>CM049849.1:3963483-4529734 GCA_027422415.1 Schizothorax lantsangensis
TATCCTTTTTCAGGAGGGAAGTTAGTGGTCGTGCGATGTCAGCGTAGTTTTCGATTAACTGTCGTGAATAAGTGCACACTCCCAGAAAGATTTGCAGCTCTGAGATGTTAGTCGGCATCTTTATGCTTTGGATTGCTTGGTGCGGTAGACTGTGGCTCGATGCCGTTTCTTCCGACAAGCAATCTGACATAGTTCACCTTGGTTTTGCACCACTGTCCTTTGTGAAGGGCGATCTTGGCTCCTCCATTGTCAGCTGGTTTAGGACGTGATTGATCTCTTTGAGGTGGTCTCCCAACTTAAGCTTTTCATCAAGACATCATCTACATAGACAAGGTTGCCTCTGGCTCTGGCGTCAGGGCATGCTTTGTTCAGGAAGATGTTGAATTCTGCTGGTGAGTTGGCATAGCCGAAGGGACACCGTGTGAAGGTGTACTGTCGATTGCCAAAAGTGAATGCCAGCTTGTGTTGGTCATCGGGATGGACAGGGATTGTCCAGAACCCGGAGGCGACGTCCAAGAGGATGGTAATAATTATTTTAACGGTGTGTCACCATTGCTTCAAAACGAGAAAATGACCCCCATCTTCACACAGATCTTCAACAGATCACTGGCTTTGAAGTTTTGTTTCATATTATTTTTCCCCACAAAGAAACCCCCCAATTATTTTTAATGACTACAGTTTTGTTTTTTGACCCACTGCAGTTTTTAAATTTTGATTAAACTGGTTTTGGTTATTACTGAAGGAAACGTTCACCCTTAAGAAAGACCACCTTAACAATCTGCCCACAAAAACGTGATATTCTCTTGTATTCCTTGGTGAGAGGACAGGACACTTACACCAAGTCCAAAAATTCAAAATTCCCTACCTCCAAGAACTCTCGTCTCTATCTGCAATTCTTAAAATTGACAGATAAGTCCACCTCTCCCTTCTCTGCCATTCCTTTCTTCTCATTCATCACAAACTTTATGAAAAACTGAAACGGGTCCCAACGTTATAGACTTTCCTGATTTAAAGGAATAAGTCAAAATTTTTATCAACGAAAAAAACGTTTTTAACGACAGTGGTTCCTAAGAAAGACCAGATCTCCACAAATACGTGACATTCTCTGACCTTGGGTGGGGAGAACTCACGATTCTATACTATTTCAAACAGGACAAAAATACGAACTGTTATTGTCCTTTGCTAAATGGAATAAAACATTTATGTGTTATTAGAAACAATGATATATTGCTGCTATTAGATCAAGATATATAATAAAACTATATTTTATTGCTGGTGTTTTAGGAAATGAATTAAGCTTTCTGTGCTTGGTGGTAATGATATTTTCAGAAAATTTTTCCTAGTTTTTCCTGTGTTAATTCTTTGCTTGGTATTATTATTCAGAAAAAGATATGTATAACTTTGCCTTAACCACGGAGTAGATAAAGTTATTATAATGTATATGCCAAATACGTGGTGTTTGAGTTTGAATGAAAGCTGATTTCGTTGGCAAACAAGTTGGTGTAAACGAAAGTTAACTATTATTATAATAATGTATGATTACAACGCATACAGAATGTGTTAAGATATTTTCCTCATGAGATTAAAGCAACTAGACGAGAGGATTTACTGCATGGAAAATGAGCCATGTAGGCGGAGCTCCGTACAAGGACAATCTAATTGGTGGAAGCCTCTGGGGGTTGGACGGAAGGCCTCCGGTTAAAAACCCTAGACACAGACTTGTCGTTGCTGCTTGCGTGCGCAAAACTTGCAAAGAATTTGGCTTTGGCTCACTGGCCGCGCTGAATATAAGCGCCCACGACCTTAACATCTGGGTCGATCATCTAACAACAACTACAAAAATACTTAGTCATCATCTCTGAAGAACCCTTGTAAAAGTCTGAAGCTACGCGAAAGGAACTCAGAGCGTCATCACAGTCCCAAAACCCAAAACAACCAAACAGAAGGACATCCCCAAGTGACGTCACGCAACGACGCGCGGAATCCTTCAAGCCACACAGCGTCATTTCAACTTAAAAAGAAAGTATCAAACAAAATCTCTATAAAGTGGCTGAACTGGTCATATCTATCTCTAAAGTAAGGGTAATGAGTTCTCCCTTGTGATTAAAATGATATTTTAATCATTCCTCAATTGCAAACAATTCATTGCCTATGTTGTGTATGTATGTATTTTGTTTTGTTATTTAGCTTAGTTCATGTATTTTTGTAAGATAGCAAATAAACTCTTGTTTGATTTATAGAGAAGTGCCCTGTGTTCTGTGTGAAAGATTCAAATCAAAACTTTGCCCAGATTACGTTACCTATGCTCATAACTGTCATAAGGTTATTTAAATAATTTCTGTATTATTATATCGTGGCCACGAGAATAAACAGAATTTCTCAGATATACTGAAATCTAACAACTCGCTGGACGATTGTTAAATAAGGTATAAGTTGGACGTTTTGATTAATATCAATTGATCATACAATCAATATCAAATCTTAAAGATTCCCTAAAGCTAAAATAAAGCTTAAAAAAAAACCAAGAGCTAATTTTAAACAATGTAAAAGGGGTTTTTAAAATCCTTTACACAGTCAACATGGGACTGCACTTCATCCTGCAGCATCTAGACAGACCAGGGACTTATGTGACACGGACACCCTTCACAATAAACTGACACAGCTCTCCGTCCCCACCTCCGTCTGTCAGTGGATCAACAGCTTCCTGACAGACAGGCAGCAGTTAGTAAAGCTCTGTAAATTCACATCCAACACCCGTACCATCAGCACTGGAGTTCCTCAGGGCTGCGTTCTCTCCCCACTGCTCTTCTCCCTGTACACCAACGACTGCACATCTAAAGACCCCTCTGTCAAGCTCCTGAAGTTTGCAGATGACACCACACTGATCGGCCTCATTCAGGACGGTGACGAGTCTGCTTACAGACAGGAGGTTAAGGAGCTGGCTGTATGGTGCAGTCTTAACCTGGAGCTTAACATGCTCAAAACTGTGGAGATGATCGTGGACTTCAGGAGAAAGCCCCCTGCTCTCCACCCACTCACCATCATGAACAGCACTGTGACTGCAGTGGAGTCATTCAGATTCCTGGGCACCACAATTTCTCAGGACCTGAAGTGGGACATTCACATTGACTCTACTGTCAAAAAGGCCCAGCAGAGGTTGTACTTCCTTCGCCAGCTGAGGAAGTTCAACCTGCCACAGGAGCTGCTGAAACAATTCTACTCTGCCATCATTGAATCCGTCCTCTGCACTTCATTAACTGTCTGGTTCAGCTCAGCTACCAAATCTGACCTCAGAAGACTACAGAGGGTAGTCCGGACTGCTGAGCGAATCATTGGTACAACCTCCCCACTCTCCAAGAACTGTACTTATCCAGAGTGAGCAAAAGGGCTGGTAAAATCACTCTGGACCCCTCACATCCAGCACACTCCCTCTTTGAACTGTTACCGTCTGGTTGACGCTACAGAGCTCAAAAGGAGCAGGAACAGTTTCTTCCCTCAGGCAATCCATCTCATGAACACTTGACAATAAACGCGGAACATACAACTCTATTATACATAATTTATTCACCACACTTACTTATTTTTTTTTTTCATTCAAATTTGCACATATCAGACCTGTACACACATAATTGTCTATATTCTATATTGTGTTTTTGCTGTTTTGTACATTGCCTATTTGTATATTATTCTTTTATTATCTGTGTCCTGTCCTGTTGCTGTCTTTCTGTTGCACTGTGGAGCTTCTGTCACTATAACAAATTCCTCGTATGTGGAAACATACTTGGCCAATAAAGCTCATTCTGATTCTGATTCTGATTATTACGGAGGCAGCTGACGTTAATGAAAGAATTTGCAGCTTTAAATCGCATACTACAATTCCAGTTCATCAATAAGGTTAGAACCAAACCCACAATTGTTCATCGAAGCCACATTAATGGAGGTGATCTCCATGTTTCTTTTCATGGTCGGAATGTTTTGAGTCCAATGAAGATGAAGGCAGAAGAAGATTATTAAAGTAAAAGTATTTATTAAACAAAAGTAAATTCAGGAAATCCAATAGAAAAAAGCATCAACGATACAGCATGTAGAACACCACACTAGCTCTCAACAGAAATGACAGTCTGGAACTCAAAGATGACCAGTTAATGAGACTAATTAATGAATAGCTACAGTGACTAGAGTCTGGCAGGAAAATGGAACAAAGGAAATACAAACTAAAAGTCCATTAAAACAAAAGCATACACAGGCAGAATGTCACAATTACATTTTTAATAACAATATCTCTTAATCTTCAGCAGAGAAGAGAATCAAATTGACGCCCTCCATGTTCCGTGTGACTTTCAGGTGCCTGCGCTCCAGAGTTAATCACATACTCTGGATCACACTGAGATGACAGAACATTTAAATATTTATAGTCCTATTGACTGTTGTGAGCCATCTGAATCTGATCTAAACCAGGTTGGATTTGTTTGGTTTTGTCATCTCTAAACCCATTCTGAATTTGTTCATCTAGCTTCATGCAACAGGCGGGGGAAGCTGAGCTCTAGACCTATGCTTTACAGCACAGAGTGAGTGGCGCAAAGCAGGTATATTCAGTTAATTCCGATGGAAGCTAAGTTTCACTGAAACAAAAAACATTAAAAAAAACAAATAAAGGGGTTTTCAAACCTGTCCTGGAGGACCCTATGCACTGTACATTTTGTATGCTTCCTTATCCTTATCTGACACTCAATTCAGGTCTTGCACTCACTACTAATTTTGTCATTTAAAACTCCTTCCACACAAAGAACACAAATAGGGTCTCACAAGCACATGACTTTGCAGATGCATCTCTAAATGTGATGGCAGAATACATTTTACACATGAAACCTCATATGACTGTTAAAGTTTCCTTTAAATCCGAAACTCTTTCCACAATGATGGCAGGTGAATGGCTTCTCTCTAGAGTGAACTCTCATGTGAGTCTCAAGGTTTCCTTTAATGGTGAAAACTCTTTCCACACTGTTCACAGGTGAAAGGTTTCTCTCCAGTGTGGACTCTTAATGTGATTCTTAAGGTATGCTTGCTTTGTGAAACTCTTTCCACAGTGATGGCACATGTTAGGCTTCTCTCCAGTGTGAGTCGTTACATGAATCTTAAGATGATTTCTGTCTGTAAAACTCCTTCCACACTGGTGACATATAAAACAGTTTTCCCTTGAGTGAACATTCATGTGGCAATTAAGTGATTCTTTAAATCTGAAACTCTTTCCACACTGATCACATACAAAGGGCTTCTCTCCATTGTGAATTCTCATGTGAATCTTAAGATTTCCTTTTAATGAGAAACTCTTCCCACACAGTTTGCAGTTGTAAGGTCTCTCTCCAGTGTGAATTCTCATGTGGGTATTAAGAGCTCCTTTACGAATGAAACTCTTTCCACACTGATCACATGTGAACGGCTTCTCTCCAGTGTGAACTTTCAAATGAGTGTTGAGATTTACTTTTTGTGAGAAGCTCTTTCCACACTGTTTGCAGGTGAAAGGCCTCTCTTCTGTGTGAACTCTCATGTGAGTCTTAAGGTATTTATTGAATTGGAAAGTCTTTCCACACTGGTGGCACATGAAAGGTTTCTCTACGGAGTGACTTATTACATGCACTTTAAGGCATTTCATGTCTGAGAAACTCTTTCCACACTGATCACATGCAAACATCTCTCCAGCATGAACACTCTTGTGGATTTCAAGGTTTTGTTTTTGTGTTTGATTAGAACTGTTAGGTTTGGTCTTCTGAGCTCTTTTTCGTGAGGAAATCTTTTCAGTCTGTCTAGGTTTTTCCCCAGTCATGAAATCATGGTGCATCTCATATTGATTTTTCTCTTCAACTTCATTTAGTTCTTGACTCTCCTTTTTCAGCACCATCAGGTCTAAGGGGAAAAAAGAGACAAGTACAAATTAACCTGTGTCAAAATTACACCTATTTTCTGATGAATGATGGTGAACAGATTTGGCTGTGTCAGTGTATAAGTATTGGGCAGAGGGGAGAATGGGGCTTCATTGGTTCTGACCAAATAAGCTGCTGCTGCAATGGAGAAAAATAATGTTTGAGAAAGGAGAAAGGTAGCAGGAGGGAATAAAGTTTGAATTACAATAAAGTAAATGGATTAAAACAATGAATTACACAGTGAATTATGCAGTTTGGTCTATTGAATAAATACACCAAGGCCCTGTCTACACCTGGAATTAAGAAGCGTTTCAGTCGATTGAATGCCAAGTAGATGAGAGATAGGGCTGCCCTCGACTAAGGATTTTTCTGCTTGACTAGTGGTTGTTAATTTTAAGCATTAGTTGACTAATCACACATTTATTAATAAACCATTTAAATCATTATAATGAGCCTTTAATTGCCTACATAGCCTAATAAGCACTCAAGCACACATGCATAAAGCTTACCACAGCACACCGGCAGAAGTAATGATTATGAATGTGTCAGTGAAAAACAGTAAGGAGCCAGCATTAACATTTTAATAATTTGATTAACTAGTGCTTTCTTTGTTTTCGGCTTAAGAGATGAAGACAGCGACACGTCATCTCCGCAGTAGTGGACGCACCTTCCATTTCCATTTGAATTGGTTCATTTGAAAGTTGACATTTCACTCTCTATAGATATAATTTTAATGTCTGTAAGGCAAAGATACACTGAGTTTCGCGCTCAAGTTCACAGACCGAGACGGCAGAAAGTGCTTCATGTTTACTTTCATTATTTTACAAAAGCACGTTTTGTTGTTATTGTGAGTGCACACAAATAAATGTAGTCTTCACAGATTCGAAAGATGTATTACTTCTGTGTTGACCAAAAATGATTTGTATGACCAAAAATGAGTCAGTATTTTAAGAGCAAGTTAGAGCACTGGTGCCTCCATCTGTCCTGCAGCGAGTGCTACTGTTCAGCTTCCACACTCCGCACAGACACTTGAACAGCGCGCATTTCTCTAGGTTAACATTAGATTGAGTGGCCATGTAAAGTTGCTAATACTTACATATTTCAGATGATAAGCCATATTTTTGAGGTTGATGAATGAAAGGCGAGTGTTTTTGATGTCCTGCCCGATGTACTATATTACCATAGACTAGCCGTTAATGATCTGTTCGTCAAGGACTGCATGACTTCGCCTGTGGATTTTTTTTTTTGCGACTAATAAAATTTTGGTTGACTAACGGTTAGTCGACTATTAGGGGGCAGCCCTAATGAGAGAGACTTTTCCATTTACATCCTCACAACATTATGAAAAATACCAATGTATTTGAAGGATACAACTTGAAGAAAACGGTAAGATTTGCATGTTTCCTTATTGAAATAGGCCTACTCAGGGTTTTTCCTGGCTCAAAATGAGGTGGAGGTGGTACCATCCTGATCATGTTCACACAGTGTACCCACCCTTCAACGGGCTGAAACAAACCCTTTTTACAACCAGTGTATTTTAGGTGTTACAATAATTATATGATTGAAAAAAATGACAATTATGAAGTTGTATTTTACAAAAAACAAACCTGTTACAACCCGAATTCCGGAAACGTTGGGACGTTTTTTAAATTTGAATAAAATGAAAACTAAAAGACTTTCAAATCACATGAGCCAATATTTTATTCACAATAGAACATAACGTTTAAACTGAGAAATTTTACAATTTTATCCAATAAATGAGCTCATTTCAAATTTGATGCCTGCTACAGGTCTCAAAAAAGTTGGCACGGGGGCAACAAAGGGCTGAAAAAGCAAGGAATTTTGAAAAGATTCAGCTGGGAGAACATCTAGCAACTAATTAAGTTAATTGACATCAGGTCTGTAACATGATTAGCTATAAAAGGGATGTCTTAGAGAGAGACCGAGTCTCTCAGAAGTAAAGATGGGCAGACAGAGGCTCTCCAATCTGTGAAAGAGTGCATAAAAAGATTGTGGAATACTTTAAAAACAACGTTCCTCAATGTCAAATTGCAAAGTCTTTGCAAAACTCATCATCTACAGTGCATAACATCATCAAAAGCTTCAGAGAAACTGGAGAAATCTCTGTGCGTAAGGGACAAGGCCGAAGACCTTTGTTGGATGCCCGTGGCCTTTGGCCCTCAGACAACACTGCATCACTCATCGGCATGATTCTGTCATTGACATTATTAAATGGGCCCAGGAATACTTCCAGAAACCACTGTCGGTAAACACAATCCGCCGCGCCATCTGCAGATGCCAACTAAAGCTCTATCATGCAAAAAGGAAGCCATATGTGAACATGGTCCAGAAGCGCCGTCGTGTCCTATGGGCCAAGGCTCATTTAAAATGGACTGTTTCAAAGTGGAAAAGTGTTCTATGGTCAGACGAGTCCAAATTTGACATTATTGTTGAAAATCACTGACACCGTGTCCTCCGAGCTAAAGAGGAGGGAGACCTTCCAGCATGTTATCAACGTTCAGTTCAAAAGCCAGCATCTCTGATGGTATGGGGGTGCATAAGTGCATACGGTATGGGCAGCTTGCATGTTTTGGAAGGCACTATGAATGCTGAAAGGTATATAAAGGTTTTAGAGCAACATATGCTTCCCTCCAGATGACGTCTATTTCTGGGAAGGCCTTGTGTATTTCAGCAGGACAATGCAAAACCACATACTGCAGCTATTACAACAGCGTGGCTTCGTAGTAGAAGAGGTCAGGTGCTGAATTGGCCTGCCTGCAGTCCAGATCTTTCACCTATAGAGAACATTTGGCGCATCATTAAATGAAAAATCAGCAGCTGGAAACCTATATCAGGCAAGAATGGGACCAAATTCCAACACCAAAACTCCAGAAACTCATAAGCTCGATGCCCAGACGTCTTCAAACTGTTTTGAAAAGAAAAGGAGATGCTACACCATGGTAAACATGCCCCCATCCCAACTATTTTGAGACCTGTAGCAGGCATCAAATTTGAAAAGAGTTAATTTTGTGCATAAAATTGTAAAATGCTGTGTGTCACATGACAAGCATGACCGCTTCAAGTCAGATTTCAAGTCGAACACACCTTTTGTGTGGTCATGTGATCTCAACATCTGTCCACATGAGGCGACCCGCTCCATGACAAATTATACCACTTAAAATACAACAGTCATATGAGTTTATTCAACAATAATCACTAATTTCTGTAGAGCTAGACATTTTAATAAGGATCAAATGAGTGAGTTCAGCTTTGAGAATGAAACCAACCTGTTTGTGTCTCAGTATCTTCAAGTTTGACTCTGAATGTTTCTTCAATTTTCATGTCTTCATTCTCCTCTTTAATAAACACCATCGTTGTTTGTTCCTCAGTATCTTCGTGTTTGACTTTGAATGTTTCTTCAATCTTCATGTCTTCACTCTCCTCTTTAATAAACGCCATCTTTACAACAGTGTGTCACATGGATCTCAGCTGCTTCAGGAGTTTTTCTGTGTTTTTGGACACTTTGTCCTGTTTAAGTTGAGAATAGTTAACAGAGAGCAAAATTAAATCCAAACTAAATCTCTGGGTGCGTCTCAATCAGATCCCTAGTTCAGTAGTCAGTGCACTAGTAAAGCGGAGAACACACTACACGATTGTCAGGCCGATTATGAATGGAATTAGATATTGGCATCTGATCGTTCCCAGTCAGACCGGGTCTGTTCCAGGGCTCAGTCGTTGTTTGCAGTCAGCAGAAAAATCGCAGTGTGTGGTGTCTAAAGATTATAATCTTAGAATTCAAGGATCAGTCATTGCCAGTCGTTTTCACAAAGATTTTTTTAAACATGTTTAATGTTTGCGACTGACACCAGCGGTTGTATGCGGCTTTGCAGTGTCACTGTCAAACATCATTCAGCTTTAATTTTGTAATTTTGCAATCTCTACAAAAACAAATCTTGATTGTTCTTGTTGTGATTTATTTCTTGTCTTTCTTTTAATTATAAGTTTACATTGCAAATTAAATGTTTTTTATTTTTCTGCAGTCGAAGAAAGTATAGCCTAAATAATGTCAGTGATTTCTCTCATTTAAAGATTACCAAGAATTCTTTTATTTCGATCTGCAGTCTAATAAAAGTTCAAAAAGGCTAGACTAGACTAACAAATTTTCTTTATAACGAATATACGAACATAACGAATAGCCTATTCTTCTATTATTCAAAACGAAGTTTTCATTAAAAAAAAAAAAAATAAACAAACTAAAATTTGCAAAACATATTCAAGACACATTGCTGTGACATTTATTAGGAAGACCAACAAAGCAGGAAAGCTCATGTTTTCTCTTATATATTCAGCACGAACTAAGAAAAGTAAAACAAACCTTAACGTTTCAATAGGTAAAAGCACCGGTGTTGTCTTTGGTGGAGCGAGCGGCTTTTGAGTAATTTATTTTTCTTTTGGTTCAGCAGAATTTGTCCAGTTGTGACCTGCAGTCGTTAAGTGTGTCGTGTAATGACTCAGTCATTAGGTTTGTGCTCCTCTCTGACTGTCAAAGACTAGAATCTGCTCCAGTCGATGGAAACGGTCTTTAAGTGTGTTGAGGTCAGTCTTACAATGTTTCTGCTAGTCGTGTAGTGTGTCCCCAGCTTAAGAGAGTCAGAGTGATAGATAATGGCCTTAAATCACCTGATAAGACAAAAACAACCAAAACTAGCTCTTAGAACACAAATTATATACAAGTTTCATAATACGCTTTTATCAGTGTTTTATGATAAACTTGACTCAACATAACATTGCTACTACAGTCGCAAAAAAAAGCTTTTACTGTTTAAAAAAAAAAAAAAAAAAAAAACTGATTTATGAGCATTATTGGAATTGAATGTTAGAATAAAACCCAAACACACATGATTGTTGTAGGGTTGTAACGATATACTGGTATGACGGTTTATCACAGTTTGAACGTGCACGGTTATCATATCGTAAACATTTGCATATCTAAGGTTTAAAAAAAATCTCACCCACGCTTATGCAACTTATTTCGGCTCGGCTGCTTCACACTGCATTCACTTGGCTGTTAATCTCCATCTCCACCGAAAAAAAAAAAGTTAAAATCTGCAGTATGGGAATACTTTGGTACGATGGCGTTTTAGTGCCACCTTAAAAAATAAAACAAAATCTAAAATTACGAGATTAAAGTCTAAATATTTCGAGAATAAAGACGAAATTAGGAGACTAAAGTCTAAATATTATGAAAATAAAGTCGAAATGTTTCGAGAATAAAGTCGAAATGCTTTGAGATTAAAGTCGAAATTTTTAAGAATAAAGTCGAAATGTTTCGAGAATAAAGATATTATAGTTATAATATTTTGAGATAGGCTATTCTAGCCTTTTGCGCATGCAAATGGCCTGGATTGGGAGCACCGGGAGATATTCCAAAGTCTCAGCTTTCAAAATATGTCAGTTTTATAGCGAAATACAAACAATATGTAGGCTATATTGCAATAATGTGTTTGTCAAGCGGCATGTGAGTCAATCATCTTTCCGAGTACAATAACGAACGACGAGACATTGTTTTCATTATAAATTAGGCTAAACTGTTTTTTTTTCATGCATTATGATGTTCCTTCACTTTTATATCTTTAAAGCTGAGCTGTGTGCAATAGCTATTGCTATACTTTGGGAATAAATAAAAAAAACAAAAACAAAAAAACAAGGGCAGTTTCTCAATATGCGTTCTTGTCTGTACTTGTGTTCTTGTGGACTTGTGAAACGTCATCAGTCGTCGCCCAAGTACTGTTCCAATTCAAAGTTCACATCTAGCCAAGTACAGTTAAAATCCCCGGATGTGTCCTTGCTCCGCCCCTTTTATCAAGGATGCATCAGAGGTGACTTGTGCGAACTTGAGGCAGCCAGGTATCCCAGAATGCATTTCGCACCAATCAGTGAGCGTTAATGGCGGAGGGGAAAACCGCAAAATTTCAAAATATTACCGTTATTGTGTCATGAAATGCCGTTCTAAGAGTATTTCAGGCGAGAATGTAGTTGTTTAAAACTCAAATCTGCGGTTTATTTATAAAGATAGCGCCTATTTGAGGAATGAATTAGTTTTGCCGATTTCAGAGACGAGAGCTCCAGGCGATCACCGGGAGCTCAGTGCTCATGTATCCGCAGAGAGCAGCCTCACCTCGGCTAGTCCTTCTGACATCTTCCGCTGGCTCTGATGTCTCTGTAGTGATTAAACATAAGATATAATTCGTTTTGGGTAAATCTAACAGGCAATCTTGATGGTCTCATGAATCTATTATTTCTTCCAGGTCATGTCACGTTTTGGTTGAGCACAAAGTTATTTTTCATTAAAGAGCTTAAAGTTATCACATTTATTAAACGTAATACAGCGCTTATTTGTGTTTGTTAACGTAACTGATTTGTTTGAAAGCTTTTGTCTTTATTTCTTATTAAAACATACAAAGTCTCTTATACTTGCTACTTTTATAATGGCTATTATTGTTCATTAAAACTGACATTTAACAAATGCAATGGACGCAGAGTTGTGCTTGTCATATTTCATTTTATTATACAGTGAATCATACTGTCCCCGCGATATGTGCACATATGGTTACTTCTGCTAAATCCCACATATATTAATGTTTTATATTTTTAAAATAAGAAGCTAACGCCCCCCAAAAGAGTCGGTTAAGTGTTTTAGCTATTTTGAAGAAAATTAAAATTTGCTCCTGTTCAGTGGTGTTTGATAAATACCATTTCGTTTGATATTGTAATGCGTGTCCGCGAGCCTTACATGAACCACATTTTTGTGGCAATTAATATTTTAAATGAAACATTTCCGAAAAGAGGCAACGCTGTTTGATATAATATGTATTTTATATTTACATAATATGTAAAAAAAAAAATTCACTGTACGTTCCCTGAAATACATTTTTGTGGCTATTAATATGTTTACATGAAAACAAAAAGAGGCAGTGGTGTTTGATATCGTATTTCGTCGTATTGTAATACAGTGTAAATAACTTAGGCAAGCTGACTGACGTTATCAAGTACACTGCTGTTCCATTTGCAGAATTACCGGACTTGTGTCCTCCTGTCCTTGCGAAGTCCGAACTACCGAGGACGCAAGTCCGAACTTTGCATACTTGGTATTGAGAAACGGCCAAGGTTGACCTTGAGGACAGATTCAATTTGCAAAAAAAATGTGGACGCAAAGTGGCTGCAAACGCAGGCAGTACATCCAACATGTTCGCTCATATTCGTGGACACCGTCCCTCCGTGCAGATAAAGGTGTGTCGCATTTATAAAAGGTTGTAAATTAAGGCCGTATGATTTCCGTGATGCAGAGGGAATCCCGGTGCCGTCGTGAACATGTTTATACAGTATAACGAGGATATCACGTGAAACAAGCAATCTGATGGATGGATAAATCAAAAGTAGATATGATATGTGTCTGTGAAGCGTGAAGAGACGGCTATATGAATAATCTGCTAGTTTCTGCATGTCTCTGAGTGACGCTGTTTTATCTACTACATACTGAGGTACGCATGCATGATGCTAATGGTGTTTTCAGCGTCTACATAAACATGAAAATCACCACCAGAGCTGCTCTGAGAGAAAACTTAAACATTTCCTAGTTTTATTTGAGAAAAACCATTGTCAAATACACTCTGAAACTCAAAGGTCCGCTACAGCCCGTCAAAATAAAAGTTTGATTTAACTTGAAATTATGACAAATATATTGTACAATGTACTTCAAAGTTATAATAACAACAATATTGTTTATAATAATTGTAAAATTTAAATTTGATAACATTTTAAAACATTAATTAAAATGTTAAAGTTGATATAGATTTATTTTTATTTTTAATGAAATTTTGTTTTTAAGAAGAGACTTCAATACTTTCATTAAAATGGTTTCAAGTTTGTTGCAATAAAGGATTTGTTCACTCAAATAACTTGTTCTTATTCTTTTAAGAGTCATTGTTACTGATAAGAATTATTGTTTAATATATATTGCTAAACCGTGATACTTTCTGAGACTTATCAAACCATGAAAATCTCATACTTTACAACCCTAGATCGTTGTCATGTGGTAGTCAGCACACTGGTGAGGGAGTCAGTCAGAGTGATAGATAATGCCCTTAAATCACCTGATAAGACAAAAACAACCAAAACTAGCACTCGGAACACAAATTATATACAAGTTTTGTATAAAGATTTACTGGTATGTACTGATTTGTATGTTATATTTAATTAGATTCTACTTTCATGAAAACATTTGCAGTTGTTTTGAAAAATTTGCTCATGCATTCATGTTTATGATAAACTGATTCACGAAATGAGACGCAGCTTTTCTGCGGGAGCGCTTTTACTTAAAGCACCAAAGTGTTACATTAGGTAATACTTAATGTCACAGTTATATACAATTCTCTAAACGAGTTGTATTGATTAAACACTTTAATGGTTGAAAGCACTCACTTTTCTTCAGCCGAATCACAGACGGAGCGCGGCGCAGCCTTATGACATCACATCAACAGACCAAAATAAAAGTATTTTTCTCCAAAACCACCGGATTTACATAAGAAAACAAATGTAAATAATAAAGTATATGATGAACTGAAGGGAGCTTTATATCTAGTCTTATATCTAAATGTAAGCAACTCTAAAGTTGTAAAGTCATGATAAATTACAGAGCATTTGTAACTTCTTTATTTTGATTCAAATTACAGGATTCAAAATCATAAAGAATTTGTAGATCAAAATTAAATTGTTGTTGCAGAGAGATTATCTATTCAATTTAATAACTGAAACTGAATACTAATGACAATGTATGTAGACCAGTATCAGAAATGTAATGATTTTATGGTGTATACAAATGAAAAACATTCTGATTTTATATTGTAATTGTAATAGATGTGCTTAGTTACAGTTACAACAGTAACAACGTTGCAGATATTCTTAACCACTCCTATCCAACCGTGAATCTGCTGTGAGCAAGAGGAGGAGTGGAAGTGCACCACAATAAAGCCCCGCCCCTTTATTCAATATTCCGAAGTCAGTTCCAACTTCCGATTCACGGGTACTTTACGATTGATATTTTTCAAGATATTGAAGTTAGAAATTCCTGTATCACTAATTCACGTACTTTGTCAATAAGATAAAAGTGGGTTTTGTTCAAAGTAGCTATATTATCCACATAGATCTTTGATATGAATGAATATTTTTTGGTAATTCATTAAATATCGTTTTTGAGAAGAGTACTTTGTACTTTTACTTAAGTAATGTTTTGGCACCAGTACTTTTACTTGTAATTGAGTATTATTTCAGCAACGTAACAGTACTTGTACTTAAGTACAAATTTTCAGTACTCTTTCCACCACTGTCAAATTCTGAGACAAAAATGATCCATTCACCATTTTATGGTCTTTTTTGTGGCAACAACACCTAAGTATAATTCTTATATGTATACTGAAAAATTTTGTGAATTGATTGTTGTTGTTGTTTTTAGTATTTTGGCTCAAGGTTTAATTTTATCAACAGTTTATCGTGAAATAGTAAAATAATTGTTTTTGATAATGCTTTTTCAAAAAAATCCATCAAACAAAAAATGGAAAAAATGGTTTGTTATAGAAAAATACCCTTGATAGATAGATAGATAGATAGATAGATAGATGTGGGTGAAATTTTCATTGCTAGTTATTTTCAGCACATGATTAAACAACATGGATTTAAATGTGTTTCACCAAGAATTCAACTCTGGATGCTGCCTATATGTTTTATTATTTGCATGTGAATTTCAAAGCACTTTTGTAATTTTAGTATGAAAACAGGGCTTTTATTTTGAAGTGGGGATATGACGTCATGTGGCTGCACTCTTGGTCTGTTGTGTTTTTCGGCTGAAGAAAGATCAGTGTTTTGAAGCATTCAGAGCGTTAAAGTCAAAGCAAACCGTTCAGGTAATGTCATTTTTTTAGGAACTGTAAGAAATGCTTTATTATTGAATGTAACATTGTAATGCATTATCTAACATCAGTGCACGTTATTTTGTGTGTAAAGGGCATTATTCACACAAGAGTAACAATAGTCTCATTTTGCTCACTTTGTCATGAAGCAGTTTGTCACATAATTCGGTCACTTTAGTAATGACCAGAGAAACTTAGAGTGAACTGAACCAAATGATTCGCTAATGATTCAGTGTTTCGAAGCGCTCGACTCACCGCACATGATGGACAAAATAGTTTAAATGCAACGAGAAAACACAGTTTTAAAGGAAATGTTACTTTTAAATTTTACAGATTACAAAATAATGGGTCCCACTTTATATTAGGTGCCCTTAACTACTGTGTACTTACATTTAAATTAATCATTTGGTAAAATGCACTTATTGTGTACATGTTTTTACATTGTACTTATATTTTTAAAAATACCTTTATGTAAGTACATCTGTAATTACATTTATAATTACATTGTTGACCCAACCCTTACACCTTAACCTATACTTAAACCTACTCATACCACCAAACCTGTCCCTACCCTTACATGTATCCCTCCTCAATAGCAGCAAAAGTGTTTTGCAATTCAATATGAACACAATAAATACATTGTACTTATTTTTTGATGCAAGTACATAGTAGTTAAGGCCACCTAATATAAAGTGTGACCAAATAATGCTTTAAAAAGTATTGTGTGCCGTATTTCGTTAGATTACTTAATTTTAGTAACATAACCCCTTTGGGATACCTAAGGTAAGGGGCATATTACTTTGATGTCTTGTTTTAATGTTAACCACCTCTAAATAAAAATGGGTGGCATTAATGCATTTAAAACAATTATAAGTGAATATATGAAATGTTTAGTTTAGTGTTCTTTCTGTCACTCTTATTGACTCCCTTAATAGTGCGCTGACTACTGAACTAGAAAGCTGAGATGCATTCAGAAATTTAGTTTGTATTTTACTTTCTACTAATTGTTGTCATTCTAAACATACCATTATAAAGATGGCGTTTATTAAAGAGGAGAGTGAAGACATGAAGATTGAAGAAACATTCAGAGTCAAACATGAAGATACTGAGGAACAAACAGGTTGGTTTTCATTCTCAAAGCTGAACTCACTCATTTGATCCTTATTAAAATGTCCAGCTCTACAGAAGTGAATGATATTTTTAAAGAATGAGTGTCAGGGTCTTTCCTGGGTCAAAAAGGGTCTTTGGTGGTGGCAGACAAACATAATCATGCACATCCTACCCATGTGAACTGCGAGCCATTACTGATAATAAATCTAAAATAAGTAGGGGATAATCAACGGCTAGCCATGCATTAAAGAATTTTTAATGCATGACGTGGAGGCTAAGAACCGCCCGACGTGAAGCGGAGGGTGGTTGCCTCCGTGAAGTGCATTTAAAATCCTTTAATGCACGGCTAGCCGTTGATTATCCCGCTTATTCCATGGTCATTTGCCAAGTTAGGGTGCTTTCACACCTGGCCCGTTGTTTCGGAACCTGGCACGTTTCCCTCCTTAGTTCGGTTCGTTTGGGCATATGTGAACACGGCAATCGCGCTCGGATCCGAGCCAAAACAATCGGTCCGAGATCACCTGAACGAGGTGGTCTCGGCTCGATTGAAAACGAACTCTGGAGCGGTTCGGTTGTAGTGAGAAAGCAATCCGAACCAACGAACCAGGCTATATCACGCTGTATAATGGGTAATTACGTAAGTTCCGTGAAAAGCAGTGGGTGTGCACGTCTTCACCATTCAAAATCAAAGCGCACCTTTTCATTTTATAATGCCGTCTTATTGCTCTTCTTAGTAGGTGCATTTTAACAATGTTTTCCCGATGAATCCTGGATTCCTGATCAAAATGATAAATTAATATATATATTGACAGCTACAAAAAACAACAACAATAAGCCCTCAAAGCTGTTGTCGGTCCATCCTGACGTGTGTGTGTGTGTGTGTGTGAGAGAGAGAGAGTTTGTTTGCCTCTCTTTCCAAATGAATCATGTTTATTGTCATTCCAGCTCTGTGGAACTTTGACCAATGAGAGGACAGTTTACTCGCACGTGACTTGCATTAATAATTTTGGTCCGTTTAGAAACTTTGCAGTGTGAAAGCGAACCGCACCAAGAATAAAAAGCAACATTGTAATAATTTTAATCCCTGTTTCGGAACAAAGCAATCGGTCTACAGTAGAGGTCTTCACGGGTCCAAAAATTCGTACCCGAACCCGAAGAGACCCGTAAATATGCTGCACGGAACCGACCCGGACCCGTATTTTATTTGAAAGTGGGACCCGAACCCATGCAGACCCGAGAAATGCCTTAAATGTACTACCCAGACCCGACGCGGACCCGACCATTATTCGAAAGTTGGACCCGAACCCGGCTGGGAAGACAGACCCGATTGCACCCGATCGGCACATATTGCACAGCAAATGCTATTAAGTCAATAAACAAGTTGCTGAAAAAAACAACCTTTTTGCCTTAACTACTGTTAGTAGCCCTCTCCCTGACTGCGATGCATACAATCCTCCTTGCCAATACATACATGTTAGGCTGTTCCTCTCCTCCTTGAAAGAGCTTCTTAATCCACCAATACTTTAAAAGTACTTGCTTCACGGAGACGGATCTAATGCATCAGTTTTTTTTTTTCATCTCGAGTCAACTTACTGTTACGTTTACCCTTTTGAACTACAATAACGATCTTTTTGTTGGTTGTAATAAAGACTCGGAGCAAATTTTTTCTAGCAAAAAACGCACATAATTAGAAGTTGTTACACTTTACTGTCTGTTCAATAAAGGTGCTTCTCTTCAGTTTTGTTTCAGCTTTTTTTTCACATCTTGAAGGAATCATGATCACCGTCCGCTTGCTCTAATATTAACTCCGCCCGCGCTCTGTTTCTGGCGGCTGAGGTACGCGTGTGTTTTTTTTCCATTTCCCGCTCACACTTTTCTCTTACAACCCCAAATCAGAAAAAGTGGGACTTGGAAAACGCAAATAAAAAAAGAAAGTAGTGATTTCTAAATTTACTTTCTTGTATTTCATTGGACAATAGAACACAAAATATTTCATGTTTTGTCTGGTCAACTTCATGATGTAAATATACATCCTTTCCTGTCTAATGCAACAATTCCAAAAAAAGTTGGGACAGTAGCATTTACCACTTTGTAATTTGCCATTCCTTTTCACAACACTTAAAAGACGTTTAGGGATGAAGACACCAAGTGATGAAGTGTTTCAGGTGATTTTGTCCCATTCTTCCTGCAAACAACTAAGGTGGGCAACGATGGGGTCTGTTCGCATTTTGCGTCAAAATTGCCACCATTCTTTTGGAGAGGTCGGGACTACAGGCCATCAAACGACCCTCTTCCTCCGCAGCCAGGACTTTGTAATTTGCAGAATTGTTGCATTGTCTTTTTGAAATATATGGACGTCCCTGGAAAAGATGTCTCTTGAAGGGCATATTGTGCTCCAATCTCTATGTTTTTCAGCATTAATGGTGCCATCACAGAAGCAAGTTACCTTTGCCAAGGGCACGACACAACCCCACATGACAACCCTGGCTTTTACTTGTTGCTGATAACAGTCTGGAGATCCTTTTCTTCTTTTCCGGAGCACACGGCGTCCATTCCTCCCAAAAATACTGAAATACTTTACTGACCACGTACACGTTTCCACTGTGTGTGTCCATCAATGCCTCCGAGCCCAGAGAACACGGCGCTTCTGGACACTGTTAACATAGGGCTTCCTTGGCACTCAGTTTTCAGCATTTTGTTAACTCATTGTGGCTTGACAAAGGTTTGCCAAAGTTTGAGCCCATGTGGTGATATCGCTTATAGATGAATCACTTGATCAGTGCCGCCTGAGGGATCGGGAACGGTTGTTCCAGGCTTGACCCTTGTCCTTTACGCACTGAAATTCCTCCGTCCGAATCTTTTAATTATGTTTGCTGTTGAAGGTGAAATATCCAAATCTCTTCCTATCTTTCTTTGAGGAAATTGTTTTTAAACATCAATATTTTCTCACGTATTTGTTGGCAAACTGCCCGCCCATCTTTGCTCCTAAAGGACTGACCTTTCTGGCGCTTTTGTACCAAATCATAATTACAATCACCTGTTGACATCAAGTTTCAAAACACATCATTATTTAACCAATTTACCTCATTACTAGCCCTAAATTGCTCCTGTCCCAATTTTTTTTGGAATGTGTTGCGTGTGACAGGAAAGGTTTTTACAAATGACATGAAGTTGACCACAAAACATGAAATATTTTGTGTTTATTTCTGCAATGAAATACAAGCAAAGTAAATTTAGAAATCACACTTTCTTTTTTTTTTCGTTTTCACTGTCCCAACTTTTTCTGATTTGGGGTTGTAATTTTACAAACTGCAAGTTACACGCATGCTGACTGACACTGATCTCTGGCGGGTGCGGTGTTCTGCGATCGACTCGGGTATTACACACAAAGTTAAAAAGACCCGGGACCCGAAGTAATAGATTGGGACCCGACCCGACCCGACCATTTAAAATATAGACCCGAACCTCTAGTCTACAGGTGTGAAAACACCATAGACAAATTAAAATTGCTCTGTGCAGCGCATATTTGACGAATGGGTAAAAGTGACGGTTATTTAGCGTTAAGGCTTTAGCGCTAACATTCTGCCAGCTTCAAATCAGACACAGAGATGAAATAGTGCAGTAAGACCACATTTATTTGAATGAATTATAGCATGTATTTCAATTAATTGCCGATTGAGAGAGAGAGAGAGAGAGATGACAGTTGTGTGCAAGTTACCTGCTTGCTGCGTCTGCGCTTCTCTCTCTACAAACAAACTTCAAAAACAGCGATTTTATCACCTCGTTGCGGGAGAATATAATGTAGCGATCTAGTATCTATCTTTTATTTTAGTAATAAAAATCGCGGGGAAGCGTTGACAACAAGTTCATGTGTGTGTGCAGCACAATCTGCGATCTCCGACCTCTCTCTCTCTCTCTCTCTGTGTGTGTGTGTGTGTGCGAGCGAGTGTGTGTGTGTGTGCATCAATTAAAGAGCATTAATATGGAGTGATAAACGGCCTGAACTACCTTGGTTAAACAAATTTAATCAACACCTGCCAGCCAATAGTCGAGTATTCAGACAGCATGGAATAAATGCAAATAAAATTAACCTCCACTGCTGGGCCATTCCACCATGGGTGCATTTGCTTCCAAAACTCTTCAAAAAAATAAAATAAAAAAAATTCTACCTTTTTTTAAAGATGAATCTAGTAATACACATATTTAACTATTCAAAACTGTATTGGGCATCTCAGGTAACTTTATTTAATTTTTTACACAATTTTTAAGTGGAAGATGGATGCATTTTTCTCAGTCCTGTTACCAAAACTCTAATGTCTTTTAAAAAGCTGTTTAAAAACATGTCAATAAATTCCTATTTCCCCCTCAGACAGGTGTTTATTTTAAAGAAATGTGGTTTCAGTCAAAAAAATATTATTTTTATCATAAAAAATCACTATTTATACACAAGGTGTATTTTTCTAAAGTACACAAACAATTTTTTTTTTCATTTTAATTGACTAAGCTTCAACACAATTTTCTATGATGCAATTTATTAAACAATGGGATAAATTAGACCAAACTTAACTTAAAAAAAGTGGTTTCTTTATTTTTTAAAGAAAAAACTATTTAGTAACAGGAATTAAATGGGTAACAGGAAGGAGTATCCATTATATTAGTATACAGGTTTTAGTATACAAATAATATATTTTCAGTTTTTCTGTGAATATTGTTTTCTTATAGCTCAGCTCACAAACGCCATTCCATAAATGAGTCTAATACATAATTGCCACAGGACAGAAATTTCAAGTACATTTTCTGTCATACTTGCAGGAATGTAATATAAAACAACAATGCAGGAACAACCATAGGTTTTCTGTGCAAAAGCATTGTCTCAGTGTGGAAAAGCCAAAACATGAGAAAAAGATGCATTTTCAAATTTATCTAGATTAGTAGTGTGCTTAATATTTACATTAATAAATCAATGACACTATACTCCTGAAGTACTCAGTTTCTATATATAAGTATAGGCTATAAAACATGACTGAGAAATTGTGATTTTAGATAAAATGCATACATTTCAGCCAATGGTGTATCTAATATTATGAGAATACACAGCAAATTTAGTATCACCAAAGATTTTTATTTTTTATAAACAAGTAACATCTAGGAAATAATTTAGGTAACAGGACAATATTTATTGACGCACCCACACCGTTACAATAATAAAATCAGAAAAGAAAATAAGACCGATGCTTTGATCATTTCATTGCCTTCAGAAGGTCCAGATGTTGCAATATTATGTTGAAAATGTGTCTTGTGGAATTTTCCCAGTGTTTTAGAGGGGGAATGTGTTAGGGTCAGGACTGAGAGGAAACTTGGGGACACGAATACAATGTGTATTTTATCCCAAATATTATCATTTATTTTGAAATAAAGTTTAAAGCACAGATGGGATATAGGTACACAAAAAGCAAAATATTTCTAGGATTTTAAACTAGGGCTGTATGATTAATTTTTTTACTCGTGTAATCGCATGACATGAGAGAGAGGGGGGGAGGGAGAGAGAGGGAGAGAGATAGATGGGGAGGGAGGGAGGGAAAGGTGTGTGTGCGCGAAGAGAGCAAGATCTTGCGCAGGTCTTGCTCAGTACCGGGATTCTCAGAAACTGTGACTTTTTTGAAGGGAAAAAAAGGCTAAAGGGGTCTAATGTTGCTAATTGGCAACACTGTGCATCTCCATTTCTCCAATAGGTTGGGCCACGGGTCAAACAGAAAATACGCATCTAGCCGTTAAAAAAATTAGTGCCGTTAAAATGATTTGCGTTAACGCGTTATTACTTAATGCTTAATAATAAAATGTATTTTATAGTTAATTTTTATATGTTCTGGGGACACAAATGGCACCCATTCGGTGATGGCCTTGCTGTGATTGATAACATCTTTGCCTATGAGATAAGTATTACATGTAGACCTCTTTTGAAAACTTTAGTATGTTTTTAATTATGCCAAGATCATGATTTTGTTCAGAGTATTATATTTATACTACTCCCACTGAGTTTATATTCACAATTTATTTTCAGAATTGCGAATTTGTATAAACTGAGAAAAAGTCACTCCTGCCTTCACTAGGTGTTTGGCATCTCAATAGAGCCTCTTTCTGGAGCAGGTAAATAGCGTCATTGATATGCTTGTTTTGGTGCCATTGCTGAACTTAGGTAAGCTCCAGTGATTATAAAGAGAGTCCTCTTTGCTTACTTTCTTTATATATAATTTTTTGTGTATTGTAAAATTTTTAACAAATAACTTTGTTTTCCATTTATTGCTTAAAGGTGCAATAAAAACAGTTGATTGTCTTCAGAAACATTTTTGTTATGCTGGTTGAAAGTCTCCCACTGATAGCTCACAAAGTTATTGGTCTAAATTTTGTTATATGTATTTATATCGTCTGGAAGGTGTAGGACCATAAATAAAGCATACGATAGGAAGAAAAGATAACCTAAACTGAGCCCTGTGGCATAACTTGTGTGATAAAACATCTTATTCCATGGTCGCTGAATATGATTCTGATTGGCTCGATCAGTAAAACCGTTTTGCACAGGTATCCAAGTGTTTAATCTTCTATATTAATGCGCTGCTTTAAGGCACACTAACCAACACACCACTCGATGCACACACACACGGAGAGAGAGAGAGAGGTGAGATGCAATTGCGCTGCACACACACAAACTTGTTGTCAACGCTTCCCCATGATTTTTATTAATAAAATAAAAATGATACTACATGCTACATTATATTCCCCAGCAACGAGGTGATAAAATCGCTGTTTTTGGAACTGTTTTAGAGAGAGACGCGCAGACGCAGCATGCAGGTACACACAACTGTCCTCTCTCTCTCTCTCTCTCTCTCTCTCTATACGATAATTAAGAAATACAGCTATAATTCATCAAATAAATGTGTCACGCACTATTTAATCTCTGTATCTGATTTGAAGCGGGCAGAATTAGCTAAAAGTAACTTGAAAATAACTGTCATTTTTACTCATCACATTTGCACTGCAAAGAGCAACACTAGTTTTAACTTGTCAATAGAATAAGCGGGATAATCAACGGCTAGCCGTGCATTAAAGGATTTCGCGTTGGGGGGTTATTTGCCTCCTCATCGTGCATTAAAGGATCTAGCTGTTGATTATACCTTACATGTCATTGTCTGAGTTGTTGAAAAATCTAATAGCACTTGTTGAAAGATGCCATGACTAGATGCCAAAAGTAAGTTATTTGTTTATAAATTTAATAAGCATAAACAATGAGGCTTAAATCCTGACTGATAACAAATTGAAGAGTAAATAATATGCTAAAGAAGTTCTGAGCTTAGTGGGTATTTTTTATTCAGCATACATGCCTAAATGTTTGATGTCTTTTGTTTTGTGTCATTGTTAACTTCTATTTGTCTCTTTTCACCTCAGACCTGATGGCGATGAAAGAGGAGAGTGAAGAATTGGATGAAACACAAGAGAAAGACCATCATGATTTCACAACTGGAGAAAAATCATTTAGTTGCTCACAGACTGAAAAGACTTCCTCACGAAAAAGAGCTAAAAAAACAGAAATTATAAGTGACTTCTCCTGCCAGCAGTGTGGAAGGAGTTTCAGAAAAAAAGGAAGCCTAAAAAGCCACATGAGCATCCACACCGGAGAGAAGCCATACACCTGCCCTCAGTGTGGAAGAGGTTTCTCTCGACATGGAAGCCTAAAAAGGCACATGAGAATTCACACTGGAGTGAAGCCGTATACCTGCAAACTCTGTGGAAAGAGTTTCACAACAGAACTTAACCTAAGATATCACTGGAACAGTCACACTGGAGAGAAGCCATTCACATGTGATAAGTGTGGAAAGAGTTTAGGACACAAAACAAACCTTAAATGGCACATGATGCTTCACTCAAGAGAAAACTGTTTTACATGTCATCAGTGTGGAATGACTTTTACAGACAGTAAACACCTTGAGAATCATGTCAAAAGTCACACCGGAGAGAAGACTTTCATGTGCTATCAGTGTGGAAGAGATTTTACACTTAAAGGAAACCTTCAGACTCACAGAGAATTCACATGGAGAGAGACCTTTACCTGCACTCAGTGTGGAAAGAGTTTCACATCTAAGGAAACCTTCAGACTCACATGAGAGTTCACACTGGAGAGAGACCTTTCATGTGTCTTCAGTGTAAAGAGAGTTTCACATATCAAAGAGACCTGAAGCGTCATTGGAAAACTCACTGTAGAAGTGCATTGCAGTGTACTAGGGTTAGGTCTTACGACACTATACCAGCTGAAGTATCATGATCCTCTACAGCACTGGTCTCAAACTCAATCCCTGGAGGGCCACAGATCTGCACAGTTTAGCTCATGGGTGGGCAAACTCGGCCCTTCCAGGCCACTTTCCTTTTAGCCACTCCAACCCTATTCAAACACACCTGAACCAGCTAATCATTGTCTTCAAGACTACTAGAAGGCTACAGGCAGGTGAGTTTTATCAAGGTTGGATCAAATATCTGCAGGAAAGTGGCCTGGAAGGGCCAAGCTTGCCCATCACTGGTTTAGGTCCAACCCTAATCAAACACACCTGATCCAACTAAATAAGGTCTTCAGGGTCACTAGTAACTTACAAGCAGGTGTGATTTGGAGCTGGTTGGAGCTAAACTCTGCAGAGCTGTGGCCCTCCAGGAATTGAGTTTAAGACCTCTGCCCTACAGTATTGTGCTAATATAATGATTGAGTCATTGAATCCTTTAACTGATCCGTTCAAAACCGCTGATTTATTCAGGAATGAAGCAAATAATTTTTTTATGAGTGGCTCAGTGAATCATTCGCCTAATTTGTTCAAAAACACTTGAAAAATCTTGTGAATCTCTATCTAATTGCTAGTTCAGGTTTGGCTGACAGCTGCTGAATGATCAGTCTTGTTTTTGAAACTCTCATTAGTTCTTAAAGGCGTGTTGTTTCTTGAAAATGTCATTCTGTTTTCTAGGTACACACCATCCTGTGTGCATTTTCATATCGGTGATCACCTGTGTAACCAGGACTCACGACTTGGGGGGGGGGCTTTTATATTTCTTGAGGGGGCCAAATCGGGTGGGGGGTGCAGTTGGTTTCAAGTAAAGGCCCCGATATACTTCAAACAAAGTTCGTTTTCATTCTTCGTTTGGGGGCAAAAAGAAGTTTGAAAAGGCTGAGCGACGGTATACTGTTTTTGAACATTCCAACACCCCCGTGCTGCTGGAGGCGGGCTGTAGATTAATGTAGATTAATTGCGACGCTCGCGCGTCTGCCCCAATCACAACAAGGATGCAATGAAGGTGTATCTAGGTCTTTTATTAAACTGGATAAATTATGACACGTTTTTATATTTTATGTTGATGTTATTTTTTTTGTTATCAACATTTTTTATTTTTTTTTCACACACAACAACACAACATAACATCCACTCAAAACAACAGACACACACTCCATGTTTTAAAGGTCCAATCAAAGGGGAGAGAGAGAGGGAGGGAAAAAGTAACAACAAAACAGGTCCTTCCTTTATATAATCACATATGTTAGAAAAAAAGAAAAAAGTAATAATAATATGCAATTCAATATGCCTCTCCACACACGTGCGGCTCACACCAGCTCCACATCATCGTCCTCCTCGCGGCCGCAAAACAGCCTTCTTTGCATTAAGTTTCAGGAAGACGTACACTTGTATCAGCAAAGCAATCAGTCCGCAGTGAGGAAGACAAAACCAGGTCTACATGCGTCCACAGATCCATGACCACAGGACACTCCCAAAACACATGAAGAAAAGTAAGACGCAGTGTTACATATCAGGGCACCAGAAATAGATTTACGGTGTAAGTATTCTAACACACAGGTTCGTTCAACAGCAGAGTTCAAGCCCGTCACAGTCGGTAATAAAATACTTAGAGTATACATTAAATGTACATAATCTCAAAATTGTATTCAACAAATGAAGAGAAGCAATATCACTCCTTTTATTTTGCTCGGGCGGCGTGACGTCATAAGGTTGCGCGCGCTCCCGCGTCTGTTGTGATTCGGCTCAAGAAAGGTCTGTGTTTTTAAGCATTTAAACTGATAGAAACCGTTCAGTCAATTGTACAGTTTTTAAGTTTTAATTATTTGCTATTGAATGTAACATTGTAATGCTTTATCTAACGTTAACATACGTTATTTTGTGTGAGTAAACGCACGTGCACACGAGTAACAGAAAAGATGCGTCTCATTTCGTGTGTCCTGAATCAGTTTATCATGAACACTAACGCCCGTTTCACACCGCAAGCGTGAGCGGCGCGTGAGCAGCGCAGAAGCGTTGTGTATGCAGAGCGTGAGCAGCGCGCGCCCATTGTGCTTTCATACTGGCAGCGTTTGTCGCGCGCAGCTGAACCGCGGCTTGTAGGCTAGTACAATACAGATGAGTATCATCATTTCAGTCATATTTTACAGCGTTCTCCTCCGAACACTGTGTCTGTGTGCCATGTGCTTTGGTGTATGATATGGCCAGCATACTCTGTGATGCGACCGTGTCCCCCTGCCCTCTGTCCCACACACATATGTAAATAACATATATTATATATAGGTAGTTTACACGATAAACTTGAGCCAAGTTTTCAAGATGTGTATACGAAAAAATTGCCGACCCTTCTCACATTTTGTATGAGGAATATTAATTTTGCCAGCTAACAGAAGACTTGCATATGCTAGATTGAATTGGCTATGTTACGTAAATCTTTTGTGTATCAGTCTGTAAAATTAATAAATCAGAATTGGGGGTTCAAATAGGCCTCTGGAAAATAGAAAGAACTCACTATTCTAATGCACTGTAGCCGTATGTTTATTATACTGTTGTTTTTCTGTATTAAGGTGCATCTATTGTATTGTTTGTTCAGTAATTATTGATGTGAGACACGCTGTGAGATCCAAGACATATTTTAGAACGAATTCCAACAATAAAGTGTAATTGGATTGAATAATTGAATTGAAAAAGTAATATTATAACTAACAAATGCCTCTAGTTTTATTATTTAACAGACCTTTGAAGTTTGGGCAAAAACTCGTGGAAGTGGTGTTTTCGTGCATTTTTTTTTTCATATGGTGATTGTGAAACACGAAACACATCACTTACATGATTTTGTGGTCAAATTTGTTATTTTTAATGTTAATCGGGTCAATTTTTATCAGGAACAATGCACTGTGACTTTAATTCAGCGTAAGCGGCGCAGCAAAAATAGACTCGGCGCCGAAACGATCGCGGCACTGCCGCTCCTGCTCTGCTCCTGCTACGCGCTGCCGCGCCGCTCCTGCGTGCTGTGTGAACGCTCTCATCCGTTAACATGGGCGCCGAAAAAAATACGCCCTGCTTACGCCTGCAGTGTGAAACCGGCGTAATTAACTCACTTCTAAGTAGTAACGGAGAAACTGAGCTTTTTGAGACTCGATTGAATCGGTTGCTTCTCAAATGATTCAGTGACTCGATTGAATCGGTTTCTTCTCAAATGATTCAGTGATTCGAATCTCCGCTCGCTGATCACCTGCTGGTCTAAACTGTGTAAATGCAGCGAGAACAACAAACACAACTCTTACAAACCAGCTGAAAATGTTCTCATGCTAGTGTGATTTAGTGTATATAATCTACAAATTCTGATTTACCATATATATATATATATATATCTCAACTAAATATGAACTGTCTGTGTAGTTTGTGCTCTTTTCTGAATTAGCAGGGCTAGTTTTGAGTGTTTTTGTCTAATCAGGTGATTTAACTCTGACTCTAGTGTGCCTACTGAACTAGTGTGTGACTACTGCTAGTGTGGTGACTACTGAACTAGTGTGCTGACTACTGAACTAGTGTGGTGACTGAGCTAGTGAGCTGACTTACTAGTGTGCTGACTACTGAACTAGTGTGCTGACTACTGAACTAGTGTGTGACTACTGAACTAGTGTGGTGACTACTGAACTAGTGTGGTGACTACTGAACTAGTGTGCTGACTACTGAACTGTGGTGACTACTGAACTAGTGTGGTGACTACTGAACTAGTGTGGTGACTACTGAACTAGGGAGCTGATGGAGAGATTTAGTTTGGGTTTGCTCTCTGTTCATTGTTCTCTTGATCTTAAACACACAGAAAAACTCCTGCTGAAGTGACTGAGATCCACGTGACACACTATTATAAAGATGGAGATTATTAAAGAGGAGAGCGAAGACTTCAGGATTGAAGCAGTGTTCAGTCTGAAACAAGAAGAGACTGAGGAACAAACAGGTTGGTTTCATTCTCAAAGCTCGACTCACTCATCTGATCCAGTTATTAAATATAAAGGTACAAAGCAGGTTAAGTTAAATGTACAAATAATTATAAAATGCTATAAGATTGCAAAGAATAATAAGAATAGGCTAAATGATGTAACATCTCTTGCGCGTCACACTCAGCAAATCTTGCACTGATATTGTAACGAATGGGACGCACTCCTGCATTTAATGCGGCTGCAATTTTTTTTGTTTTGTTTTACTCAAATTGTATGAAAGTGAGTAAAGAAGGCCCTCTTTAAAATCACTGAAGTTGTCAATAAATGAAGCTCTTTTACATCATGTGCATTTAGTTGATTATAACGAGAGAACTTGAGTTTAAACGTGAAGACATTTTATTAGTCCGTCCCTTCTTTTCAGTTTCAATGATTTAGCTAAACTGTGGCCAGGTTTAATTTATTTGTTTGTTTTAGTTAGGCCTAAATAATGGGAGCAAAATTATACAGTTCCTCACATTTTGCTAAAATAAAGGAAATAATTCATAAAACACGCAACAATTTCTTGATCAGTGAACAGATATCTTTTCCTCAAGTAGTTCTCTGTCAAAATAAAGGACAGGTAAGGTAACCAATAGCCTTACAATGCATGTGTGTGACAAAAATGCATGCTGTTTTGTTAAAGGTATTTTAAAATATAAACTAAAAATGTACTTGTGACAAATATTAAGTAATGCGAGCATATTGACATTTTGCATAGTATAGCCTAGCTTACTGAAATAGGCTTTTAAAGCTCAGATGCAAAGTAAACCATAATTTATTTATAGAATAATATAACAGGATTCATATTATATCAATAGTACTGCACACGTTATGTTTCAAATCTAAAATATGGTGTAATACTATGTGTAGCTTAGAGTAAATATAAGCACAGGCTCAAAGGCTTGCCATTTATCCTGCTTGAATTCGTTCTAAGAAATGCACATAACTTCATAAGTACTAAATTTGCATCTGTGAATATTAAATATTTTAACTACAGTGTTTTTGTAACACATCGGCGAGGTAAAGCTGACGGCTATTTGCAAAAATGTTCTTTGATGCGTTTATTTGATAACTTGTGGTTAAAACGCCACTCAGTGGTCAAAAGCTGCAAATACACTTTGCAGACGCAGCGGCGGTGGTGCCTACTGCGGTAAAAAGCACACTTTGGTTGGCCACCTACTGTACGAATTCACACTGGAGAGAAGCCTTATGCATGAACTCATGAATGCATGTGGAAAGAGTTTCACTGAAAAATGGAGTCCTAAAGTCCACATGAGAGTTCACACTGGAGAGAAGCCATACACATGCCAACAGTGTGGAAGGAGCTTCACAACAGCAATAAACTTCTGTGGCCTGTAGCACGAAGCGAGATGAACAAACTCAGAATTGCAGAGTAAGTTTTGAGTTGACAAAACCAGAAAAAGCCAAGCTGGTTTAGATCAGGATCAGCGAGCTCACAAGGCTCGATATAAACATATTCTGTCAACTCAGAGTTTGAACCAGTTTGCAATTAACTCTGGAGCGCGTGAACCTGAAGGTGTAACACGTGCAGCAAACAGCCAGTCACCGGGAACATGGAGAGCATCAGCAAAGCGTCAGTTTGATTCACTTCTTGTGAGAGTCAGCGCAATTAATTTTTCTGCTGAAGATTAAGAGATGTCGTATACAAAGGAATCAACTGAATTTAATTATTTATATATAGTGTCACACAGAGCTCAAAATTAATTTAAATTCGAAGCTTAAAATTAATTGTCACTTCATATAGTAATTAAATGAATATATTATATGAATTATAAACAATTACAATTAATGTAATATTAATATAATAGATAAATAGCTGCAAAAGTCTGCAGTTTTGTCTCTAAAATTCTGTGACTGTACACTGCTTTAGATCTGGAGCGAGACATACGAGGGAGTGGCTTCATTGCATTAGATGTCACTTTGCTCTCAGCTGATTGGTCCAGTTTGGGTTTGCGATGTCTAACCCAGAACAAAACCTGCAGGGTAGCCGTGTAGCATAACTTACCATAGCAACGCAATCCGCTAAGAACCAACCCATCTTCTTGAGCCCGAAAACTCAGTTTGCTCAAACTAACGTGAACTTACCTGGGTAAAAGCCTACACCGGCTTCTTGTTACAGGCCACAGTTGTCACATGAGAATTCACACCGGAGAGAAGCAGTTTACTTGAGATCTGTGTGGAAAGAGTTAAAAAAATGAAAGAAAAAAAAACGCACAAATTGACCAGGGGCCCGTTTCAGAAAGGAGGTTAAGTGAAAACTCTGAGTATCTTACGCACCACTGAGAGTATCTTCTCGCACCACTGAACTCTGACCCACACACACCCACACACACACTGTGACAAGCACCGGTCACTTTGTACAGCATTGGACTGACCTCATTCAACTACCTCTTCTGACAGTCTGAATAAAAAAAGACTGCTCTTTGTCACTTTAAATAGAATAGTCTTGATAATAGGGATGGGCGATATGGGCTTAAAAATATATCACGATATTTCTGTTATTTATTGCGATAACGATATCAATGACGATAATTCAGGGAATCCTGTTTCTTTAGAGAAAAGTATTATCTTTCCTATTTTTACCCCAAATAGGGTGTTGTGAGCATTACTGAGTACACACGTAATGCAATGACTGTTTAATTCATACTGGAAGCCGGAGGGCGCTCTTGCGCAGAAACTTCACCGGTACATTTTTACCGGTATATCGCAAACGATAAGATATCGCCCATCCCTACTTGATAAGCTCTTTGCACTACACCATTTATATTCTGCACTGTTTGTTTGTTTGTTTATTTCACTGGTTTGCACTATCTACCATGTGCCTTATGCCACTTTATCCATTTTTTTATATATATATATATATATATATATATATATATATATATATATATATATATATATATATATATATATATATATATTTGATTTGTACTTATCTGTATTTTTGCGTTCTACTGTTAGTGTTTAGTGTTATCTGTATGCACCAGGGAATAAGAGTAACGCAATTTCAATTCTCTGTATGTATGTACGGTACATGTGGCAGTAAAGCTGACTTTGACTTTTTTTTTTACTTTGTCTTTTAGATGAAAAGTGTTCTAAGATATTTAGTCTTGTTTCCTGGGGGATTTTCCTTTTAAGTGCATTTTACATAAAGCAAGTAAAATTGTCCACCATAGGGTAAGAAAAATAATCTTAATGCAAACGGAAATAAGAATATTTTTTATTTCTTACCCCATTGGCAGATAATTTGCAAAATAAGAAAAATGCACTTTAAACATCGGAGATGCAGAGTACATTATAAGTCCGCTGTATGCAGATTTTAAGGAAAGTGTGCATCCCTCTCACACTCATTCTGAGAATGTTTTCCTGAGCACAAATCTGTCAAAGAGGATTTTCACAGGACTGTAAATCAGTGGTGTAAAAATCTGTTTAAATGAGGCTAATCTGATAAATGACGTTCACTTGATAACATCTTTCTGTGACCTCTGGAAGTAACCCAATAATCAGAATTTCCTTCAGGATTTCCAGTGTGGTTGGATGCATTGATGACAAGCATAACTCCATCATCGCACCTTCTGAAAATGAAACTAATTACTGTATGCAATGGAAGGAGATGGAGTAGTAGCAACGAGATGCCGTAACCACAGCTGTTAAATCAATACAAATTATTCACAATTTTTATGGTCATCTTTATTTCCTACAAATACAAAAGCAAAAGTTATTCTTTTTACTTTTGGATTTTAGAATTCTTCCAATACTTGAGCATCTCCTCTTCATCTGTCAGTGGCGCTGGTGCAGGTTCTCCCAGATTAGGGAATATTTAATTATTTGAAAAGAGTGTTAAACAATGGAAAAAGGGGCAGCGCATTGAAATAGACACTGAATGATATTTAATGTCAAATGTTTGTAAAGTCATTTAGCCCACACCCATGAACCTTTCATGCTTAAAGCCTAACTTGATTGAATAGTGTTTTTATACTTAATTTTTAGCTGCTACCACGTTCTTGATTCTTTTTTGTGTCTTTTTCCTTTTTTTGGCCATGGCATACCATTAAAATTAATATTAGTTCAATAATTTACAGTTTTCACCTCTGATATTATAACAATTATTAAGTTATTGACAGTTATTAAGAATTAAAGTTACGTATTGACTCGGACGTACACGGACGTCTTTTTGGCGGGAGCTTTTGCCATGGTGAATCGTAATTTCACAGCTCCACTGATCATGACTTTTCATAGTTGTGGTGCACGTGCTAAACTCAGAGTCAACCTACTCAGAGTTGAATAAACTAACACAATTCAGCCGTTCTGTAACCGAAAACTCTTAGAGTTCCCATCTCACGGTAAGTCAACTCAGAGTTCAAGTTTAAACTCAGAGTTGGTTGAACCTCCTTATTGAAACGGGCCCCAGGTAAACATGAACTGAGTCTCCACATGCATCACAGCCATTTTGGGTCCATTTACACCTGGTCACTTCATGCGTTTTTTCTGATTGGATAGCTATCCGATCCTGAAAAGACCAGGTGTAAATGCCCTCCGAAACGCATTCGAGATGGATATAAATCCGATCGCTCAAACCACTTCAGGAGGAGGTCTGGGCCGCATTCCAGGCGAAACTGGACAAGTGTAAATGCATCTGGTTGTTGAAACCACATATGCTAAATTTACTCCTCGGAAAATATTAAAATAATAAACGTGTGAGAGCGTTTTATAGGCTATATGGCATGTTATGGTCAGATATGACTGCGCTAATGCAACGAGCGTCACCGCAGACGAGTAAGCTGAGCATCTCTTCAGAAAGCCGACGCGCAAACTGCCGCGAATGAAACTGAAAGTAAAGTCAAAGTCAGCTTTATTGTCAATTCTGCCACATGTACCATACATACAGATAATTGAAATTGCGTTACTCTCTTACTCCCTGTAAGATTACTATTTTTTACTACTAATTACAATTTTTTTTTTTTTTTTCTACATGTCCTTATTTGTATATTTATAATAGTTGCATTTTTGTGTACATGTATATATCTCAGAGTTCAGTGGTGCATGGGGTAAGAGGGGGGGGGGGGCAAGGACGGGAGGGAGTTCAGCTTCCTGACAGCCTGGTGGATGAAGCTGTCTTTCAGTCTGTTGGTCCTGGCTTGGAGACTCCGCAGTCTCCTCCCTGATGGTAGCAGACTGAAGAAGCTGTGTGTCAGGTGGGTGGGATCACCTGCAATGCTGAGGGCTTTGCGGGTGAGACGGGTGCTGTAGATGTCCTGGAGGGAGGGGAGAGAGACACCAACGATCTTCTCAGCTGCTCTCACTATCCGTTGAAGGGACTTGCGGCATGACGCGTTGCAGGCGCCATACCACACATTGATGCAGCTAGTCAGAATGCTCTCGATGGTGCCTCTGTAGAAGGTGCATATGATGGGGGTCGGGGCTCTGGCTCTTCTGAGTTTGCGGAGGAAGTAGAGACGCTGTTGTGCTTTCTTGGCTAGTGCTGCAGTGTTGTTGCAGGGCTCGAAATTAACTTTTTTACTTGGTAGCACTGGTGCTCCCAACTTCAAGAAGTTAGGAGCACCAAAAAATATTTAGGAGCACCCACTGAATATTAAGGAGCAACACAACTGCCAATTGAGCGGAAGGGCTGGCAACATCCTTCCTGATTATTAAAAATCTTCATCAATTGAACCTGATCCTTAAGCTGCTGTGCTTTGTTTTTTATACATGCAATATACAGAGGCAAGATGAGAAGAAAATGCAATTTAAACTTTTCTCAAAACAGTCAGTTCACCTCAGAAATACATTCATATAAACCCCCACTCCCAATTCAATATTTAGGATTTCCCTTCCATATTTCGCATAGTGAACGTTGAGCTTGCTCAGGCTGCTACAGTATTTTCTTTTCTTTGTGTCCGTCTTCAGCGTTAATGGCTGTTTACACACTTGGCAATATTTCCACACAAATGAAATTTTGGAAAATGATTTCAATGCAGTTTGTGCAAGTGCGGTCACAAAACCGGTCAGTTCCAAATAGGGTTGGGCGATATGGCAAAAATCACGATTCTTTGTCATGTTAGTTTTACTATTTTGTCTGAGCAGTATGGCCAGACTAATTTCCCTATTATAAAGACAAAGCCTTTCAAGGTAACAGAATATAAAAAAGAATGGTGGATATTTAGGCCAAAGTGGGTGAAGATGAAAAATCTTTGTCATTATTTTATCTTTGTTATTAAAAAATAAGAACAAAGATACACATTACAAATACATATAATATACAAATAAAATAAACAAGTGTTTTATTTTCAGGTACAACAGGCATATTTAGCAGGAGCATTCAAGAAATTGAGTGAACAAATATAAAAATAAATCACTATATAGATTGATTCCTATTAAAGTAACTATTTTTTCAGTCAAGAGTAGTTGGTTATTTCTTTCTCTTTGTGTTTTGTTGTTTTAACATTAAATAATAAAAATTCTGTCATCTGTCTGTTGATTCTGTCAGTGTTTTATAGTAATGCCATCATTTACTCACTCAAAATTAGTTTTAAACCTGAGTTTCTTTCTTCTGCTGAACATAAATGCTTTTTAAACAGTTGCTGGTCCACAGTGACTTACATAGTATTTTTTTTTATCCTACAATCAAGTGGACCAGCAACTGTTTGATTACCCACATTCTTCAAAATATCTTATTTTGTGTTCAGCACATGAAAGAAATTAATACAGGTTTGGGACAACATGTGAGTGAGTAAATAATGACAAATTAAATTTTAGGGTGAACTATCCCTTTAATGACAGTCGGCTGCATGTTTAGTTCTGTCCCTTTAAGAGCTGCACGCATCTAATATACAGGCACGCATCCGTTGTTTAAAAGTAAAAGCTGTTTACTTTTATTTTAGACATAACTAACTGAGTCTATATGTAAACCTTGTGTGTTTTGACAGTATTAGCTCAAAAGATAACTTAGTTCAGTAATCAGGCGCTGTTAGACAGGCTTTTCAGTTCGTGCACTTCAGGTGCACGGGCTCTGAAAAAGCGCACGTCAGACCAGCGCGTGAATGAAAAGCTTAGCCGGCAAGGCTTTAAAACACACGCAAATAATGTACTTTTGTGATTGTGAATAAGTGCAGTGTTTCGTGAGTGTAACTCTATCGCCGAGTTAACACTGAATGGATGTGGCATTGTACAGTACATACAGACGGCGGCACCAGAACTGCAACTGAAAGAATGTGCGCTGTTGCACTATACTACAATATTTCTTCAAAAGCAGATCGTGGAGACATTTTTATCGTCCACGATCAAAAATCGTTATATCGCACACCCCTAGTTCCATGTTAGCTACCTGTCACGTGGCACATGCTGTGCAGTAATTCGCGAACGTTTAGCAGAGAACCGTGGAGGTCGCACCACAACAATTATTTGCACTCGCACAAATGCTCCCAAATATATTTTGGAGTTGCACAGATTACATTTCGGGAGCATATGCGGCCAAAATGGTCGCAATTCCGAGCCCTGTGTTGGTCCAGGAGAGGTCCTCTGTGATGTGTACACCCAGGAACTTGGTGCTGCTCACTCTCTCCACGGTCGCACCATTGATGGTCAGAGGAGCATGCAGAGAGTGCACTCTCCTGAAGTCAACGACAATCTCCTTCGTCTTCTCCACATTCAGAGAGAGAGTGTTGTGTGGGATTACAAATTATATTTAAATGTTTAACTTAGATTCTTATTATCAACTGTGCTCTGTCTCAATCAAGTCATGTTGATTGGCAGAGATTCAAAGAACCCAGACGTTGATTCAAAGAACCCCTGGCCCAGACGTTGATTCGTTAGGTTGATTGGATTAGTGACTATCTTTCGGAGCCCCCTGGCCCAGACGTTGATTCGTTAGGTTGATTGGATTAGTGTCTATGCATTTGATTATTGGGTTTTGTCTCCACCTCCAAGAGTCCCTCCTCCAGAAATGCCAAAAAAATGACCTTGTAAAGTTGCTTTAGTTTGAGATTTCGATGACTACAGACCAACAGCTTGTGTTCTCAATAAAGAATCCTACTGACGATCCATCCGATTTCTCCTGGTCTTCTCTTCTGAGTTTTCTACACTTTAGAAGAACCAAGTTCACAACAGATGGTGCCGTGCCCCGGATAGAGCTCCTCACCTGAATCCAGATTGAAACTTCAAGCTTAACAAAGATCTGACTTCGTTCCAGACTGAATTTTTCTGTACAACCAAAGGTTGGTGAGTGTCACTCTATCCAAAAGAACCTTTAAGACCAGTACAAATTTGTTATCCTCTGCGCCGTCAGAGAAGAGTTAACAGACAGCTGTAGGGTTGGTTTAACTAAGTTTATCCTCTAAAGTTTTTCTTTTAGAGATGAAAAGTTTATCCTCTGTGTCAGGCAGGGAAGTTTTTGCATTACGTGCTAAAAAGTTTATCCTCTGTTCAGGCAGGGAAGATTAGCATTTCGTGCTAATAATTTTGGTTTATCCTCTGCTTTGCCAGGGAAGGTTAACAATAGTTGATGTGTTAACAAGCGTACCCTCTGTTGAACAGAGAAGTTTTAGTGTTTTGATTGTGTGGTAACAAAGAAACTCACAAAATGTTTAGAAAGAATGCTAGACTGATCCCCACAACTGAAAAAGGTGGTCTAGCGACTCCTTTGTGGTCAGATAGCGAATTCAAATCACTGTTAGGAGTGCAAATGAACCTAATAGTCACTGAGAAAGTTAGACAAGAACTAACTCAGAAATATGAGATCCATCCAGATAAGACTTGGTCTGTAGATGAGTGTAAAAAGGTACTAGGAGCATGTATTCGCAAGAACAATGTGAAAGGCATTATCTGCTGCCACAGAGAATTTGGTTTAGCGCTAGCTACACAACAGTCTCAGCGTAACTCAGAGTTAGAGGAACAGAACAAAGAGCTCTGTGCTAGAGTATCCTCTTTGACTAAGAAATTGAACCTCAAGAAAACCTGCAGCAAAAACTGATGTGGAAGTTAGTCAGCCTGATAACATTTACCCTGATTTACAAGCGTTTTTTGAAACAGATGTAGCTCTCCAATCAGTAACTGATGTGCCTGTAAATTCCGTCAATGTGTGTGGTGCTAGGAGGAGATCTCAGGGAATTGAGGGAATTGAAAGTGTTCCTCCCAACTCTTCTGTTGTCCAAGTACAAACTGTTGCCAAAGCACTAGGACCTAAAGATATAGAGAGGCTATCCCAGAGCTTACCCTCAGCACGCACAAATTTTTCTGAATTTAGAAGAGCATTGATCAGCAAAATGCGTCTCTATGACATGTCGTTAACAGAAGTCACACAGCTGATGTCACAAATTCTAACTGAATCTGAATTCAACAGTTTTGAGTCTGCTGTTACTTCTGAACTACAACATGCCAGTAAAAGCGATTTGAGAGAAGGTGTTTTGAAAATTCTAAAGAATATCATGGGACCCAAAATAGACTGGTCCAGAATCACTAACTGTGTGCAAAGGAAAGAAGAATCTGTGAGTGAATATACTGAGAGATTTTGTCAGTCAGCTGTAATTTACAGTGGAATTGTTGATGACCCTGAAAGTGTGCTAGAGGACAAGGGACCCCTGGTTCGTATATGGTCAGATGGCCTTGTAGCCGAATACAGAAAAGCTTTACCATTTTTAGATCTAACTTGGTCTAACAGAACTCTCAGAAGTAACCTAGACAGGTTAGCTACATGGGAAAGAGATGCTGATGTCAAGGCAAAAGTAAGAGTAGCAGCAGCTACGTTTAACACAACGAAACAAGACAATAGATGGTCTAAAAGAGAAAGCAAATGCAAATACTGTGAAAAATTAGGACATTGGGAGAAAGAGTGTAGGAAGAAGTTGCAAGATAGTAAAAGAAATGCTATGCATAATTCTGCTCCTTCTCAGCCTGCACACAACCCTGAAGTAGTTCCGCCAGTGACCACTGAAACTGTAGGACAGCTAGTTCAGGCTCTTCTAAGAGCACAACAAGACCAGGAAAAAAACTGATTGTTGGGGCTGTGAGTAGCTACCTTTCCCCTGTAATCCAACACAATGACCAAAGAATTTTTGTGAAAGGTAGCATAAAAGAGAAAGAGATTGATTTTTTGCTTGATACAGGTGCAGAAATTACAGTAATCCCTACAAAATTGGCACAAGGTTTAAACATCCCATACCAGAAAACCAAACTTTGTTTAACTGGTGTAATAGGTGAAGATTGTTTTGTATGAAACTCCGCCCATAGAGGTACAATTTGGCCCAAAACAAAAACTCTGACTACAAAATTGCTATGCGCTCCATTAAATACAGGTGCAATTTTAGGCATGGATCTTCTGAGACAAATAAATCTAACTTTAGACATGTCCTCAGAATCTACTAGCATAAAAATTTCCTCAGCACAGATTTCTACCAATAATGCAACCCCTCCCGAGTATGCTTTCTTACAGAATCATCCAATTTGGGCTAAAGACAAGGATGATTGTGGGTTGTTGACAGGTGTAGAACCAGTTAAACTGACAGGAACTCCACCTCCGGTCACCAAACAATATCCGATTAATAAGGAAGCTATACAGGGAATCAAACTTATTGTAGAAAATTTGCTGACGCAAGGAGTGCTAGTTAAAACCAACAGTCCATGTAATTCACCCATATGGCCCATCAAGAAATCTAATGGGACATGGAGACTTACAATAGACTACAGAGTAGCCAATAAAAATATTGATAAAATCACCCCCCTAGTGGCAGATCCATCTACAATTTGTAATGGCTTACCATTAGATTGTAAGATTTTTTCAGTAATTGATATGTCTAATGGATTCTTTTCTGTACCGTTGCACTCTGACAGCCAGCCATGGTTAGCTTTTACAGTTGACTATGAACAATACCAGTGGACACGATTGCCACAGGGATTTCAAAACTCCCCAACCCTATATCATCAGGCTGTCAGACGTGATTTGTGTGACCCAGAATGTCCGGTAAAACAGTCCACTATGATCCAATATGTCGATGATATTTTGATTGCCTCAACAGATCATGAGGTACATCAAACTGAATTGGCATCATTGTTGGACTATTTGCATAAAAAAGGACACAAATGCAGCTTTCACAAAGCTCAAATCGCTAATAAGCAAGTCACATTTCTGGGTCAAACAATTGGTGCAGGAAATAGATCCATTACACAGGATCGAGCGGCTTCAGTCAAAGCCATACCTCCGCCTACTACCATTAAAACACTCCGCTCATTTTTAGGAACAATAGGTTATTGTAGACCTTGGATTGAAGACTATGCCTCGATTGCTCAGCCTCTCTATGATTTGTTGAAAGGCCATGGTAAAGATTCAGATACTGTTTGTATGGAAGAACTTCATCTCAAAGCTTTTAATGATTTGAAGAGAGCACTATGTAAAGCACCAGCATTAGGAATTGCCCAATCTGATAGACCCTTTGTGCTTTATGTCCATGAACACTTAGGCTTTATGACTGCATGTCTAATGCAAGATCATGGGGGCAGCTTACGCCCAATTCATTACTATTCCGGTAAACTTGACATAGTCGCTCAAGGTATGGGCCCATGTCTCAGAGCAGTACAGGCAGTTCATTTAGCGCTTCAGGCTTCATCAGGAATGGTGTTAGGTCAGACTGTAAACGTAAAATGCCCTCACGCAGTGTCCGCACTAATGAATCAAGCAAAAGTCACTTCTGTCACCTCCTCCCGTTGGGGAAATTGGTTAGCAACTCTCACAGCCCCGAATATTGTTATACAGCGTGCACCAGTCACGAACCCATCCTCATGTATGATGTCTGCAATGACTGAATTTGTGTTAGAGGATGAAGGCGAAATGACTCATGATTGTGTTACGCTTACATATGCAGCGACAAGTGAAATAGCAGAAACTCCCATAGAGAACGCAGAATTGGAGTTGTTTGTTGATGGTTCAGCTCAAGTTATTGAAGGTAACAGACGAGCAGGATATGCAGTAACTTCCACCACTGAAGTAGTTGCTTCAGGTCGTCTTCCAGATCATTTTTCAGCTCAAGCTGCAGAACTAGTAGCCTTAACCTGTTAGCGTGCAGGTGTTCCGCCGACGGTACACTGCCCCAGCAGGGGGTAAAGTTCGTCAGACACAAAAACAACAACAAACAAAATCTGAACATGTCATATATCTCTGGAAAGCTGAGATTCTTCTGATTCGAACGATGTAAGGCATTTTAAGATACAATCAACACAGCAGGTACAGTCAGGGTCTTTGTCAGACCACCAACAACCAAATAAACAATAACAAACATGAAATAACTCACATATGAAGCCTCCTGATCCATAAAATTCCACCAAAAACGGTGTTGTTACACTGCAAAGGGTCCAGAGATCCAATTCATTTCAATATTTAGTCCATAACACATGTATATGTTGATAAACATCCACGGAATGGCATAGTATCATTTCACATTAGCCGACGGAGCGATCCACTCTTCTGTGTTTTCCGTCTATTCTCATACAAACAAAAGGAATTATTTGATGTCAAAATGGCCGCTGAGATCTGTCCTTTTGATTGACACCTCATTTGAACCAATAGCTGCATCTTAGAGGGGTCAGCATCCCGTCAAAGCGAATGATCGTCCGGCTTGAGAAATGAGGCGGCACTTGTTTGATGGACAGTAGATCGAACCAATTGCATTTTAGTCTGCAAATGACTGTCGTTTCTGATAGCCAATGAGCTTCTAAACAGACTGATATGACGCTTTAGGGGGTCGGTCCAGGCGTTCATTCTCAAATCTTGCTGCGCAGAACGATAAGCTCAGATGCGCTCTGGCGCATACGCATTGATAGCATACGGCTAAGAGACGATGAGAGGCGAAAAATGACAAAAACACACTTTTTACACTAAGACGATGGTGAAAGTTGTTGAATAATGTGCTCGGCGTGACAGAGATGACATTTTAGACGAAGATAGCGATGTTTGAGGACTTTTTTGACGAAGAGAGCCATTGAAGCGGACCCATTGTTTCAGCCATGAAGCGTGGAGCGAACACCTCGACGCAACGCTGTCAACAAGTAAGTGTTTTATTATATAATATAATTATTTATATATATTATACATATTTATGTGTCTTATACATATTTTACAGTATATGTGTATGTGTTTTGATGCGTCCCTGGTCACTTATGTCCTGTTTGTTTGTTTGTGCGTGTGCGCTGGTTACCGGTGGGGATTTAAACCTGAATACACACAGACTCATTATAAATCACACAGAATGAAGTTTTTTGAAAATCTAAAAATGCAAAATGTCTCATGTGAGGGCTAAGTTTAGGTGTAGGGCGATAGAATATACGGTTTGTACAGTAGAAAAACCATTATGCCTACGGAGATTCCACACAAGGATAGTGAAACAAGTGTGTGTGTGTGTGTGTGTGCGTGCATGTTGTTTTTATATACTGGTGGGGATTTAAACCTGAATACACAGACTCATGGGGACTTGTCAAGGTGGGGACCTAAATTGAGGTCCCCATGGGTAAACAAGCTTATAAATCACACAGAATGAAGTTTTTTGAAAATCTAAAAATGCAAAATGTCTCCTGTGAGGGCTAAGTGTTGGTGTAGGGCGATAGAATATACGGTTTGTACAGTAGAAAAACCATTATGCCTATGGAGAGTCCACACAAGGATAGTGAAACAAGTGTGTGTATGTATGTGTGTGTGTGTGTGTGTATATGTGTGTATGTATGTATATATATGTGTGTGTGTGTGTGTGTGTGTTTTGAGGTGTTCCTGCTAACTTCTGTTTTGTGTGTTGTTTTTTTATAATCACAGACAATCATCTGACATTGAAAAGAATGAAGTCTGGGAGCCAGTCAGCGAAAAGCCATATACTGAGGGACATGATGACAACATTTAAAAAAACACTATAATCAGAATCAGAAGAGCTTTATTACAAGTATGTTTACACACACAAGAAGGAATTTGTCCTGATGACAGGAGCTTCCAGTGCAGAAGAAAGTACAGACATAGTGCAGACATGCATAGGAATAACACAGTAGGGATGGAATATAACGCCAATATAAGAAAAAAACAGAAATTAAATAATGTACTATGTACAAAAATAGAAGTATAGCGAAAAAATGGTAATTAGATTAGAATTTAGAAATAGATGTTATTTACAAGTGTACAAATTTTGGATTCTGTGTATAAATGTCACTATAATGTGTTTATGCTTCAGTTACTATGTGTCAGCAATTATTGACAGTGAATCTGGATGTGGAATTGAATAGATCTAAGTGTAACCTTTCATTAGAGCCCAAAATTATGACTGTACATTAAAGCATTCAAGTATTACAGCTTTTTATGTGTCGTTGGTTACAAATGGTCATTTGGAGTCTCCGAGTGTCCTTTTTTGGGAAGCGCCTAGACATAAACTTAGATAAACATGTGTAAAACACTCATTCTCTAAGGTATTGTTATCAAATTTGAAATGTAGCTTGGTAAGGCTTCATTCTGTGATCCCATTGTGTTTTCCAGCTCATAGCTCCCAGCTATAGTCATCTGCAGGCTTTTGTTTACCAAAAAAATGTAGACGGATTTTTTTTTTTTACTTTTTCAGTGTGTTCAAAGTTCTATTACTCAATATCAGTAAGACTTACAGTGATTCTGATGGTTGAGAAACAAACCTCAGAGTGTCACCTTTCAAAAGAGACCAAAACCATGCATATAATCCAAATGGTTCAAGAACAGCATGCAATTTACTTTGGGTATGCCTTTTTTTAGGCGTTTTAGGCAAATTTGACAGGAACGGTAAAGGGTTAACTAGAGCATGCACGCTAGCTTCAGGATCGGTTGCAAATATCTACACAGATTCCAGATATGCTTTTGGGGTAATTCATGATTTTGGTGTCATTTGGCAAACCAGAAAATTTCTAACTTCTGCTGGATCCCCATTAAGCATGCTGGATTAGTGAAAGATTTAATGTTTGCCATGAACCTCCCAAAGAAATTAGCGGTGATCAAAGTGAAAGCACATCTCACAACTAATACTACGGAAGCTAAAGGTAATGCTCTCACTGATGTAGCGGCTAAACAGGCTTGTTTCTATGCAACTGTACAAGTGTGTTCAGGTAGTACAGCACAGAAGACAATTCTACCCCCTGAATCAATCATTGATCTGTATAAAGACGTTCCTCTATATGAAGCATGGACATGGTTAGACAAAGGAGCCACTGTGGATTCATCCGGCTGCTGGACCAAAGGGGGAAAGTATGTTGCTCCCGAATCACTGTTGCCATATTTGGCTCAACAAATACACAGTTTGGGTCATAGTGGTCCAGCAACGATGAATCACAGGTTCTCAAATCAATGGTGGAATCCAAAATTCAGAAACGCAGCCACTGAAACAGTCAAGAGATGTGTTACATGTCAGAAAAATAATGATGTACCAGCAGCCACTACACCAGCAGCACATACCCCAGCTCCACCAGGACCATTTCGTCACCTGCAAGTTGATTACATATCGTTGCCCCCTTGTAAAGGAAAAACTGACGTTTTGGTAGTAATAGACAAGTTCTCAAGATGGGTAGAAGCTTATCCAACAGGGCGTGCTACAGCTGCACATACTGCTAAATGTCTTGTCACTGATTTCATTCCCAGATGGGGATTACCAGATTACATTGACTCAGATCAAGGTACCCACTTCACAGGACAGGTAGTCAAGGAAGTGTCTAGAATGTTGAAGATTAAGTGGAACCTTCACTGTCCCTATAGGCCACAAGCATCAGGACAGGTTGAACGATCAAACAGAACAATCAAAACCAGGCTAAGCAAAATGCATCAGGAAGGAGTACCATGGGTTGAAGCACTGCCCGCAGTACTGTGTAGTATGAGAGCATCACCTAACAGATCAGTAGGACTGAGCCCTCATGAGATTATTACTGGACGCCCAATGCAGATGCCAGGTGTGATTGATCTTAGAAATGCTGATGTGCACATTGCTTCAGATGCCCTGATCGCTTACTGTGAAAACCTCACAAAGGCAGTGCAGAGTGCCAAAGAGAGAGTTGAGTCGTGTTGGCAGACTCCACCAGAAGGTGGACACACAATCATCCCAGGTCAATGGGTCATGATAAAAGGCATTCAAAAACAAGCCATTAGAGCCTAAGTGGTACGGACCACATCAAGTGATGTTGATTACAGCTGCTGCAGTATTGTGTCAGGGAAGGAATACTTGGACTCATGTGTCACACTGTAAAGTTGTTCCCCCACCTACAGGGATAGGATAGGACACACGGACCAGTGAGGAGCCCAGGGAAGAACCGAAAGCAACAGGCTTCGGGGGCAAACCCTGCGGTGAAGACTCCCTCATAGGCTTTCCCCATCCAATAGTCCATCCTTTCCTCACTGTTCTTTAGGTGTCGCAGGAATTGAGAAATAGGGAAAGAAGGAACAACAATAGCAGACTATATTTGAACAGAGGATACAACCCTAATGTTTGCAGACTCTACAACAAATACTGCTCTGTGCCGTTGGTCTCTCTTGTTTTTGTTTCTTTCTTCCTCTGTGCAGATACCACTTGATGGCTGTCCTGAGATCCATATGCACCGCCCTTCTCACCTGCGGATGAAGCCACAACCTCTAGAAAACAACTAGACCCATCGCCGAGCCAACTACCACACAAGAAAGAGAAAAGAAAGAAGAAAGAATAAAAAATATATACACAACGCAGAGACTCACATACGGGAACTTCAGTCATCCATCAACATGATCAAGATTTCCGTACTATTAACCATCATGGACATCACGCAAAGTGTAGACCCCAGAAACAACATATTCTTAGAGCTGATGAATATGTCAAGAAATGCCTTGTTTGCTGGAAAGAACGTTTGCACATTCTTGGTCTTTCAGCAAAATTACACCAGATGACTGAAGATAATTATTCATGGTTCGGAAACTTGTTAGGTAAACCCTGGCTGTGGATCAAGGAAATAGCAATTCTGCTGTTGTTTCTCCTACTTGCGTACTATCTATGCATCCACAGTATCAAGTGTGTCGTTCAGCAAATGACGCCCGCCTCTCACGAGGAAATGACAGTTCCAACCAGAAAAGATTATTACCTGTAAAAACTTCACGGACCCTAATTGCATGTTTTGTTTCTGTGTCAGCATGCAATTACATATAAGCAACACAGAACATGTACAATGTGCCTGTAACGATTACAAGTTACAAGAATTAACTTTCAAGTGTCTAAATTTGTATTTTGTGAGTTATTAGAACTCTCAAAGGGGGAATTGTGGGATTACAAATTATATTTAAATGTTTAACTTAGATTCTTATTATCAACTGTGCTCTGTCTCAATCAAGTCATGTTGATTGGCAGAGATTCAAAGAACCCAGACGTTGATTCAAAGAACCCCTGGCCCAGACGTTGATTCGTTAGGTTGATTGGATTAGTGTCTATCTTTCGGAGCCCCCTGGCCCAGACGTTGATTCGTTAGGTTGATTGGATTAGTGTCTATGCATTTGATTATTGGGTTTTGTCTCCACCTCCAAGAGTCCCTCCTCCAGAAATGCCTATAAAATGACCTTGTGAAGTTGCTTTAGTTTGAGATTTCGATGACTACAGACCAACAGCTTGTGTTCTCAATAAAGAATCCTACTGACGATCCATCCGATTTCTCCTGGTCTTCTCTTCTGAGTTTTCTACACTTTAGAAGAACCAAGTTCACAACAGTTGTCACTGCACCACCCGGCCAGGCGGCTCACCTCGCTTCTGTAGTTTGTCTCATCTCTGTTGCTGATGAGACCCACCACAGTCGTGTCATCCACAAATTTAATGAAGAGGTTGGAGTTGTGTGACGGTGTGCAGTCGTAGGTCAGCAGAGTGAAGAGGAGGGGGCTCAGCATACATCCTTGGGGGGCCCCTGTGTTCAGTGTGATGGTGCTGGATGTGTTACTGCCGACCCGTACTGCCTGAGGTCTCCCGGTCAGGAAGTCCAACAGCCAGTTGCACAGAGAGGTGTTGAGCCCCAGCTGGACCAGTTTATGAATGAGCTGTTGAGGGATGATTGTGTTGAATGCTGAACTGAAGTCTATGAACAGCAATCTGACATACGTGTTCGTTTTGTCCAGGTGTGTGAGGGCTGGGTGGAGGGCAGTGGCGATGGCATCATCGGTCGAGCGATTGGACCTATATGCAAACTGGAAGGGGTCCAGGGAGGGGGGGGGGGAACAGACTTGATGTGTTGCATGACTAGCCGTTCAAAGCACTTCATGAGAATAGGAGTGAGTGCTACTGGACGGTAGTCATTGAAGCAGGATGGAGATGACTTCTTCGGGACTGGAATGATGGTGGTAGCTTTGAAGCATGTGGGGACAACAGCCTGGCTTAGTGAGATGTTGAAAATGTCTGTCAAGACATCAGTGAGTTACACTGCACAGTCTCTCAGTACACGCCCAGGAATGTTGTCAGGACCCGGAGCTTTGCGTGCATTGATCCTGCTGAGGGATCTCCTGGTCGCCGGGAGGAGGTGGAGTCTTCTGTGCAGTGGTGCTGTTTTGTGCCTCAAAGCGAGCAAAGAAGGCATTCAGCTCGTTCAGCAGGGGGATGGTGCTGTCACAGGTCTGTGGTGGGGGCTTGTATGGTCTGAATCCCCTGCCACAGGCTCGGAGTGTCTCTGCTGTCGCTGAAACGATGGGCTATCCTCCTGGAGTACTGTCTCTTGGCCTCTCTGATGCCGCGGGATAGGTTGGCCCTAGCTGTCCTCAGGTCCTCCTCATCTCCAGCTCTAAAGGCAGCGTTCCGAGCCTTCAGAAGTCTGTAGAACTCCCCTGTCAGCCACGGCTTCTGGTTGGCCCGGACAGTGATAGTCTTTGTGACTGTTACTTCAATACACTTGGTGATGTAGGCAGTGACAGTCTCTGAGTACTCTTGGAGGTCTGTGGTGTTGTTGTATGTGGCAGCCTGCTTAAACATATTCCAGTCAGTGGTGTCGAAACAGTCTTGAAGTGCCTCTGACGACCCTTCCGGCCACACTTGTATCTGTTTGTGTGTTGGTTTGATGACTTTAACGAGCGGTCTGTATGCAGGCATTAGCATGACAGTGATGTGGTCTGAGGCTCCAAGGTGGGGGAGAGGGAGGGCCTTGTAAGCTCCTCTCTGGGTGGTGTAAACAAAGTCCAGTGTATTTTTTCCCCTTGTTGGGAAGTTGACATGTTGGTGTATTTTTGGAAACGCACTCTTTAAGTCTGTGTGATTAAAGTCTCCAGCCAAGATGAGAAAAGCATCTGGGTGGGCTGTCTGCTGCTCACTGATGTGCTGGTACAAATCATGTAGTGCCTCACTCCTGTTGATGTTGTTGGAGCTGGGAGGGATGTATACAGCAACGAGCAGAATGGCTGTATATTCCCTCGGTAGATAGAACGGTCGGCACTTAATAATCATAAACTCCACCAGAGGTGAGCAGTGTTTGCAGACCACAACAGCGTCGCGGCACCATACATTATTGATGTAAACACAAAGCCCGCCACCGCGTCTCTTACCTCCCTCGATGAGAGCTCTGTCAGCTTGATAGCATGTTAGCTGCTCGAGCTGAATGGTGCAGTCCGGAATGCTGTTGTTAAGCCATGTTTCCGTAAACACAACAGTCTCTTACAGTCCTCTGGGTAGAGTGAAGTAGTCAGATGTAGTCCAGTTTATCAGTGTTTCCCACAGGATTTTGTGGGACTTGTGGCGGCAGGTGACGTCACATTAATTTGCATATTCATGACGTCATTATGTCAAGTTTGCGTTCAGACGTGTTTTGGCACTTAAGATCTGTTCTAAATGTCACACTGTAATTAATACAACAATGCCAATAAAGCTGTTCACATTATACTTGCTTTTGTCATACATAAAACAAGTATAATATTAAACAGGAACCATTGATTTTACATGTTAACCAGGAATCACTCTCACTATACTCCTTAAATCCTGATTTATAATCGCAACATCGTCTGATAAAATCAATATACATCTAACTTACACTAAAAAGCAACTATATGCGGTGGTTTTGGCTGTATTACTGTTTTGTCTCATTCAGCGCACTGCCTGCGTCTGAGTAACAAACTATGCGCATATTAACAGACGAATTATGTTCATATTTAAAAGTCCAAACAGTCAGTAAGCGACAGGTGCTTGGAAACGCTGTTTTGTAAATGATTTACTGACGATTTTGCTGCGTTACGGCCAACCGAATGCGCTGCTTCTCTGACGCTCACTGCACAGAATAGACGCAGAGAGAGGCGACACTGCACCGGGAGAGTCAGATCTCGCACTCGCGGGACAGTACTGGAGACATCTTCCAACTGAACGATAGCTAAGGTTTTTTCAAAGAAGTCGCTAGGTTTGTCAGTATGTACCTGTTGTGGAAAAAAAGCCGCCAAAAGGGTCTGAAAGTTGCTAAATATTGTGCTAAAGTCGCGCTCTTGTGTGTGAGATGCGGGAGCTGATGGCAGCGGGCGGTGGATATTGTTGTGGCCCGCCACAAATAAAGAGAGAGAGCTTGTCTGTGGGAGTGTGGACAGTTCCTGAGCACACAGAACGAGCAGTACGAAACGTGTCGGGCGAGGGGAGATTTTCAACTAGTTAATCGATCGCGGATGGTTTCATTATCTCGGGCGGATTTAAAAAAAAAAAAAAGTGTAAGAGATAATAGTAATAAAAACAAAAATGTGTCACCAAATATACTTGGGCGGCGGTTAATATACCTGGGCGGCCCGCCCAGGTGAAGTCTATGTGTGGGAAACACTGAGTTTATTGTCCAAAGAGCGTACGTTCGCCAGTAAGATGGTGGGGATAGCTGGCTTGTGTGGGTTAGCCGCTAGCCTAGCTCGGATACCTCCGCGCTTACCCCTCTTTTGCTTCCTCTCACGCCGCTTGTAGCGCCTCCGCTGTGGGCGAGATGCAGTAGTGGGGGTCGGTGATGGTGTAGGCCTCCAGAGCAGGCCGAGGTCCCGCAGCTCTTCGGCGTGCGCGGAGTTTAACTCTAAAAATGTGGTTCTGCCGACATCGAGCAGAAGCTCACAACTGTATGCGCGCTTAAAGACAGGTAGACGAGATGAATATGTACAAAAACATTGCGACTTACAAGACAAAAAACACGAAAACACCGTTTTCAGAGAGAGAAGCCGCTGCGTCTGTTGTGCGCGCCGCCATTTTGGAACATAAGTCGCAGTGTTTGGACATTTGGAACATTAATTTCTCGTCTCGTAAGTCGCAGACGAGACGCTCAACACACAATCATCTTCATTAAAAGTAGTGAGACTAACCTATCTTTCCAGTGCTGATGCCGCGCTCTCTCCTGTTGCGGTCTCTGATATTGAAATTAGCTGATAATGAATAAAATGCAGCGCCTACGTATTGCTTTCATTGACGTGAACTCCGTTAAATTTGCATATAGCGTGGGAAGAATGGATTTATATCCGTTTTGCGAAGACACATTTATGTGGCCAAGTGTAATTGGAAAAGTTTTAACAAATCGGATAGATATCTGATCAGAGAAAACGCATGAAGTGACCAGGTGTAAACAGGCCCTTTGATGTGAGTGGAATGTGAACAGGGACTCTTGTCCCGAGGCATACAATAAACTTTCAGCCAGATGTTTTGGAGCTGCTTGGAACTAAACTCTGCAGGACAGTGGCCCTCCAGTACTGAGTTTGGAGATTTATTATAGTGTTAATGTAACCATTAAAGCACTTTTTACAATACAGATTGTCAAAGCAGCTTTAGCAGCTCTAAACAATGTAATGACATGAAAAAATAGCCTAATAATTTAACAAAACTTTTATTTTTTTTCGGGTCTCAGGAGGATATTTACACATGCTCTAGCGTAGTTATTTACCTGTAGTTGTTAATGACGATGGGTGTCGTCAGATTTGTTCATGCTTTCATTTTTTATTTTTACTGTTAATTAGAAAGACAGACAACAGAAATACATAGAATGTGTGAACTAGCACTTATGTGAGTGCAGTGTTACTTAATGAGACTTTTAAACTGATGTGCTCGACACTCTTACTTTTGGGTCGACACTCTTTTAGTATAGTGATATGATTTACGGTGCTGCTTTGATTTCTTGTTGATTATGGCAAATCTGCTTCTTCCACACAGAAATTCAGCTGAAATATTCCCATCAGTTTACAGATGCAGACGAGCATCAAATCATCAGTAAGAAATCTGTAAAGACTGAGTTTATTAAAGAGGAAAGAGAAGAGATGAGAGATCCAGAACACTGCAGAATCAAACACACTGAAGAACAAACAGGTTGGTCTTTATTCTTCATTAATAATGCTGACGGTTCTAAAGTTTCAAGTAGTTTTAGATTTTGTTTGTTGTAATTGGAAAAATCTTTAGAGATCTTCAATAATATAACTAAATCAAATAATAAGGGACACTTTCTATGAACTGGGTAGTTTTTTGCAACACAATTATTTATGTTAGATAACTGTTGTTGATCAAACATGTTTAAAAGTTCTTCCTACAGAAACATGGGATTTGTGCCTATTATGTTTTAAAAATGTGAAAATCAAGTTCAAGTTTCAGGGATGTGTATATATTAAATGTAATAGATGTATTTATAAAACTGCATCAAAATTATCTAAATTTTGTATAGCAATTGTCTACTTTCCAGTGTTACATCAGGGTTCAATTTAAAGCCCTGCACTCCCGCGGGAGTACCGCGGGACCCAACACAACAGGGTGTGGCGCGGGACAACTCTTGATGGGCGAGTACGGGTGTGGGTGGGAAGAGACTTGTGTGTGTGTGCGGGATGCAGGAGAGTAAAATTATTCGTGGGACTCCCGCAAAATAGAAATGATCTAAACATAAAATGTCTAAAACATATAAATTGTTATTTATCTGTTGCACAAAAGCAAAAAGAACAACTAATATTAACATTAAAATGATTAACATGCGCAAGCTAGCCAGAGTTTCTATTTATAACACGCGTTTAAAAGGTTGCGCAATGTAGCCAATCACAGACTCAGCTGTTGATTTCTGGACTGCAATGGCCAATCAGAGGTGACTCACCACAGTGCTGAAATTGCGTGCTCACGAATCGTCTCATTTTAATACACGAAGTGTAGACATTGTGAAAGATTCATTGTGCATATGTTCATTGTGTTATAACAGCTTTATGAGATCGTGATGAACTGAGATGTCAGCTTTTAGTGATAATAAAGGAAGCTGCTCGCATTTTGCCATGCCTAACCATGCACGCAGCAGCCCATGCTTGCTTTTCTGTTAAAAATAACAGTGGCTTGTGAATGTTGATGCTTAGCCTAAATAACATATTTTATCGGGAGCGTTTATGCTGGGATGTTGTGGAGCTTAGGAGATGTTACAGAACCATTTCATGTAAATTTCTTCGATGTACAGAAAAAAAATCTATATAGATTACTTTTATGCGGGCGGGAGCGGGACCAGATAAGATATATTTCTGCGGGAGCGGGCGAGCGTGGGACAGAATCTTGTGGGCGGGAGCGGGACTGAAAAATCCGTCCCGCGCAGGTCTCTAGTTTTAATAGTCTCAATTTTATGTATTTTCACATTTTTTATGAGTTACTGACAAATGTACTGTTTTTACATTTATTTCAGAGTTGATTAAAAAAAATGAGGACAATGAAGAATTGAGTGAAGTTGAGGAAAAAAATCACTGTCAAAGCAAACAGAATGATTTAAATAAAAGAAGAGTCAATAAATATTTCACCTGCACTCAGTGTGGAAAGAATTTGACATCCAAATATACATTTGATGTTCACATGAGAGTTCACACTGGAGAGAAGCTGTACAAGTGTTCACACTGTGATAAGAGATTCAGCCAGTCAGGATCCCTGAAAAGACACGAGAGGATCCACACTGGAGAGAAACCATAGAAGTGTTCACACTGCAACAAGAGATTCAGTCGGTCAGGAGACCTGAAAACACATGAGAGGATCCACACTGGAGAGGATCCTTACAAGTGTTCACACTGTGACAAGAGATTCAATAATTCAGGATTTTTGAAAACACATGAGAGGATCCACACTGGAGAAAAACCTTTCAAGTGTTCACACTGCAACAAGAGATTCAGTCAGTCAGTACATCTGAAAACACATGAGAGGATCCACACTGGAGAAAAACCTTACAAGTGTTCACACTGCAACAAGAGATTCAGTCAGTCAGTACATCTGAAAACACATGAGAGGATCCACACTGGAGAAAAACCTTACAAGTGTTCACACTGTGACAAGAGATTCAGTCTGTCAGGAGACCTGAAAACACATGAGAGGATCCACACTGGAGAGAAACCTTACAAGTGTTCACACTGCAACAAGAGATTCAGTCGATCAACAAATCTGAAAACACATGAGAGGATTCACACTGGAGAGAAACCGTATCACTGCACTGCATGTGGGAAGTGTTTCTACCAATCTTTTGCTCTACACAGTCATACAAAAAACATTCACACTAAGTAGATCATCTACAGATCCAGCACTTTCAGGTCTGACGCCGTGTCCTTGCTAAATGTGACACAATAATGCATCAAACAATAAAATATAATCTAAATAAATCTGTCATAAGTGACATGACAAGGAAACATTATCTAAAGTTTTCACAGTGAATAAAGTTCATCTTCATAACCAGCAGATTTAACTGTGAGATTCAGATCAACTCAAAGATGGGGTTCCTCCCCAAAGAACAATGTCAGAAAAATGTATTATTGTTTTAATTTTGCTTCATGATATAAATGATATCAGTGTGCTTCCTTATGAGTTTCATGTTGTTCAATTGTCTTATAATGCTTATGTGTCACTTTCAGTTTGCTTGCTCTTTCATGAAGGAAAGCAGAAGATTTTTACAAACTGTTCTTGTTCAGGAAGCAGAAGAAGAGACTAACACTTTTAAGAAAGACTTAGGTTTATTTTAAATGTTGTTCTTCACTGTTATTTCAAAAATGACTAGTTATTCTTCCATTAATGATGTATTTAGGAAATGCAGATGCAAGATATACTTTCATTTTGCTTTGCATCTAATCCTTCTTTGCTTCTCTTTGTACCTGGTATTAAACCGGCTGAATTATGAAAGACCGTAGTATTGATAAGCTCTGACATTATCAGTTCTGCTTTCAGTACTGGAGAAATTAAGGAAATACACTTACAATTTATTATTGTTACACAGACGTTATCAAGCTAATTGTATCTTGTCAACTGTTTATGTATGCAAATAAAATCAAGACATTTGTCAGTGATGTGTTTTCATTATTTGTAATCCAGAAGTGAGATCTCTCTTGCACTTTAGGGCTGTGCGATTAATCTATTTTTATTTTGAGTTTTGTTCCAAGGATAATGAAAACAACATGTTTGAGGTAAATTTATATATTAGAGAAAATCTGGTGCAGTGTTTCCCACACATGGACTTTACCTGGGCGGGCCGCCCAGGTATATTAACGGCCGCCCAAGTATATTTGGTGAAACATAAAGATAATGAAACCATCCGCGATCGATTAAATAGTGGAAAAACCTCCCCTCGCCCAATTAGCACTATATTTAGTCACTTTCAGACCCTTTTGGCGGCTTTTTTCCCTTAACGGGTACATACTGACAAACCTAGCGACTTTTTTTTTTTTTTTTTACAAACCTTAGCTATTGTTCAGTTGGAAGATGTCTCCAGTACTGTCCCGCGAGCGCTAGCTCTGACTCCCGGCGCAGTGTCGCCTCTCGGTGTCTGTTCTGAGCAGTGAGCGGTAGAGAAGCAGCGCATTCAGTTGGCCGTAACGCAGCAAAATCGTCAATAAATCATTTACAAAACAGCGTTTCCAAGCACCTGTCGCTTACTGACTGTTTGTAGTTTTAAATATGAACATAATTCGTCTGTTAATATGCGCATAGTTTGTTACTCAGACGCAGGCAGTGCGCTGAATGAGACAAAACAGTAATATAGCCAAAACCACCGCATATAGTCGCTTTTTAGTGCAAGTTAGATGTATATTGATTTTATCAGACGATGTCGCGATTATAAATCAGGATTTAAGGAGTATAGTGAGAGTGATTCCTGGTTAACAGTCGTATTACAGTATGTGACAGTTCATAGAGTAGAAAATCTGAAGTGCCAAAACTCGTCTGAACGCAAACTTGATGCAATGACGTCATAAATATGCAAATTAATATGTGACGTCACCTGCCGCCACAAGTCTCACAAAATCCTGTGGGAAACACTGTCTGGTGTCTTGGGGACTTTATTACTGTGAAGTGTGTGTCTGTTAAGTCCACGTGACCCTAGTAATCCATTATAAGTTTACACCACTGATCTATAATAGAGAACTGGATTGCTCATGATATCTGCACCGTCATATTTGTATTCCCATACATTCTAGTGAATTAATAGGAAATCAACCGATTTTAATGAAAAAACATCACCTGACGGGTTACCGTTTTTAATATCTGAATTATCAATGTACAACGCAAACGTCCTGAATGTAAATTTGTTTGTTTAATGTTGTGAATTTCCCCTGCATATAAAAAAAGTTAAGTATCATATTCATAACAGTAGCGAACATCAGATGGACGAGATCCTCAACATATGTAATACAAATGACAAAGTGCCCACAAAATCTGAATAAAGATTTATGCTTTGTATGTGCCTTGTACAGTTATTCACTGTTTATGTAATTATGTTGTTATATTGTTTTTATACTTACAGTATCTTACTGCAAATGTTTCAACAATGATTTAGTTAACAGCATGCATTTTGAAGCAGTTCATGATTTAAATGTTGGTTAAATTAATAATTAATTCAACATGTATACTAGGGATGTAATGATATCAAAATCTTACGATATGATATTGCGCTATGAAGTCCACGATACAATATTTATTGTGATATTTAAAAGAAAAAAAAGAAAAATTAATAATTGGGAAAAAATGAAAATGTACATTTTAAAATTAAATTACTCGAGTGCACTTTGAGAGTTCAAAATTAAGAGCTCCAACCCATGTGAGACTTTTATTTTATTATTTTTGTGTGTGATTACAGGTGCATCTCAATAAATTAGAATGTCGTGGAAAAGTTAATTTATTTCAGTAATTCAACTCAAATTGTGAAACTCGTGTATTAAATAAATTCAATGCACACAGACTGAAGTAGTTCAAGCCTTTGGTTCTTTTAATTATGATGATTTAGGCTCACATTTAACACAAACCCACCAATTCACTATCTCAATAAATTAGAATACTTCATAATACCAATAAAAAAACATTTTTAGTGAATTGTTGGCCTTCTGGAAAGTATGTTCATTTACTGTATATGTACTCAATACTTGGTAGGGGCTCCTTTTGCTTTAATTACTGCCTCAATTCGGCGTGGCATGGAGGTGATCAGTTTGTGGCACTGCTGAGGTGGTATGGAAGCCCAGGTTTCTTTGACAGTGGACTTCAGCTCATCTGGATTTTTTGGTCTCTTGTTTCTCATTTTCCTCTTGACAATACCCCATAGATTCTCTATGGGGTTCAGGTCTGGTGAGTTTGCTGGCCAGTCAAGCACACCAACACCATGGTCATTTAACCAACTTTTGGTGCTTTTGGCAGTGTGGGCAGGTGCCAAATCCTGCTGGAAAATGAAATCAGCATCTTTAAAAAGCAGGTCAGCAGAAGGAAGCATGAAGTGCTCCAAAATTTCTTGGTAAACGGGTGCAGTGACGTTGGTTTTCAAAAAACACAATGGACCAACACCAGCAGATGACATTGCACCCCAAATCATCACAGACTGTGGAAACTTAACTCTGGACTTCATGCAACTTGGGCTATGAGCTTCTCCACCCTTCCTCCAGACTCTAGGACCTTGGTTTGCAAATGAAATACAAAACTTGCTCTCATCTGAAAAGAGGACTTTGGACCACCGGGCAACAGTCCAGTTCTTCTTCTCCTTAGCCCAGGTAAGACGCCTCTGACGTTGTCTGTGGTTCAGGAGTGGCTTAACAAGAGGAATACGACAACTGTAGCCAAATTCCTTGACACGTCTGTGTGTGGTGGCTCTTGATGCCTTGGTCCCAGCCTCAGTCCATTCCTTGTGAAGTTCACCCAAATTCTTGAATCGATTTTGCTTGACAATCCTCATAAGGCTGCAGTTCTCTCGGTTGGTTGTGCATCTTTTTCTTCCACACTTTTTCCTTCCACTCAACTTTCTGTTAACATGCTTGGATACAGCACTCTGTGAACAGCCAGCTTCTTTGGCAATGAATGTTTGTGGCTTACCCTCCTTGTGAAGGGTGTCAATGATTGTCTTCTGGACAACTGTCAGATCAGCAGTCTTCCCCATGATTGTGTAGCCTAGTGAACCAAACTGAGAGATCATTTTGAAGGCTCAGGAAACCTTTGCAGGTGTTTTGAGTTGATTAGCTGATGCCAAGCATTTATTCTGTCCTTCCAAGCAAGATGTTGAATGGTACAATTTCTTTTAATAATCCCAGATCATATGTAATATTTTACTGCATATTACATGCTGTACAGAAATATAGTTTTTTTAATTTTTTTTTAGGTCAATTACTGTCGGCAGTGTGGTATAGTCTACACCAAGCTCCGCGATTGATATTGCTTATCCTGCCCGAAAAGACCATAAACATTACAGTTCACATCTGCAGTAATAATTAACTAACAGACATGAATCCTAAAAACTAATAATGTCCGAGCAAATCATGGCTTTTCACTTTACACCTACCTCTGACTAGGCATAAGATTTAGTCTCAGACGTAGCACTACGCTGAGATGGTGCAACGGGTATAAATTCTACGCACGACTTAAAGCGCATTTTTCGTCCAGCCTAGGCTTACAACTGGGTGTACGTCCAGCTGGTGCAACCGGCCCCTGATGCATAGCCCTTTTTTTGGCATGGGATTTTTGATGGTCAGATGTTTTAATCTGTTATCACTGTGAATCATAGTAATGAATTGTGGAATAATTTTGTGGATTCACTTCCATTTGTCATTTCAAAAATAGTATATGTGGACATTTGGTCCCCTTAGATCAGAGGTTTTCAAACCCTGGGTCGACTTAAAAAATGGGTTGCGGGATGAGTTAAGGAAAATGTTATAAAATTAATTAATGCAATTTTAATAATAATAAAACAATAACAACAACAATAATAATAACTTTGAATAGAAATACACTTAAAAACAACATTTAAATAAACACAAAATAAATACTAGATCTCCGTCACCTGACCCACGTAACGTTACATGCAATCACGCTTTTTAACATAGCGCTAAGTCGTTGACGCAGCCATTTTCTTTTCCCCACTGCGATGATGCAAACTGCAAAGGCTTTAGTAGAGTTATATTAGTAGAACAGAAGAATTAGAATTAGAAGAACAACTGATAGCGAGACTGAAGACAGCAAAGGATTTTGCTATTCAGCTGGTCGGGAGCACTGACATTGCATCAAGCGCTACGCTATGCGGTCTAGAATGGGTCAACTGCAAAGGCATCACCAGCGACGGCACGGCCAACATCACTGGAAAAAATAGCGGAGTTGTCAGAAGGATTAAGGATGCAGCAGAACAGAACATTGTCTGGAATCATTGTTTTATTCATCATGAAGCTTTGGCATCAAAAGGAATCCCACCTGAGCAAGTGGTGATGAGAGACATTGTTAAAGTTGTGAACTACGTTAAAGGTAGTGCTCTTAACAGCAGACTTTGAGGCCCTGTGTACTGAAATAGGAGCCGAGCACACATATTTACTCTTTCATACAGAGGTGAGATGGCTGTCAAAGGGCAGGGTGGTCAGCCGAGTGTACGAACTGAGGGATGAAATACGTGCTTTTCTAACTGAGAAACTGTCACCTCTCGCAAGCTCATTCAGTGATGAAAAGTGGCTTTTAACCCTTTCTTATCTTGCTGACATATTTTCTGTTCTGAACGAACTGAATCTAAAACTACAAGGAAGGGAGAACAATATTTTCAGACATTCCGAACAAATTCAAGCTTTCCAGAAATCACTCAAACTCTGGCAGCTTCAACTCAAATCCTCAAGCTACTATATGTTCCCGACAATGATGAAACACATTGAAGAAAATGATGTGTCCAAGAAAACGATTGCCGACTTGACGCGCCTCATGCAGTCACATCTAGATGCACTGATGGGGAAATTCTCTTGCTACTTTCCCCAGGAGAAGTTCAATGAATTAAAAGACAAGCGGTGGGTGAAAAATCCATTTGACTTTGAAACTCCAGATTCAATTTCTGGACTGAATTTAACTCCTGAAGAAGAATCAGAAATGCTACAGCTATCCTGTGACGGCACATTGAAAACTCGCCACAAAACAGAAAAATTATCGCAAAGCAAACGTTTCATTGCTACTGCCTTTTACAACTACCTATATGTGTGAAACTGGATTCTCAGTTTTAACCAAAATGAAGACGAAAGAACGAAACAAGTTGAATGATTCTCCGGACATGCGTGTTGCCCTGTCGTCCTGCGAACCGGCTTGGGACCAGATTATGCAGAATAAGCATGCCCACCCATCTCATTAAAATAATTTATGTATGCTCACACACACTATTATATATATGTGACTTATTTAAATTTAAAAAGAAAAAAAAAGGGTCGCGCTTAAAAAAGTTTGAAAACCACTGCCTTAGATACAGAAAAATTGATATTGTGAATGGTTATTGAATTTGTCACATATGGAAGCCCATTTGAGCCACTGAATAATAAATTAAAAAGGTAATTGTGACTTTTTAAATAAAAAATAAAAAGTCAGAATTGTAAGATATAAACTCGCAATTGCGAGTTATAAAGTCAGAATTGCGAGATATAAACTCTCAAAGATGTTTAATTTTAGTTTCGTTTTTGAATTTGGCCAGCGGTTATGAAAACATAAATGATCATTTCTTTTAATGCAGTGCGCTGTCACGCTCTCTACGTAAAAATCATTCAAATCATGTACCGTGATTGTCGTACAATCTCTTGCTCTTACAAAAAAAAAAAAGAGTTGAAAGTGTACCGAGACACGGAAGAGATACTGTTTCCCGAGCGCTTTCCGTGAGCGCGATTCGAGACGGAGTGAAACACGGATGCGTTTCGTCCATTCTTTCATCCCAACACCCCACCGGCACAGTTTTGTGTAGGGCCCCCAGAAGTCTAGGATTGGCACTGAACGACTGGCGTAAAGCCAAAGAACAACGTCTGTGAATGAGGTAGAGAGAGAGGGGCCAGACACTTTAAATACCCAGCTGCGAGCTTTCTATGCCACTGTCCGAAACGCATTCTCTAAGAGCTGGACTGAACCACAATATATCCAAATACAGTATAACATCATTGATCAATCGGAATTTAAGTCATCCAATGACGTATTCAGGGCCGTCCTCGAAAAGTTTCGCAAGGCTGGGAAAGTCATCAGTACTCATCATCCTCCCATCTCCACCGCTGAAATACAGTGCATTCGTAACTCTCCGTATCTGTCACCAGACACAGCATCCGGACTGCTTCGCAAGGTCTGGTTTGACATTCAGCTGAACCTGGCGAGGAGGGGCGTGAAGGAAATCGAGAGTTAAGAAAGCATTCATTCGTTATTAAAAAAGAAAATGGAGTTGAATATGTTTGCTTGTCTTATAATGCAGAAACAAAAAAAACACAAAAAGCCCACCGATCCCAACAAAGACTGCTACCGAGGATTCATGTTTGCCAACCCAAGTGACCCCCTTTGCCCAGTTAAAAGCTTCAAAAAGTACCTCACTAAATGCCCACCTGATGCCACATCCTTCTATCTTCATCCTCCGAAAGCACCACGCACTCCTTCAGATGAAGGATTCTGTCCATCGCCTCCTGCAGCTCCCCGTCCTAGCATGTACGTTTTGGTCAGAGCTAATCATCACCTTCTGATTGCTCTGTTCCTTGAAAAAGGCCAGCTACAACAACCCAGAGACCAACATTAACCCACCGTGACATTATTCTAACACTGACTGTTCTCTGAAGCTGTGCTTTGTCTGGTCTCACCTCTTTATTTGTCAATGTGATGATCCATGAAACTATATTCAAAGAAGCTGATCTGCACTACTTCCTTCTTTGTTTAAAGCAAAAAAAATCCAGTTAGATTTTATAAAAAATAAAAATAAACAAATCTGTACATGTAAGTAAATGTCTGTGAGAACTCACACGCGTGTTGTTTCTTTCGGCTCTGAGCTGAGCAAGCTCCTCCTCTTGCTCCAGCAGCTTTTCTTGGCACACAGCGCACGATAGACGCGTGCTATGAGTGACAAGCAGACAGCCAAGTTGTGAGATCAGAGACACAGTGTAATGGAATAAAACCCCCCACAAATTCTCAAGACAAAAGTTGAACCTCTTTTAACTTTCTATGAATCTCTTGTGTGGGACGAGAGTGAAACATGCTTCCTCAGGCAGTTGGGTTATCCAAAAGATACACCAACCATTCATTGAGAAGCACCGCAGTTAAAATTCTGTCAGAAGCAGGGCTGGAGAGCAGGCAAATCATGTCTGTCACAGGGCACAAGTGTAAAACAAGCCTGAGAAGCTACTGGGCACCTTTGGCAAAAGAAAGAAAACAATGGCGCCTGATCTTCACAGGAAAAAAAAGTTCAAACGCCACAGAAAATCAAGTCCAGGATCAACAGGAAAAGACAATCTCTGCTAACACACAACCCCCTGCGCTTGATCTGCCGTATTCGATGTCTAATAAGTGTAGCAACTTAAAAAGCTACACATTTCTCACTAGTGAGGTAATAACAGCGCTGCATCTTAAAGCAGATAAACTTACAGTTTCGCTATTAGTAGAGATGCTGCTGCTGAACTCTGTTGAGTCGCACTCTCTCTGTTTCTGTCTCTCTCGCTCGCTCTCATTCTAATAACTATTTGATTATTAACTGCATTAGAATGCTATCAACGGCTCAAGCCTCCGTTATTAGGTCTAAAATGACGTTTTGGAGATAAAGGAGGCGTGGGATGAGATGCATAAGGGGCTGTTTGCATGTCGCATCTTTTACGCGCTCAAGTTCATTATTTCAAATAAGTGTGCACGCTCATAATGGAAGTGACGCGGTCGCGACGCACACGTTTTTTCCAGGCATCGAGATAAACATCTCAACTTTTCCGAATTCCGCAAGCGCACCACAGGTCATGTGACAAGAACCAACTAATCAGCTTCATCCTTACCCCTAACAACATTGAAAGCTCAGCCAAGATGGATGAACAGCTTATAGCTGTACAGGGATAGCCATTTTTAAATAAAAGTGATTTTTAGTGCTGGAAATTCATTGATCCTTTGGTGAATCTTCCACGACTTCATGGAGAGCGCGGGTCATGGTTGCTTAGCAACGGCAGACGCCATGGGAGCGCAAGCTACAGAGAGCTTTGTAAGGCCCCGATCACACCGAATGCGTGTTTTAGTTCTGAAAACGCAAGGCGCACCGCACTGCCTTTTTTTGGTGACTTATAAAAAAAAGAGCAGTGTGTGCGTTTTTTTTATGTTGCTAGGCAACCACCAAATCAGTTGTCCTAATCAAAGAATTATAGCGTGAGCGCTCTAAAATCTTTGGGTTTTTTTGCTGTTAAGATAACTGTCATATTAACAAAAACCTTTAAAAATACAGCTCCGGGTAAAACCCGCGACAGACACAACACGTTTCTCATCCATTATTGCAGTCTCCGGACTTTCTAAGCAACGCTAAACTTTCGTCACCACAACGGAAGGCCCGCCTCTCCATTCATTCGATTGGACAATGGGAAAAAACGCGATGACTTGGGGCGCTTTTCCGCTCAGAGCTGCTTTTTTTTTTCAACTTAAGGCGCTCAGAGCGCTCCTGCAAAAACACGAGGCACAGCAGGCGGCGAAAACGCGAGGTGCCCGGGGCGCATAAACAGCACGCAGAACGCTCACTGCCAACAGAAAACAATTCAAAAAAGGCGCCTCTCACTGCAAAAAACGCGTTCGGTGTGATTGGGGCCTAAAGACGGAGAAAGTGGCACGCCTAGTGTTTTCCATGCGTTTTTAGGTGCGACATGTAAACAGCCCCTAAGAAATTAGTCCTGTACACGAGCGTTTTAAGAACAAAAATCTGACAAATATCTTAAAATAAATTGTCTGAACATAATGCACACTCCACTTCGCATCGTGGCCACAACTGTCATTTTTACCCTTCCGGTCAAATATTGAGCTGCAAACAGCAATACTAGTTTTAACTTGTCTATAACTTTGCAAATGACCATGGAATAAGCTGGATAATCAATGGCTAGCTGTGCATTAAAGGATTTTAATTGCAATGAGCTAGTAATCACGACTTCATAAGTGGGAAATAGGAAGTTTCCGATAGCACGTGAAGAGAAGCGCACTCGCTCAGCAAAGTGGAGTGCATTGTTTTGTTAACTTTGTGGTTTATTATTTTGAGTCGTTTGGGACACGGTAACACACGACGGCCCTCTCACAATATATTGGTTTACAGATCTATCACTTTTGCCGCTCAGAAATGTTCACACAATCGTACTGCATGCAGACATCAGACGTTAGGTTAACGTTTACACTACATGTGTATCAAGCCCGAGTCCAACTGAACCGCGCTCTGGGCCACCTCTTCCAATCGAGCCAGGGACGGCTAAACGAACGGAGCCATCACACTAGTCAAACAAACCGGGCTTTGGGGGCCAAACGCACTCAAATTAATGCAACAAACATTAAACTTTTTTTATTTTATTTTTTTACCTTGTGTGTGTGTGTATAGACCAGGGGTAGGCAACGTTGGTCGACACTCCAGGGCCAATGTTGCCTACCCCTGGTATAAACCCTTTTCACATTTCCAGGGCTCTCAGAAGTGAAAGTCATCATAGGTGTGTAAATAATGAATGGAAACTGCATCAAATGTATTTTTGTGTTCTCATTTGCCCTAATAGCAAAAGAAAAGAAAATATCCATGATAGCATTTCAATGAATTTCCAAAAGAGGAAGGAAATACATAAAATAACAAGAGATTGATTATGATAGTCAAAAGAGTGAAAGATGTCAAATTTGCCATCACTCCCCCTTTATATTAGAAACAGTTATGCAGCAGTGTTAACTACGTAATTTAATGGCAAGGTAAGAAAACAAAGTATAGTGTTACAAATGTACATTAATTTAAATAAAACGTTTCTAAATTTATGATGCGGACCTTAGTGTGTAAACGGGACTTTTATTTTGCTCTGGTGGTGTGACGTCATAAAGCAGCGCCGCGCTCCTGCATCTGTTGTGATTCATTCAAAGGTTTGTGGTTTTAAGTGTTTAAATCGATCTAAACTATACTGTCAATTTAAACGTTTTCGCAAGCTAAGTAAAACAAAGTAATCATGCTTAAACATAACGTTGTAATGCTTTATTTAACGCTATTTTGCGAGTAAAAGGTGCGTCTCGTTTCTTGGAAAGAAGTGAAGAGAAACTGAGTTGTTGTTTTTTTTGGAAAATTTAAGTGAACTGAACCAAATGATTCACTGTTTTGAATCGCGCTGAAGACAAACACAGAGAACAACAAACATGTATAATGATAACTTTACAAACTAGCTGCAAATGTGTTCATGAAAGTTGAATCTACAAATAATTGAATGCCAAATATAAGTAATAAATACCTGAGTATGAACTTTCTGTACACTATTATATATGTATTTTAATGAGGCGGTTTAAGCTCATTATCACTGAATGAATCCCTCACCTGCAGAGCTGCCAACCTCAGAAAAGACAAGTAAGGGATGCTTAAAATATTTAAAATAAGAGTGTATGTCATTTTCATGTCATGAAAATAATCTGCCAATGGGGTAAAAAAAATAATCTTATGTCAAACAGAAAACAAGATTATTTTTCTTACCCCATTGGCAGATTATTTTGCTTGTTTTTAGCAAAAACTCACTTAATTTTGACTAGTTTTTGCTGAAAACAAGACAATAATTTTTACTTGTCTAGAAAATCCTTCTCGATTTAAGAATTTTTAGATATTTTGGCTGGAAACAAGACAAAAATCTAAGTAAGAAAAGCATTTTTTGCAGTGTAGGGGATGATCTGATGGATAAAGGCAAAGAGTTCCAGAGCGTAGGACCAAGAACTGAAAAAACTCTGTTCCCTTTAGATTTTAAACGAGATTTTGGGACAGTCAATAACTTCTGAGAGGACGATCTAAGCGTTCTCGCAGGAGAATAGAAACGGAGAAGATCTGAAATGTAAATTGGGGCAAGACCGTGAAGTGCTTTAAAAACTAAAACTAAAACCTTAAAATCAACTCTGAATTTAACAGGTAACCAGTGAAGTGAAGCTAACACAGGGGTAATATGCTCCCTCTTTTTTGTCCCTGTCAAAAAGCGAGCAGCAGCATTCTGTACCAGTTGTAAACGTGATAGTGAGAACTGGTTAATTCCGGCGTAAAGAGCGTTACAGTAATCCAGCCTAGTTGAAATGAATGCATGAATAACAACCTCTAAATCATTAAAACTGAGAAAACTTTTCAGCTTTCGAAGCCCCTTAAGCTGCAAAAAACTGGCTCTGACTACAGAGTTAATTTGTTTGTCAAATTTTAATTCAGGATCAAAAATAACTTTATTCAATGTGATCAGTTACATTAATTGAAATATTTACACTACTTATTACATTTTAGATAGGATAACTTGAAATCTGTAACCGATTACATTTCTAAAGTAACCTTCCCAAAACTGATTAACGTGTACACGATTTAAAAAATTAGCAAATGTGCGTTACTACACTGAAACAAATGCTTTTCAACCGGTGCCTGCAGAATTAAGAATTACATTAATGTGCAGCATTTTGTTCAAATAGAGACATATTTGTGAATACAAATGTTATACTTTGTATTAAAGTATCATAATTTGTGCATGTAGCAATTAAAATGTGTGGTTGTGGATCAGGCAACACGCGTGCATTCATTCACGTCTCTTCTGAGTCGATTCTATTTGATTAATTTGAATTTTTGACGTTCGTTCCACCCTTTTAGCCTTGCCCAATCCACACACAAATTGCTGAGCCTAAGAAAATTAGCGACAACCAGTCACATGTGCGCATTCAATTGTGTACGGTTTTATGAATGTTACATTGTGTTTTCTTTGTTTCTTTTTGCTTTGGCTATTCTCCTCTGCCCATAGAAATATAATAAAGGTTTTATTAAACTTGTTCTAACTTAACTTGTCTTAAGACACAGAATAGCTTATACCGTATTGACCCGAATATAAGACGATGTTTTTTTCTTGGAAATACATCTGAAAAAACGCGGTCATCTTATATTCGGGGTCTAGACTTTGACATGTCAATAATACACCCACAATAGGTGGTGCCAAAAACGCATTTAAACGAGTGTGCCATGAAAAATGTAATGTAATGTGTGTTGTAAAAATCGCGAGTGAAAACAAAAGAAAAAGAAAAGCTTACAGCGGCACGAGTCGTGACTGTCATGTTAGCCTGATGGGAACAAACTTCCTCTGTAAATGATTTTAAAACATAAGACAGTACCCAGATTTGAAGACTACAATAAGATTTCACTTCTACTGTTAATACAATTTTGGTTGGCTACTATGAGATAGATAGCCCAAATGTTATATAATTCAGATGGGATACCTGTCATTTTTATGGTATATCAAAAAGTGTATATTTTTCAATGTCATTGTTGGTACATTTTACCAGTATTTACCATACTTTCAAAACAAAATTTAAAATAGGAAAAATATGCAATATGAAAATAATTTAAGAAAAAATGTGTTTTACAGAGAGAGAGAGAAAAAAAAAACAAGATTTGGTTTTCAAAAAGCCTTTTTCCAAAAGGTACATCTGGAAAAAGGGGGGTCGTCTTATAATCAGGGTCATCTTATATTCGGGTCAATACGGTATTAATTTGCCGAACAAGAAGTTCATGACAGTACCTTGGTTTTTTTTTTCTGTAATTCAACGGCATGTTGTCAGTTATTCCTTCCTTGTAGTATTAGTAGTATTATTATTAGACCATTATTATTATTATTAAAGGGCTGTTATAGTCGCTCATTTAAGCCATTAGTAATCGCACGTTTATATTAAATGAATTACTTAAACTGTACTATACTAAACCAATGAGCCTTTTATTAGGTTATAGCCTATTCTGCTCTCAAGCGGACGCATAAAGCTTGCTGGTCTGTTTTCAGTCAGTCATATTTATTTATAAAGCACATTTAAAAACAACAGTTGTTGGCCAAAGTGCTGTACAAAATTAAAACATATACCAAAATACAAGAGTAAACAAAACACAACAACAGATAATACACTACAGTTACACCACTGTGCTTACTTGAGACCATATGCAACAGTAAATAAGTACGTTTTAAGAAGAGACTTAAAATCAGCGTATGTTGGAGCAGATCTTATATAAAATGGCAAATTGTTCCAAAGCTGTGGGGCAGCCACTGAAAAGGCACAGTCACCTTTCAATTTCAGGCGTGTCCTTGGAACAGTCAACTGAAGACTACTGGTTGATCGAAGTTCCCTGGAAGCATTACAGTAAAACAGGAGATCGGAGATATATGACGGAGCCAGTCCATGCAAACCTTTGTATACAAACAGCAATGATTTAAAATGGATACGATATTTAACTGGGAGCCAGTGAAGAGAGATCAGCACTGGTGAAATATGTTCCCTCTTTCTTGTTCCAGTTAACAATCTAGCGGCAGCATTTTGGACAAGTTGAAGACGTGACAATAGGGACTGTGAAACACCCAAGTACAATCCAAGTAATCTAATCTGGATGAGATAAAAGCATGTATTACAGACTCCATGTCTCTTAATGTTAAGAATGACTTCATCTTTGCGATATTCTTTAGCTGATAAAAACAACTTCTAACCACAGCATTGATCTGTTTGTCAAAAGTCAAAGCAGAGTCAAAAGTAACGCCTAAGTTTCTGACATGTGAATGAAGATTACCAGATAGAGGCCCCATTATACTGGCCACAACCTCTGTAGAAGCAGAGGAGCTGAAGAGTAGGACCTCAGTCTTAGACTCATTTAACTGGAGGAAGTTGGCAGACATCCACTGTTTAACATCTCTCAGACAATCAAATAAACACTGTAGACTGGAGACATCCTTTGGGTGCAAGGGAACATAACACTGAGTATCATCTGCGTAACAATGGTATGAGACATTGTGCTTCCTAAATATAGCATACAAAGGGAGCATGTACAAAGAAAATAGAACAGGACCGAAAATTGAGCCCTGTGGAACCCCATACAAAACCGGTGCACAAGATGAAGAATATTTGCCAGTCTCTACCGAGAAGGTTCGATCCTTTAAATAGGATACAAACCAACTTAAAACACAACCTTGAATCCCGATTTGCTGTAAGCGATTTAAAAGAATGCCATGATCGAGTGTGCCGAATGCCGCGCTAAGATCCAGCAAAATTAAAACCGCACGATTGCCAGAATCGACGATCAACAGCAAGTCATTTAATACTTTTAGCAATGCAGATTCTGTACTGTGTTGAGGTCTAAAACCAGACTGATATTCATCAAAATTACCATTTTCCTGTAGGAAAGAGGAAAGCTGATTAAACACAACCTTCTCCAAAACTTTTGATAAAAATGGTAATTTAGAAATGGGACGGTAATTCTTAAAAACTGTTGGATCAAGATTAGTTTTTTTGAGTAGCGTCTGCACAATGGCATGCTTAAAATAAGATGGGACTTTTCCACTGATTAAACTGTTATTAATTATTGACAGTAAACTAGGAGTAATAGCGTCAAGTGTCTCTAATAAGAGACAAGGAGGGACAACATCCAAAGAACAAAAGGTGGGCTTCATTTTATGAATAATTTGCACCAAGTAACTATGAGACACTGAAGTAAATTCAGATAAATATGTAGAAATTGATGTGGACTGAGGAAGTTCCAGAGATGAGGGAACAATACATGATCTTATATCATGGATCTTTTCAGTAAAAAACTTAGTTTTCACAGGCCATAGGAGACGGATCTGGATATAAATTAGACATCGGATTTAACACACTATTAATGGTATTAAATAATATTTTTGGACTATGAGCATTTTTAGCAATGAGATCAGAAAAATAATTTGCCTTTGCAATCTTGATAGTGAATCATACACTCTTTGACGCAATCATATGATATTTGTAATTTATCTCTCTTCCACTTCCTTTCCGCTTTTCTCCATTTCTGTCTAATCACCCTAGTTTCATCATTAAACCAGGGATGAACACGACTTCTAGTTTTTTTCAATTTAAAAGGGGCAACAACATCAAGTATATTTGAACATAGTCCATTAAACTTATTAACCAGCTCGTCAGGATTACCTCCAAGACAGTTAGACTCTAATTCATAAGTTATAGGGGAAGTAATTTAAGCATCTAAAAAATTTTTAGATGTGGATGAGTTAAAAAAAACGAGTACACCGGTATGCCGAGGCACTGTGTAGTACAGGACTAGGGACAGCTGTGTTAAAAGTAATAGACTTATGATCAGACAAAAAGGATTCTTCAATACCTACATCACTAACAGGACTAGGGACAGCTGTGTTAAAAGTAATAGACTTATGATCAGACAAAAAGGATTCTTCAATACCTACATCACTAACTAAAAGGCCATAAGATAAAATTAAATTAAGTGTGTGCCCTTGGTTATGAGTAGGACCAACAACAGATTGTATGAGATTGAAGGTGTCAATAATTTGTAGAAACTCTTTAACCATAGGCTTCAAGGGGCAGCAAACATGTATGTTAAAATCGCCCAATATCAAGAGCCTATCTGCATTGGGCACCACAGAGGATAAGAAATCTGAGAACTCACTTATAAAATCCTTATTGTACTTGGGGGGGGTCTATAAACAAGTATACATAATAGTGGATTACAGCCGTCCATCTTAAATAACTGAACTTCAAAGCTAGAAAACGATTCTGAGGGGAGTAGACGGCATTTTAGATTATTTCTAAAGATAGTAGCTAAGCCCCCACCACGACCGACTGACCTTGTCGTGTTAAAAAAGTTATAACCTTTGGGACAAACTTCAGAGAGTGGATCAAGTTCACCAGCCTTTAGCCACGTCTCAGTCATAAACAGGAAGTCCAACTCATTAGATACAATTTGTTCATTAATTGCAAATGTCTTGTTTGAAATCGATCTTACGTTTAGCAGCGCCATCCTCACTTCAGTGGAGACCATTTCCTGATGAGTGGATTGATATGTTGTAGAATTATGATGTTGATGCTCCAACGATGGGGAATAATCCAATGAACGAAGGTTGCGGGGATTTACTCCTCGTCTACAGACCCGTAGTCTTGGAGAAGTACTCCTTGACGAGAGCACCGATCCTAGTTGCTCCGGATAAACAGACAAGGCACCGCGCTTGAGGGACGACGAATACGAGATCCGGCCATGGTCACAGCTAGAAACCAGACTCCAAGAGTCCGTATGACTCAGGCCTCCAAGCGACGACGCGCGGAGGTACCTCCTCACGCGTACCAACACACCACCGCGTGTTCCCCGTCTTCTGTAGCGTTTCTTCCTCTGATGATATTCACAGACCGGTAAGCGACGTATTTCAGATGGCAACATAGACAGGAACGGGGGATCAGGAATCTTGTACCCTCCGTGGTTTGAATCAGAAACAGTTTCTACGGTCCATCGTAGATTAAGGAGAAATGAGCGATCATAAGCAAGCACTGTAGTAACTTTTTGAGCAGACGTGCAGACAAACAAGACAAAAATACTCAATAGAGATAACACAGACACCAGGCGACGGCTTGCCAACCTCCACACTGGCACCATCTTGTCCCTGAAAGCAGTGGTTTTCCCCAGGTTCTCCACAATGTTACAGTTTTTCACTGGATGTCTCTTTGACTAGTGCATCTTTGAGCCTATATTTAGTATTTAGGCTACATTACATTTATTCATTTAGCAGACGCTTTTATCCAAAGTGACTTAAAGAGGCAAATAGACACAAGAAGTGCTTGTAATACAGAGTTTCAGGCATTGTTCAAATAAGTACAAGTTAGACTGGGGATTAAGTAAAGAGTAGCAAAATGTTTAATTTTTTTTAAGATGAAGTCTGATGGTGTCGAAAGATGAGTTTTCAGTTGTCGCTTTAAAATTGTCAGGTAATCAGCATTCTGGATAGGGGTGGGAAGATTATTCCACCAGCCAGGAACGGTGAACGAGAATGTTCTGGAAAGTGATTTTGTGCCTCTGTGATGGTACCACGAGGCGTCGCTCACTAGCGGATCTCAGACTTCTGGGGCCGGTTGCACCAGCTAGATGTAAAAAAGCTGGGTGTAAGCCCTACGCTGGGCTTTGCAACGTCCAGCTTTACGATAAATATTTACACCTGTTGCACCAACTAATACTACGATCAGACGCAACTACGCCCGGCGTAGACGATGCTCATTCATGCTGACACATTCTCCCGCAGTGATAGCTGAGACGACATTCACGCTACAATGGCTACAACTACTAATAGCCTATAGAACTGAATTGGTCAAGACATCATAACAAGTGAAGCCACCGCGCCATGATTTCATTGACTAAACATTTTCTAACAAGTCCGCGTTTTTATATCTGAAGTCTCCCTGCATGTTCCCATGACAGATTTCTTCAAACAAACATTAAAAATGAAGGCGGCAGGTTAAGTAAAATATAATGAATGCAATACAATGCTTCTCTCTAGTTATTTTTTCTAGCTGACAATCGAGTTGAATGAATGTCTTTCCTGAGGTAAATGTGACTTTACATGACATTGTGTGTTTTACTGATGTCTTTCTGTGACTGAAAAACCACATTAATAGTTTGTATTTTGTTATAAAACTGAAAGAATTTGAAAGCTGATACTTTATTTCTGATTAATAGCAACAAAGCACAAAATGTACTACGATTATTGGATGGCAGGCACGCTACAAATAATAAATGGAATTAAAGACGTGAAATATTTCCAAGCATACTGTCCTTCCAAGCAAGATGTCGAATGGTACATTTCTTTTAATAATCCCAGATCATATGTAATATTTTATTGCATATTTACAAGCTGTACATTAATTTTTTTTATTATTAGTTCAATTACTGTCGGCAGAGTGTTATAGTCAACACCGAGCGCCATGATTAAAATCGCTTATCCTGCCTGAAAAGACCATAAACATTACAGTTCACGTCTGCAGTAATAATTAACTAACAGATATGAATCCTAAAAACTAATAATGTCTGAGCAAATCATGAGTTTTCGCTTTACACCTACCTCTGACTAGGCATAAGATTTAGTGTCAGACGTAGCACTACGCCGAGATGGTGCAATGGGTATAAATTCTATGCACGACTTAAAGTGCATTTTACGTCCAGGCTAGTCTTACAACCGGGTGAATGTCCAGCTGGTGCAACCGGCCCCTGGAGGGGATGTAGATTCGTAATAGTGAGTGGAAGTAGGCGGGTGCTAAACCTGTGGTTGTTCTATATGCAAGGAGATAAGAGAGGTGTAACATGGGCTTTTGGGCGCATTGAAGACCAGTCATGCCACTGCGTTCTGAATCATTTGTAGAGGTTTGTGCATGCTGGAAGTCCAGCCAGAAGAGCAATGCAGTAGTCCAGCCTAGAAATGACAAGGGTGTGGACAAGACGTTGTGCAGCATGCTCCATTAGGAAGGGCCTGCTCTTTCTGGTGTTGTGCAGTGCAAACCTGCAAGATCGAGTAGTTTTTGCAAAGTGGTCTTGGTAAATCAGCTGGGGGGTATTTCAGAAAGCAGGGTTAACTTACCATTTGCTAAACCCTGAACTCCAAACCTTGCTTACTCGAGGTATGCTGGTTCCAAAAACACGTCTGCGAGTAAGTTAATTCAACACAGAGTATGTTCCTGGTTAACACACAAGGCATTCTCAACAGAGCAACAAATTGACGAGTCACTATGGAAACGGACACTAAGAAAAAGCACGCCATGCTGCTGCTTTCTTTTGTTCAATGGTCATTTACATTCTTTGTGCATATCGCCACCTAATTGATGGTTGTGCAATCATTTGTCATATTTTTTTGTTTAATCTTTTAATCACTGAGTATAAGAACAATATTGTTTGTTTGATGCTAATTATATAAGAAGAAATATCACAAACGTATTTTTATTATAGAAATTTATTATAGAAAATGCAGATCCATGACGATAAAATATAAGTATATTATAATAAAATGAACATTACCTTGTTATAATAGTGTTTTATAATGAATATATATGGATAACTATTTAATATGGCAGTGTAATAAATAATATAATATATATTATACAGTACTTGGAATAGGGCTTATAATTAAGTAAAAAAAAAAAACATATATATATATATATATATATATATATATATATATATATATATATATATATATGTGTGTGTATATAGTATATTTAATAATTATATTGTAATAATATACAATGTCGTGCGCAATCTGTTGATCTGTAGAGTTGGAGTGGCATGGAAGACCAGGAGCTCAATCTTTGCCAGGTTGAGCTGTAGGTGATGTTCTTTCATCCATGCCGAGATGTCCGCCAAGCAGCCTGAGATCCGTGCAGCTACCGTTGGATCATCTGGTTGAAATGAAAGATAGAGCTGTGTGTCATCAGCATAGCAATGGCAGGAGAAGCCATGTGCTTGTATGATGGGACCCAGTGATGTAGTGTATGTGGAGAAGAGGAGAGGTCCAAGAACTGATCCCTGAGGAACCCCAGTGACCAGTTGATGTGCTCTGGATACCTTCCCTCCCCAGGCCACCTTGAAAGACCTACCAGTGAGATAGGATTCAAACAAGTGGGGTGCAGATCCTGTGATGGTAGACAGGATAATCTGATGATTCACAGTGTCAAAAGTGGCAGATAGATCCAGCAGAATAGGAACTGAAGATTTGGAATCAGCTTTTGCAATCTGCAATGCTTCAGTGACTGACAGTAGCGCAGTCTCAGTTGAATGGCCACTCCTGAAACCTGACTGGTTAGCGTCCAATTTGTTGTTCCGTGAAAGAAACGATATCTGGTTGAAAACAACTCGTTCAAGAGTTTATTTGCTATGAATGAAAGTGGAGACAGGTCTGTAGCTATCTAAGGTCTAGTTCACACTGCAAGCTAAAGTGGCCCAAATCCGACTTTTTTGCCAAGTGTGACCCATATCTGATTTTCTTATGATAGTCTGAACAGCACAAATCCGATTTTTTTCAAATCAGGCCCAGGCCACTTTCATATGTGGTCCTAAATCGGATACATATCCGATGTTTTGCAATGCGACTTCAGTCTGAATGGCCATGTCGCATTTCATTCGATTTTTACGTCACTGAAATGCATCAGACGTCACAATTCTGCACTGGAGGAAATCGTGCTCTCTACACCCAAAAATACTACACCCAAAAATGAAAATACTGTCATCATTTACTCACCCTCAAGTAGTTCCAAACCTGTATGAATTTCTTAGTTCTGCCGAACACAAAGGAAGATATTTTGAAGAAAGTTTGTAACCAGGCTGTTTTTGGCACCATTGGCTTCCATAGTATTTACTATGGAAGTCAATGGTGCCAAAAACAGCCTGGTTACAAACTTTTCAAACTTTCAAAGTATCCCTTTAATATTCTTCTTCTTATCACTTCGTTATTTAGGCTCCGATTGCACATTAACTTAAAAACATTGTGCTGCGTCTGACGTCACGTCTTCTTCTGCGTGTGCAGGTCACTTCAGGACCGTATACGGTTCACACATGAGACTGATGGCAGTCACATTTAAATGACAATGTGAACAACAGTGCAAAAAAATCTGATTTTCAGCAAAAAATCCGATCTGAGCATTAAGACCTGCAGTGTGAACTAAGTCTAAGTAGGTTTTTTAGCAGTGGGGTTACCTGAGCCTGCTTGAATGCAGTGGGGAAAGTGCCTGTGAGGAGAGATATGTTGATGATGTGTCTGAGTGCTGGTAAGAGTGTAGGAGAAGGTGTGAGGTGTTTGGGTCTAGAGGGCATGTTGTTGGATGGCAGGAGAGGAGAAGCTTTGATTCTGCCTCAGTGAGGAGACAGAAGGAGAAGAGGGGAGTTTTATAAGTGAAATACTTAAGTACTGTTAAAATCAGATACTCTAAAACTTTTCCTCAAGTTGTTTTGGAATTGGTGACTTGTAACTTGTAGTGGAGTAATTTTCACTCTAAGGTATCTGTACTTTTATTCGAGTATGGTTTTCAGGTACACTTTACACCTCTGAAAGCAGAGGAGCTAATACTGAGCCCTGTGGCACGCCCTGCAAGCATGCACCTGTGGGGCCCATGCTGGCTTTTTGCGGGCACAGTGGGCTAGGGCCAGCCCACACCAAACCTAAACAGATGGCCAGGCGAGGCGCTCACCGTGGGCTCTCTGTGAACAGCCCACACTATGGGACTGCCCACATTAATCCAATGATGGTCCAGTGTGGGCCAGCCCGTTCGGACCCAGAGCAACATTTGTACCTTTGGGTCCATGCAGGTTTTTGTGTAGGCAGCCCTGTAATGCAACTAGGAGAATACAAACAACATTGACTGGCCATTCTTTCGCCACTCAATTGAACTGGAATGGCTCAAACCAAAAGACATCTTTTCAGAACCTGTTGTTTCAAATAGGCCAGGGATCCACAAATCTGGCTCACGAGATACACTTTCCTGCAGAGTTTAGTTCTAACCTTAATCAAACACACCTGAGCATGCTAATCAATGTCTTTAGGATCATTAGAAAATCACAGTTAGGTGAGTTTGATAAAAGTTGGAACTAAACTCTGCAGTAAAGTGGGTCTCACAAGTCATATTTGAGGTGCAACAGACATGAGCCTGTTAATAATAATTTTGTGGGCAGTTTTCTTCCTTACCACTAGGGGTACTAGGGTGTTTTAAGTTTCCTTAAGTAAAGCCATGTGGGTAGAGGGAGTAGCAATAACAAGCAGCAGTAGCCAGCATGGCTCACCTGCTGAGTACATTGTGCTGTGTAAAATAAGGAGTTGTTGTTTTTTGCAGAGATGTTACATGTATGTATGGCCTATGTTTGGATTGATGTTAAGAGTTTAAGACAGTGTATTTGTATGCATTTTAGAAGGACTCTTTATTGGTGAGGTCACCACATCATGCTCCAGTTTGAGTATGGATTTAATGTTCTTTTCAACGTGGGACCATAGTCTGGACTATTTTTGACTGTTCCTGGTTAGGAAGAGTCTGGTGTTTGAGAGCTGGGGCGTGTTTTCATTACAAGAGTTTGGATTATTAATTTGCTATCAGTAACTTCAGCTACGGACAGTGTTTGGACATTTATGCACTACAGATAAGACTTTCGCACACATCAACTTTCACATGACGAAATCCTACAATCTTGCATTGCTTTGTTTGCTTTCTTTTGTGTATTTACATTTTTGGCTATATGTAGCTATATTAACCTGAATTGAATGTTTTCTAATTTGTATTTAATAAATTGATTTGAAATCCCTTTGACTACTGTACATTTTTGACAATACAGACATTAGTTATGTGGTGACTGCATCCATTTCAGATGTATAATAACTGTTTTTACCCAAAGACTTAAGTTATAGTAGCTGGAAAGTATTGATAGTGAAACGGATGTATTGTTGTTGATTAATAGAGCGGGCCTTGCCTGGGCCTAGTGAGTGCTTCCTGGGGGCTAAGTGAGGGCTGCCCGTGCAGGGCTAGCACTTAGGGGCCAATGTTTTGCCAATGAGCAAATTCTCAGGGGCCCTGCACTGGCAGCCCGCTGAGGGCCTTTAGGCTAGTAAAGGGCCACCGCAGGCTTGTTTGCAGGGACTTGTAGCAAATTAGCTCAAAGGTAAATATAAATAATTAACAATAACTAATTATAATTAATTATAAATAGATGAGCTATAAGTATTGACTTGATGAATTTTCTATCAATTATAAGAAGTGTTAATTTCCTAGTTATGGAAAACAACTTTCTTATAGTACAATACTAAGAGCACATAGCAAAATTTGCATGATTAGGGACTCCAGTTATGAGCAAAACAATGAATAACCTCAAGTGCGATAAAATTTAAAAACGTACACTCACAGGGTTTCTGCAGGATTTTTAAGCTCAAATTTAAGACTTTTTAAGACCTGCACAAATAAAATTAATACCATATGAGCGGGGTAGGGCAATGTCTATAGTACCATATTAAACTGTAAAATGACTGTAAAAAGCATCATTTACAATTCAGATACAAGTTTTCACAAAAACTTATAAAATGATCAATTTTACATTTCAGCCCTTAAACCATTTTTAAGAAAATGGATAAGTCAACAGTATTAATTATTATATTGATTTAAACAATTATCAATAAAATTACTATATAAATTAAATAATATGAATTAGGGGTGTGCGATATTGACACAAAATGATATCTTGATTTTTTTTCTGTGATTTTATCGATAATGAGACGATATTTTGCTGAGTGTGTTATTGTGCTGGTATCTTAAAGATTACCGTGGACAGCTGACTCCTGAATTTTTTTGATATTCTTCATATTCTGTGTGGTCAGTTCACAGCAGTGATAGAAATTAATCTTTTCCAATAAGTTTTATGGGTATTTTTTTTACCTTAAAGCCATTTTTTCTAAAAGTGTGCATCATCTTTTGAGTCAAATTCTTGCATTTGGGCTGTTACCAAGCAAATTAAATCAGTATCAACAAAATGTATCTTTGCAATGCATCTGAAGTGGCATTTAGATGTATTTACACACTGTTTAATGCAGCTTAGAGGGACATAGAATGCTAACCTGCAGTTACAAATGCATAATGTTTTGATATTTGAAACATAAAACGTTGAAAACTGATGTTTGAAATTATTTTTAAAAATGAAGATACTTTAAATGTGAAATTAAAACCACCAGTAGGTGGCAGCAATTCACTGTTAATAAGTGAGTCATTGCGTTTGAACCGAATCATTTAAACGGTTGATTCATTTAGGAACAAAATACTGCATGTTGCTCAGAGACTCAAAAACAGTGCTGTGGCTGTGTTTGGAATGATTTTTGTTGCCGAAATAGAGCAAAAGCAGGAAATATGGTGTCTAAAACTAACTTCTTGTTTATTGAACTGTTGCATAAAATCAATATCACATTTGTAATCATGCTGACTTTTGGAGAAAAAAACAGCACTCTTCGTGTGATATTAACTATATGAAATTATATAAATATAGGCTATACATTTTCTGCCCCCATATCTTAAATTATGTGATCATTCTAAATGCATTTTAATAGAATCGTGCAGTGAAAGAAGGCACTCGTACGCGCACTAGTTTGACCTATGTTAACTGATTCATTCTCTGCCAGCAGGTGTCGCGTTTGGCACAAATATAACTGTTTTCCCTGTAAAGGCAGTAAGCAGCGCAGCACCGGACTTTGAACTTGCAGCGCTCATGTTTATTTCATGAAATCGTAGCCTTTTGAAGTTTAATTGTCACATTCAGCCATATCGCAATTCTGGTCTTTCACCAAATTTAAGACCTCTTGAAATCATAATTAAGACTTTCTTGTACAATTGAAGACTTTTTAAGGCCTTAAATTTGATACAACTAAATTTAAGACTTTTTAAGACCCCGCGGAAACCCTGACACATTTGGCATAGGAAAAGGTTTAAAGCTTAAGCAGTAAAGAATAAAAGTATGAAGGTATGGCAGAATTTGATATTTAGCAGATCTACAGCCATTTACTTAGTTCAAACAGAAAAAGGTGTAAAGGATATGTAATGTATTAATTATTAAGACTAAGCTTGATTCTTGCACGGCTCACCTATTTGAGAGAGAGAGCCCTGATCCAATTTGAGGCTCCAGTTGATCTTTGATCAAGTTGGTTCATGAATCACAGGATCTTTGATGAATGGAAAGACCTGGCCAGAGTCTGGCACAAGTTTAAGGTGTGTCAAAGACTTTTAGTTGAGCATCTTCTCTTGGATATCCAGAATCCTAGAACTCCAAACTGCCCTGATCTTGAGATCAGTGATCTTTTACAGTGTGAGGATATCACACCCCTCAGAAGGCTAGTGAGCCAATGAGAAAGTGTCCTTCCTCAGGCAAAGTTTATGACCTTTTGTCTTCAAACATGGTGTTTTGCAAATATAGTTTGATTGGGTGTTGATAAAAAAAAAAAAAAATTAAATAAATTTGTTTTTTGCAACAAATTAACAACAGAAAAACTCATTTCTTTTGAGAGAGGTATTATTTTTCAGATTTTTACCCAAAATAGGATGGATTGGCCATTATTGGGTGCTAAAAACACATGTAATATGCGTTTCATTCATACTGAACGCCAGTGGGTGCCCTCGCGCAGAAAAAATCCACATATGCATCATAGAAGTAACTGATGACGTTCCAGGAAATCCCTAATATGGACAAAGGCATCGCTATCCTGTAACTGAATAAAAAGAAGATATAACGTTAAATGATTAGAATGATGAAATGTAGGCTAAGGAAAATAAACTCTCCCACAACAATATATGGTTCATGTGTGATTTTCAAGCTTTTTCTATTCGACATAGTCTTTATTACAGTATAGAATTTTCTGCCTCATTCTGTGATAAGAAGCCATATCAGATCACAAAGGAAGTTATTTCAAACACTCGACTGTTGTTGTGAAGTAAAAACAAGTTATAATGTTCTCTTTTGTTGGACAACAGGTTTAGAAAGGATTATCATTGCATGTCATTACAAGGGAAGCTGCTCAGCGTGTGTTGCTTTTTCAAATATAAGCAGGGATGTGTTTCCTTATCTCAGCACGTGAACTCACGGGCACACACATGGGCAATTCTGAGAAAAATAAAGCACACGGATATTATTTAAATGCAAAATCGAAAATCTGCAATTCACAAGCGCGTATTGAACAGTGGATGTCGTACCGAATGGTTCGGTATTATATGAAGAATTGTGACATGTAAAATAAATATATATATATATATATATATATATATATATGTGTGTAAGTGTGTGTAATGTGTGGGAGGCAACATTAAGTCCAGTGCAAGTGTAAGTCCAGGCAAGCAGGGATGTGGTCCTATATGCAGGTTATTAATGTAACAAAGGAAACAAAAGTCAAGGAACACAAGGAACAGGAAACATGAGCAAAAAACACCGTAACGTTCAACTACTGACAAAGCACAAGGAAAACACAAGCGCAATATATACAAGGGAGAACAAAAGGAATCAACGAGTTATTATGGGAACTAACAAGGAGTGGGTATAGTCCAATGAGTGGCTATGGCAACTAATGAGTGTAACTATAGAGACAAACCAGGCACACAGCAGACAGGGGCAGATGGAGTGGAAGAGGGCCTGGAGACTGTGGTGGAGCAAGTGACCAGGTTGGAGCAGGCAGACCGGGTGACCAGGACGGAGCAAGCAGAGCGGGAGACCAGAGCAAAGCAAGCAAATCTGGTGGAGCAGGCAGAGCTGAAGACCATCACGGCAACGTAGGCGGAACTGTCACAGAAAGCAAAGCGAGGTTAGTAACGGCCTCTGTGGCCATGACAAAACAGGCAGAGTGTTCAGAAACGGCTTCCATGCCCATGACAGGACAGGCAGAGAGCTCAGGGATGGTTGCCACCTCCTCGGGAGATTCTGTAGTGGTCAGCGCCGCCTCGGGAGAAGTGTGTACAGCCCAGACACACAAATTGGCGACCACCATCACTGGAAATGGCAGCAGACGGTGGAAGAACCGCTGAGGCCATTGTAGAATATTTTCATTAATATTGAATTAATATAATACATAGAATAATGCCTATTTGTGAGAGGAAATTATTCTACTATTGTATACTATTATTAATCTGACTGTGTGAAGCAGGTGTGTTAAGGATTGCAGTGAGCCGAGAACTGAGTGAACCATTTAAAGCTTGAAACACCTATATATGGAGAAGACCTTGTTCAGGAGCTTGAAATACATCCATTGACAAGCTATTGATCACCTTCAAGGACACATCTATGATAAAAGACGCTTTGTCCAAAAATACAACAGAGCATATATGGAGTATTGTAAAATGGCTTCAGGCAAATATATATCAGTGTGAAACAGACATTCTAGAGTTACCTTTGCAAACCATAACTCGAATTTGTTGTTTGATCAATGACTTCAAAATGTCTCTAGCAATTTATTTTGAACAAGGAAAATTCTACAACACCATCAGGCTTGAGAACGCTGAGGGTGCCAGGATACCAACTGTATGGACCCTGACATCAGTAGTGGGTCCGCCAAACTGCAAGCCCTTGTAGCCTCAGATGTGACTTTTATGACACTTGGAAACACTGGTTTGGTGTCCATGATGGTTGGAGACTCTGGCATGGTGGCCATGTCGTGAAGAGACTGGGGTAGCAGCCCTGTGGTGACGAGACTCTGGAGAGGCAGCCACTTGGACCAACATCAATGGAGGATCCGCCCCACTGGACGCCCCAAGATTGGTCCAGTAACTGAGATGGTGCAGGCTGATAACACCCCCCAAAAAAATTTTAAGGGGAAGAGTCCTCCCTCACCTGAAAACGCCTGACCTAGATGATCATTCAGACCAGCACGATAAAAGGTAATGAGAGAACTGTCTGGAAAGTGAGTGTGGTTTGCTTAGTCCAAAAACTCATGGGTATGGTCCTCAAGGGAGTGCTCCCCTGGTGCAGAAGAATAAGCTGCATACCTGCTAGATCCATTGTTCTGTAATGTGTGGGAATGGGTCCAGGCTGCAGGAATGTGGATATATATTCAGGCAGTGTTTCCCATACATTGATTTATTTGTGGCGGCCCGCCACAATATCCACATCGACCGCCACAGATACCCACCGCCCCCTGCCATCAGCTCTCGTGACTTTAGCACAATATTTAGCAACTTTCAGACCCTTTTAGCGGCTTTTTTCCATAAAAGGTACATACTGACAAACCTAGCAACTTTTTTGGAAAAACCTTAGCTTTCATTCAGTTGGAAGATGTTGCCAGTACTGCCCCGCGAGTGTGAGGTCTGACTCTCCCGGTGCAGAGAAGCAGCGCATTCAGCTGGCTGTACCGCAGCCGACTCGTCAGTAAATGAGTACAAAACAGCGTTTCCAAGCACCTGTCGCTTACTGACTGTTTTGACTTTTAAATTTGAACATAATTTGTCTGTTAATATGCTCATAGTTTGTTACTCAGACGCAGGCAGTGCGCTGAATGAGGCAAAACGGTAATATAGCCAAAACCACCGCATATAGTCGCTTTTTAGTGTAGATGTATGTTGATTTTATCAGACAATGTCGTGATTTATAAATCAGGATTTAAGGAGTATAGTGAGAGTGATTCCTGGTTAACGTAGTATTAATGGGGTCATGTTTAGTCACTATTTATACCTGTTTTATGTATGACAACAGAAAATATGTAAATGTGAACAGCTTTATTTGGCATTCAGTTGTATTACAGTAGAACATCTGAAGTACCAAAACTTGTCTTAAATGCAAACTTGACACAATGACATCATAAATATGCAAATTAATATGTGATGTCACAAAATCCTGCGGGAAACACTGTTCAGGTATGTTATTACTATACCAAAGGAAAAAAAAGAGTTGTGTTTTCCATAGTTGTGTTTGATGAGATGTCTCTTCATTTACACAAAGTGGTAGCAGTCAAATAGATAGGACAAAAAACATTATTTCTTGTCCATAAATGCCTATATAATTCTCAAGCTTTCCAACAGAATGTTGTGGTATATGTTGTTGAAGATCCAATAGCTCTAGGAGAGAGAGATATCGTTAATAATAGGGTGACCATACGGGCCATTTTTAAGGGATGAGTCCTTGCCAGGATTTCTATATAGCCTAAAATATCCAGGCTGTTTTGCACTTTGTAGATCAATCCTTGTATGACATTCGCGAGAGCTATAGAGCGGCTCCTTATGCTTTTGAATCGCTCTTGCGGTACTTTGTCTAATACGTTCGTGTATTTGCATTGCTTTGATGGTCCTCTGTAGATCTCACCTTCTTGCGAGCCACGATTGGTCGATTATATACAATACCTTTTTGTTATTGGTCAAACTACTTTGGATGTTTTAGGCAATATAAAAATCCTGGCCAGGACGTGTCCCATATAAATGGCACATATGGCCACCCTATTTAATAAGCACAGTTTCTGTGTTACAGTGGGGCTTAAATCCTGATTGATATTGTTCAGAAATACAGTTTTTCTGCAAAACTCTAATTGAACACACCTGAATCAAGGTATTCATTACTTGAAAACTAAAGGTAGGAGTGTTGGATCTAAATTCTGCAAGAATGTGACACTCCACAATCTGAGTTTGACACCCCTGTTGTAGACGTAAATGGCAGATTTGGGCCATTGTTACATTCTGTTTAAATGTTGCTTTTAATGGGGGATAACTAGTATTTGTCTCTTTTTGCCGTAGACCTGATGGCACTGAAAGAAGAGAGTGAAGAACTGAATGAAATGCAAGATAAAGATCAGAGTAAGAAATACAAGGACTCCATAACTGGACAAACATCATTTAGTTGCTCACAAACTGAAAAGTCTTGCTCATCTAAAAGAGCACAAAAGACTGGAACTAGAAGTCATTTCACCTGCCAACAGTGTGGAAAGAGTTTCAATCTACAAGGAAACCTTAAAACCCACATGAGGATTCACACCGGAGAGAAGCCTTTTATCTGCCAGCAGTGTGGAAGTAGTTTCAGGCAAAAAGGAAACCTTAAAAGACACATGAGAATTCACACTGGAGAGAAACCTTATACATGCCCTCAATGTGGAAGGAGTTTTCCACATAAACATAATTTTAATGCCCACATGAGAATTCACACTGGAGAAAAGCCTTTCATCTGCCAGCAGTTTGGAAACAGTTTCACTCCAAAAAGAATCCTTAAAAGCCACATGACAGTTCACACTGGAGAAAAGCCTTTCATCTGCCAACAGTGTGGAAAATGTTTCACTCACAAAGGAACCCTGAAAAAACACATGAGGGTCCACACTGGTGAGAAGCCTTACACATGCTGTCAGTGTGGAAAAAGTTTTACTCACCGAGGATGCATTAACAAGCACATGATGATTCACACTGGAGAAAAGCCATTCACCTGCCAACAGTGTGGAAAGAGTTTCAATCAAAAAGGACACTTTAAATACCACATGAGAATTCATACCAGAGAGAAGCAATTAAACCTGCATCTGGAAAAGATCAATGTGGAAAGAGCTTCACAACAAAACCAAACCTTAGGTATCACATGAACAGAAGCTATTTACATGTAATCAGTATGAAAAGAGCTTCAGACATAAAGTAACAGGCTTCACAATGGAGAGAGACCTTTCATGTGCAAAATGTTTCACATATCAAACAGACATCATTTGCAAACTCATTTTGGAAAAACATTGCCGTTCTTCTCAGTGTTACAAGAGGTTTACAAAAAGGAGCTATTGCAGAAATGACAGTGCTAGAAGAGAGATGTGGCCACAATCAGATGGCAAAAGCAAGTCATTTGTAAATTTAATAAGCAGTTTTTGTGCAATGATGGGCATTACATGTTGACTGTAATTGTTCAAAATTACAACAGTTTCTCTGCAAAATAAAAAAAAACAAATAAATAAATTGTAGACTATTTAATATCAGTGGCGAGCGATTACTTTTTTAACCGGGTATGCTGAGTGATAAAATTGACATCAACTTACGACAGAGTTCACATGTGATTCATGAAACATTCGTATGCCGCCAATCTCATTGTACGAATAATCGTATGTTGATATAAATGTGGCGGCAGAAAACAATCGTCATTTGAATATCACCCCTAAAAACACCCTGGTTTTGAAGCCTCGCCCCTAGAGTTTACGACATGGAGAAGCAAAACCCGGTCAAAAGGAGGAAGTAATCTCATGAAAGAGAAATTGATCTTACTCCAAAAACACCCATTAACCATGTAACTGCAAACAATTACATACATTTTTTATGTATATTAATACCGGTAAATATAAGGAAAACTTTACAAACATAAACATATATTTAGCCTATCAGTCTATAACAAATCCTTTACATTTAACGATATTACAGAGCAAAAATGACAATAAGCAGCTATAAAATTGTATATTAAACTATTTTATTTATATATATATATATATATATACAGTGTCCTCCACTAATATTGGCACCCTTGGTAAATATGAGCAAAGGCGGCTATGAAAATAAATCTGCATTGTTTATCCTTTTTATCTTTCATTAAAAAAATTCACAAAATTCCAACCTATCATTGAAGTAAAACAATTGAAAGTGGGGAGAAAATCTCATGATGAAATAAATGCTTTCACTATTTCATGTTGGCCACAATTATTGGCACCCAATTATTGCAACATCCTTTTCCCAGGGTAACAGCTCTGAGTTTTCTCCTATAATGCCTGAAGAGTTTGGAGAACACCTAATAAGAGATCAGAGACCATATTCTTCATCCAGAATCTCTCCAGATCCTTCAGATTCACAGCTCCATGTTAGTACTTCTTCTCTTCAGTTCACCTCACTCATTTTCTACAGGGTTCAGGTCAGAGGACTGGAATGGCCAGCAGAAGCTTGGTTTTGTGCCCAGTGACCCATTTTTGTGTTGTTTTTGAGGTTTGTATTTGGATTATTGTACGGTTGGAAGATCCAAACATGGCCCATTATAAGATTTCTAACAGTGTTAGTCACTTATTGATTTTGTATCTGTTGGTATTTGATAGAATCAGTGATGCCATGTGTCTAAACCAATGTTCAGGACCTCCAGCAGAAATATAGGCCCACAACATTAAAAATACAGCAGTATATTTAATTGTACACATGGGGTACTTTTTATCCCTGTGTGCACCAAACCCATCTTGAGTGTTTGCTGCTAAAAAGCTCATTTTTTAGTTTCATCTGACCATAGAAGCCAGTCCCATTTGAAGTTCCAGTCGTGTCTGACAGCTGAATATGCTGGAGATTATTTTTGGATGAGCTAGGAGAATTTTTCTTGAAACCCTCCCAAACAACATGTGGTGATGTAGGTGCTGTTTGACAATATTTTTTTTGGTTTTCTGCCCCCGAGACTCAACTAATCTCTGCAATTCTCCAGCTGTGGTCCTTGAAGAGTCTTTGGCCACTCAAACTCTCCTCCTCAGCGTGCATTAGGACGATATAGACACACGTCCTCTTCCAGACAGATTCGTAACATTTTATGTTGATTGGAAATTCTTAATTATTGGCCTGATGGTGGAAATGGGAATTTTCACTGCTCTAGCTCTTTTCTTAAAGCCACTTCACTAATTTGTGAAGCTCAATTATCTTTTGCTGCACATCAGAAATATATTATTTGTTTTTTCTCATCATGATGGATGATTAAGGGAATTTGGCCTTTGTGTTCCTCATATTTATAATCCTGTGGAACAGAAAGTCATGGCTGGACAATTTCATGCTCCTAGTCACCCTGGTGTGCTAAAAAAATTAAAAGTGAATGGGAATATACTTCAGAGATATTTTACTCATAAGCATTTCTAGGGGTGCTAATAATTGTGGCCAACATTCATTGGAGAAAAACATTTATTTCATCATGAGATTTTCTCCCCACTTTCAATTGTTTTACTTCAGTGATAGGTTAGAATTTTGTGAATTTATTGAGTGAAAGATCAAAAGGATAAACAATATGGCTTAATGCGAAACTGTGTCCAAAGTGTCAATATTTTGTAGGGGCATCATTGTTATCTAGCACTGCCTTAATCCTCCTGGGCATGGAATTCATCAGAGCTGCACAGGTTGTTGCTGGCATCCTCTTCCACTCCTCTATAATGACATCACGGAGCTGTTGGATGTTAGACACATGGTGAATGCCCCACATGTGCTCCATAGGGTTCAGGTCTGGAGACATACTTGGCCACTCCTTCACCTTCAGCTTCATCAGCAAGGCAGTTGTCACCTTGGTGGTGTGTTTGGGGTCGTTATCATTTTGGAAAACTGCCGTTCGGCCCAGTTTCTGAAGGGAGGGCATCATATTCTGCTTCAGAATGTCACAGTACATGTTGGAATCCATGTTTCCCTCAATGAACCTCAGCTCCCCAGTACCAGCAGCACTCATGCAGACCCAGACCATGAAGCTACCACCACCATGCTTGACTGTAGGCAAGACACAATTTTCTTGGTACTCCTCACCAGGGCATCGCCACACATGCTGGACACCATCTGAGCCTCATCAGATCAGCCTCATCTATCTTAGTCTCATCAGACCACAGGACATGGTTCCAGTAATTAATGCTCTTGAACAGGTTGTCTTCAGCAAACTGTTTGCAGGCTTTTTGTAAGCCAGCTTTAGAAGAGGCTTCCTTCTGGGATGACGGCCATGCAAGCCGACTTGTTGCAGTGTGCGGCGTATGGTCTGAGCACTGACAAGTTGACCTTCTGCTTCTGCAACCTCTAAAGCAATGCTGGCAGCACTCGTGCATCTGTTTTTTCGAAGCCAGCTTCTGCACCTGAAGCACAGCACAAGGATCTAACATCTTTGATTGACCCTTGCGAGGCCTGTTCCGAGTGGAACCAGTCTTGGAAAACCTCTGTATGACCCTGGCCACTGTACTGTAACTCAGTTTCAGGGTGTTACTGATCTTCTTATAGCCTCTGCCATCTTTGTGGAGAGCAACAATTCTAATTCTCAAATCCTCAGAGAGTTCTTTGCCATGAGGTGCCATGTTGAACATCCAGTGGTCAGTATGAGAGAATTGTACTCAAATCACCAAATTTTAACTGCTGTAATATAAGATACACAAATTTGTATAGTCCTGTCAAGCAGACAAAAACATGAACATGATGAATAGGACATGTGGCTTTGCATGGTTAAACGACGTATAGCTGTTATCACTTAGGGTGTACTCACTTTTGTTGCCAGCTTTTTTGACAATAATGGCTTTATGTTGAGTTATTTTCAGAGGACAGTAAATCTGTACTGCTATACAAGTTGCACATTGACTACTCTAAAATATATCCAAGTTTAATTTCTATAGAATTGTCCCTTGAGAAGATATACTAAAATGGTTGCCGAAATGTGAGGGGTGTACTCACTTTTGTGTGAGATTGTGTGTGTGTGTGTATATATATATATATATATATATATATGAATATATATATATATATATGAATATATATATATGAATATATATATATATATATATATATATATATATATATATATGAATATATATGCATATGAATATATATGCATATATATATGCATATATATATGAATATATATATATGCATATATATATGAATATATATATATGCATATATATATGAATATATATATGTGTTTCCATTTTTGCCATGTTTTATTTGGTTATTAAACTATTATTTATTATGTAGCCTAAACATGGCTTTATACTTCACACATGTTCCAATATTTGCGTAAAATCCTTCACATGCGTAAAAAATTTTGGGCACTGCACGCTGATTTCACAGCGGACCTATTAAAATAAGCAGTGTAGCTTTTGTATTTGGTTGACTGCATTTTAGTTTGATGATGAATGGCTGAAATGTCAAGCAACGCTAGAACTAATGTTTGTGTGTGTGTGAGGCGCCAGCGCGATCAGATGGATTAAATCAAATACAAATATAAAGAAAAGAAATAAAATGCATTGAGTGTCACAAAAACGAGCGTAGCCTATAGGCTGTTGCACAGGGTTTTTTTTCCCTTTTGTTTATCTGTTAATTATATTAGAGCCTATTATAGATTTTGTGTGGTCCTATTTATTTTATTCCGTTTATAGACTTAATTTCTGTTTTTCTCCGTTAAGCGCTGCAGGTGCGTGATGTGACGATGTGTGAATCCTCATGGTCTTGTTTACGCTGCTGTTTGCGCATATAAAGCTAAAGGAAAGAAAAAAAAGACATTCTAACCTTACTGGTCAGTGATCGACTAATGAGCTTCAGTTGTCGATCAGGAAAATAACTTAAATGAAGAAAATGCAATTCTACAATTCAAAACTTTGCGTACACGAGCTGAGACCAGACGTGAGATTTGATCGTAGCCACCGCTCATGTCCATATTGATAAATTTCAAGTTTTGCGTTGAAACGACCGTACGCCCAATTTTCTATCGTACGTTCGTTTTGTAAATGAGGCCCAATGTGATTTTCGGCAATCGAGATCTGGCCAATGAGCCAATGAGCTGCTGTTCCCTGCCCCCTTTACAGAAGAGGGCCATGCCTTAACAACAAACAAAACATCTGCATGTGTTTTTAAGCCTTGAAAGTTTGTGAGAACTAAGTTCAGATACAAACAAAGTTACAGTGCCCTCCACTAATATTGGCACCCTTGGTAAATATGACCAAAGGCGGCTGTGAAAATAAATCTGCATTGTTTATCCTTTTTATCTTTCATTCAAAAAATTCACAAAATTCCAACCTATCATTGAAGTAAAACAATTGAAAGTGGGGGGAAAATCTCATTGTGAAATAAATGCTTTCTCTATTTCATGTTGGCCACAATTATTGGCACCCAATTATTGCAACGTCCTTTTCCCAGGGTAACAGCTCTGAGTTTTCTCCTATAATGCCTGAAGAGTTTGGAGAACACCTGATAAGAGATCAGAGACCATTTCTTCATACAGAATCTCTCCAGATCCTTCAGATTCACAGCTCCATGACGGTGCTGCTTCTCTTCAGTTCACCTCACTCATTTTCTGTAGGGTTCAGGTCAGAGGACAGAGAAAGCAATGGTAAAAGATTAATTTTGTGCTCAGTGACCCATTTTTGTGTTTATTTTGATGTTTGTTTTGGATTGTTGTCCTGGTGGAAGATCCAAACACGGCCCATTATAAGATTTCTAACAGAGGCAGTCAGATTTTGATTTTTTATCTGTTGGTATTTGATAGAATCCATGATGCCATGCATCTGAACAAGATGTTCAGGACCTCTGGCAGTTAAACAGGCCCACAACATTAAAGATCCAGCAGTATATTTAACCGTGGACATGGGGTACTTTTTTATCCCTGTTTGTACTAAACTCATCTGGTGGGTTTGCTGCCAAAAAGCTCTTTTTTCAGTTTCATTTGACCATAGAAGCCAGTGCCATTTGAAGTTCCAGTCGTGTTTGACAACTGAATTTGCTGGAGTTTGTTTTTGGATGAGTGAGGACAATTTTCCTTGAAACCCTCCCGAACAACATGTGGTGATGTAGGGGATGTTTGATTTTTTTTTTTTAGGTTTCTGACCCTAAGACTCAACTAATCTCTACAATTCTCCAGCTGTGATCCTTGAAGAGTCTTTGGCCACTCAAACTCTCCTCCTCACCGTGCATTAGGACGATATAGACACACGTCCTCTTTCAGGCAGATTTTTAACATCTTTAGTTGATTGGAACCTCTTAATTATTACCCTGATGTGGAAATGGGGATTTTCAATGTTTTAACTCTTTTCTTACAGCCACTTTCTATTTTGTGATGCTCAACAATCTTGTTCTTCACATCAGAACTATATTATTAGGTTTTTCTCATTGTGATGGATGATTAAGGGAATTTGGCCTTTGTGTTCCTCATATTTATAATCCTGTGGAACAGAAAGTCATGGCTGGACAATTTCATGCTCCTAGTCACCCTGGTGTGCTAAAAAATGTAAATATGAATGGGAATATACTTCAGAGATATTTTACTCATAAGAATTTCTAGGGGTGCCAATAATTGTGGCCAACATTCATTGGCGAAAAACATTTATTTCATCATGAGATTTTCTCCCCACTTTCAATTGTTTTACTTCAATGATAGGTTAGAATTTTGTGAATTTATTGAGTGAAAGATCAAAAGGATAAACAATGCAGATTTATTTTCACAGCCGCCTTTGCTCATATTTATCAAGGGTGCCAATATTAGTGGAGGGCACTGTATATTAAAAACAGAAAAAAACAAGTTCAAATAATTAGGGATTCCACGGGGCCTTAAAAAGTTGTATAAATTTTTACGGCCATAAAAAATCTTAAATGGTTCAAGAAAGTCTTAATGATGATTTCCAGAGGTCTTAAATTTGGGGATGGAAACACAAGAATTGCAATATGGCTTAATGCGATTACATTTCAAAAGGCTTTTGTGGCATCCCAATTCGCCTACTTTTAGGGCAATACTATGCCCTAAAAGTATGTACTCTTTTTGTGAAGAAAAACTACATACTTTTGAGTATGTAGCAGAACAGTAGGCAAGCTTTGGGACATACTACTTCGTCATAGCTGCGTCTTTAACGGACGCTCTGTTGCTTAGTTACGTGCGTCCTGTAACTCTTTAAACTGCCCTGTCAATCATCTTGTCACAGTTAACATCATCCACATTTTGTTTAATTTGATTTCCTACCTTAATTGAGAGAAATGAAGAGGAACATCGCGGGGTTTTCATGCCGAGAACTTTGCTCATGTGTTTGCATAATGATGCATTTAAAAGTTAATGACCAAATGTATCATTATAAAAGTTCACAGTGTTAGTGCAGATGAAATATAACGTGGATAACATTAAATAAATATTTTTTCATCAGGTTAGACATTGATTATTTATCACTCAAATCCCTTTCTCTACCTGTCAGTCGGTCGTGCATATCTGGCATGTTTGTAGTTTTTTTTAACACTTTTTATGCGTGTTTGTAGTTCTAATCGAATCCTCGTCCATCGCGCAATGTGTTGTGGGCAATATTAGCCGTTAGAGTGTGCATCGATCTGCACTTCGAATTCTAACCGGAAGCAGTAGACCATCCGGGAATCTTTGGCATACTTTGTTAAACATACTATGATTTGGGACATACTAATTCTATTTTCGAATACTATTTAGGACGGATAGTATGCGAATTGGGATGCAGCATATGTTTTTATTGAATAAACATGAGCGCTGCACGTTTCAAAGTCAGGTGCTGCACGGCTTTGTGTACTGCTGTTCCGTAAGCGCCACCTGCTGCCAGAGAATGAATTTGTATTTTCAATAAGACCATCTGCTCTTGTTTTTTTTCCCAGATCAATGTGAAAGTTGACCCGTATTTTTACGCATCAAACACACAGTTGTAATTGTGAACTGGTGGATCAACAAGAAGCTAATGCTAAAGCATTGTAAAAAATCTAAACAATTAAAACAAAGATATACATGTTATTAAATTAATATAATAATAGTCTGGTAATAATTGTTTAAATCAGTGTAGTAATTGATCATTTTGACTGATCCCTTTTCTTTAAAATGGTTTAAAGTCTAAAATATGAAGTTTCGTTTTGCTGAACTGTAGGCTAAATCATGATTTTTAGTCATTTCACAGTCTAATGTGTTACCGTAGACATTTCCCTACCCTGCTTATATGTTATATAAACATATAAGTTTATGTTATATATTACTCTTATAAACAAGGTCTTAAAAAGTCTTTAATTTGATTTCGAAAGTCCAGCAGATACCCTGAGAATGTTGCTTATGTCTGTGAATGTGAACAGCTGGGGAAGAAATCGCATGATGTCAGTATTTTAAATCTGTGAAACAGTCTTTTGGTCATGGTGACAATGCATTACTAATGCAACTCAACCAGGCCCTGGACAGGGATATTGTAGACGTGTACATTCCCAGAAGAAAATTCAGGACTACAATCGAGACATTTCAGAAACAGTGCTTATTGAAATAAAGAATAACTTGTTTTGGAGTGATTTCTGCTTTATAACTTTTGTGATCTTTTTCATGTCTTTCTTTCTTCAGACGTAAAGAAATTAAGGTTTTTGACGAAAACATTCCAAGATTTTTCTCCATCTAGTGGACTTCAATTTTACTCAAAAGGGTTGAAGGTCCAAACTGCAGTTTCAATGCAGCTTCAAAGGGCTCTACACGGTCCCAGCCAAGGAATAAGTGTCTTATCTAGCGAAAGATCGGTCATTTTCTAAAATAAATAAATAAAAATTTGGATACTTCTTAACCACAAATGCTCATGCATTACGTTACATGCGTGACATAGGCGGAAGTACTGACCCAACGTTTACAAAGCAAATGTGCAAAGAAAGTCAAATGTCCTATACAAGAAAGTTAAAACAACGATGACGGGCGATTCTGAAGTTGGAGCAGAAAATGAGTTGGAGTTTTTCACCCTGCCCTCTCTTTTTGAACCGAAGTACGCAGATGAAAAACTAACGACGCGTGACTTTTCCTACATGATTATGTAATGCATGAAGACGCACATGTACAACGCAGAGCTAGTGCAGGACGAGCATTTGAAACTGAAATTTGGACCTTCAACCCGTTGGCTGTCATTGAGGTCCATTATATGGAGAAAATTCTTGGAATGTTTTCCTCAAAAACCCTAATTTCTTTGCGACTGAAGAAAGACCATCTTGGATGGCATGGGGGTGAGTAAATTATCAGGACATTTTTATTCTGGAATTGAACTAATTCTTTAAACTGAAGGTTTAATTGCTAGCTTGATAGTTTTTGAGACACGTTTTAAAGAAAGTGAGAGAGAGTTAGCAAGTTCTCAGATTACATGTAACACTTCTTTTTAGTTCCTTAGTGGGTATAAGATCTAGTTTTATGTTGGTTTTGACACTTTACATGTCTGCATGTAAGCAATCTGTTGCTTTGTGCCATTAAATTTGGATTAATTTTTATTTGTCTTTTTTCGCCTTAGACCTGATGGTGCTGAAAGAGGATTCAAGGTTCAAGGTTCAAGGTTCTTGTTTATTTGTCACATACACAATCATACAGGGTATAATCAGTAGTGAAATGTAGGTCAGGACAGGTCCGCTCAATGGACAGTGCAAAAAAATAAAAATAAAATATGATACATAACACAGGAGCATATATTTAAATATAGGTAGGAATAAGATAAAAAAAAGAAAAAAAGATAAGTAAAAATAACATAAAATAAGGAGTAAAATGTGCAATGAATTAGAATGTGCAAAACAGTCTACTGTGGCTTTAATAAATATTAATATAACCAGGGATGTGCAAGAGGAATGTGCAAACAGGTTGTACCAGGTATGTATACATAGCAGCAATGCGGATGATGGAGAAAGATGGGTGTTACAGTTAATTAAATGAGTCCTGTAGGTGTTATGAGACTGAGTTTAGGAGCCTGATGGCCTGAGGATAGAAGCTCCTCCTCAGTCTCTCAGTTTTTGCCATCACACTTCTGAAGCGCTTGCCAGATGGCAGTGTGATGAAAAGACGGTTACCAGGGTGATTTGAGTCCTTGATTATTTTTGCAGCTCTGCTTTTGCAGCGTTTGAGGTAGATGTCCTGCAGAGAGGGGAGGGCAGACCCAGAGATGCGCCCAGCTAAGCGCACGACTCTCTGCAGAGCTTTGCAGTCCTGTTTTGTGGCGTTACTGTACCACACTGAGATGCACTGAGTCAAAACACTTTCTATGGCCCCTGAATAGAAAGTTTTCAGGATTGCTGGTGAGACCCTGAATTTCCTCAGCTGTCGCAGATGGTACAGTCTTTGCCTGGCTTTCTTGACCTGTGATTGAATGTGTGCAGTCCAAGTCAGGTCCTCGGAGATGTTTACGCCGAGGTACTTGAAGCTGCTCACCCTCTCCACAGGGGTCCCGCTGATCATAAGAGGAGTGTAGGGCCGCTGCTGTCTCTTCCTGAAGTCTACAATCAGCTCTTTAGTTTTGCTCACGTTCAGAGAGAGACAGTTGTCCTGGCACCATGATGTTAGTCTCTCTACCTCACCCAAGTATGCGGTCTCATCATTGTTGGAAATGAGGCCCAGAACCACAGTATCATCAGCAAATTTAACAATAGAAGTGGAGCTGTGAGAGGACACACAGTCGTGTGTGTAGAGAGAGTAGAGCAGGGGACTCAGGACGCAGCCCTGCGGGGCTCCTACGTTCAGGGTGATGGAGTTGGAGGTGAACTGGCCCATTTTCACCACTTGTGGTCTGCCGGTGAGGAAGTCCTGGATCCAGTCACAGAGTGTAGTGTTTAGGCCGAGGTCTGAGAGTTTGACAGCTAGCTTGGAGGGGACTATAGTATTGAAAGCTGAGCTATAGTCAATGAATAGCAGTCTGACATAGTTGCCATTTTTGCTGTCAATATGTGTGAGGGAGGAGTGCAGTACCTGAGAGATGGCATCATCAGTAGACCTATTTGGGCGATAGGCAAACTGAAGAGGGTCCAAGGTAGCAGGGATGGAGGAACATATGTGTTTCTTTAAAAGTCTCTCAAAAACCTTCATGACTGTTGATGTGAGGGCAACTGGACGATAGTCATTCAGGCAAGAGGGCTTACTGTTCTTAGGCACAGGGATGATGACAGATTTCTTAAATGAGGTGGGAATCACAGAGGTAGCAAGGGACTCATTAAATATGGAAGTAAACAAACCAGCAAGTTGATCGGCACATGATCTCAGAATGCGGCCGGTAATCCCATCAGGTCCGGCGGCTTTCCTGATGTTTACTCTCCTTAATTCTCTCCGAACCTCGTCCTCCGACACGGTGATAACATGATCAACATCGCTGCTCTGTCTGCTGCTTCCTGACGCGCTGATCGGCAGAGTCGCGCCGCCGTTGCATTCGAAGCGGCCGTAGAAGGTGTTTAGCTCTTCGGCAAGCGATGGATCTGCTCTCACCTCGGCGGAGGGGTTATTTCCAGAGGAACAGATGGTCTTCAGTCCCTGCCACATGCGTCGAGAGTCATTGAGCTGAAAATGTGACTCAATTCTCTCTCTGTATCGGAGTTTAGCAGCTCTAACTGCCCGTCGGAGAGCATAACATGATGCTTTGTAATCGCTCATGTTTCCTGACAGAAGACCGGCGTTGTATGCGGCAGTGCGTTGGTTAACCGCAGCCCGCACCGTTCTGTCCACCCACGGTTTCTGATTAGAGAATGTCCTTATTGCCACCGTTTCAGTGGCCCGGTCAGCCAGCATGCAAACAAAGCTTAATGCTACATCCGTGAACTCGCTGACGTCAGCTGAACTCGCCCGGAACATGTCCCAGTCGACGTCATCAAGAGACGCCTGTAGCATAGCTTCGGAGTGGGAGGACCAGCGCGTCACTTCCCTCACCCCCGGGGATTCCTGAACGATCCTTTGTTTATATTCCAGTGTGAGGAAAATGGCCGCGTGATCAGATTTACCGAAGGCTGGCTGGGAACGAGCTTTGTAGGCATTCTTGAACTGGGTGTAGCAATGATCCAGTGTATTCGGTCCTCTAGTTGGACAGGATACATGCTGATGGAAGTTCGGCATGACCTTCCTGAGGTTGGCTTTGTTAAAGTCCCCAGCGATGATGGAGGCAGCGTCAGGGTGTTTGTTGATGTAGCCGCTGATCTCCTCGTGGAGTTTGGACAAAGCCAAGCTCGTGTCTGCCTGAGGTGGAATGTAAACGGCAGTAGCGATGACCGCGGAGAACTCGCGGGGTAAATAGAATGGGCGGCAAGAACTCAATGAACTGGAAGAGGAAGATCAATATAAGAATCAATGTGATTTTATAACTGGAGAAAAATCTTTTAGTTGTTCACAGACTGAAAATACTTCAAGTATAAAGGCTCAAAAGACAGAAAGTGGTAGTTATTTCACCTGCCAACAGTGTGGAAAGTGTTTTAGACAAAAACAAGGTATGAAAAGACACATGAGAATTCACACAGGAGAAAAGCCTTATGTCTGCCAACAGTGTGGAAAGCATTTCAATCGAGAAATAACTCTTAAAAGACATGTTAGAATTCACAATGGAGAGAAGCCATACACATGCCAACAGTGTGGAAGGAGTTTCACTCAGCTTGGAAACCTTGGAGTCCACATGAGTGTTCACACTGGAGAGAAGCCTTACAAATGCCAACAGTGTGGAAAAAGTTTCAACCGGAAAGGAAATCTTAACTCCCACATGACAGTTCACACTGGAGAGAGCCTTTTCACCTGCCAACAGTGTGGAACAAGTTTCACTCAAAAAGAAAGCTTTAACAGACACATGAGAGTTCACACTGGAGAGCAGCCTTACACCTGCTCTCAATGTGGAAAGAGTTTTGATCAACATGAAAACCTTAAAGTCCACTTGAGAATTCATGGAGGAAAACCCTACACATGCTCTCAGTGTGGAAAGAGTTTCCGTCAAAAACGACACTTTGAAGGCCATATGAGAATGCACTCTGGAGAGCAACCCTACACATGCCCTCAGTGCGGAAAGAGTTTCAATTATAAACAACACTTGGAGGACCACATAAGAACTCACACAGGAGAGAAGCCTTTCACCTGCCAGCAATGTGGAAAATGTTTTAACCAAAAAGATACCCTTAACAGGCACATGAGAGTTCACACTGGAGAGAGGCCGTTTATATGTGGTCACTGTGGAAAGAGTTTCAGACATAAAGCAGCCCTTAAGTCCCACATGAGTTTTCACATTTGAGAGAGCTTTATGTCATCAGTGTGGAATTGTGGAAAGTTTCACAGACAGGAAATGTTTTGGGAATCATGTAATAAAACCAGACAGAAGCCTTTCATGTGCCATCACTGTGGAAAGACTTGCAGAAATAAGGCAATCTTGAGGTTCACAGAAGCACCCACGATATAGCAGCGGATTTGGGCCTTGTTTACACCTGGGTTTAAAATGTGTTTTGGTTGATCGGATCTCAAATAGACTGTCTAGTTTTTTCAAGTGTGGGGATTTGGGTGGGTTAATGCATGGGTTTTTCAGATATTTTGATCAAATGGATAAAATACATTCACACAATTTACATAAAACGTGAAATGAGACGATAGAAAAAGATAAGGAGAGCAGCAGCTTTAATTCTGCTCTGATAGCTGCAAAACCACACCGAATGCTGTGGATGCATGTTAGAAGTGAGGATTGGCAGAGAACATTGTGCTTGTACCATACTTGCAACATAAGCTGCCAGAGTTTATATCCCACCTGGAAAGATGCTTTAGATCAGTAGGTGGAGAGAAAGCGGTCTTTTGTGGCTATTTCAATCAATTTTACAACATCCATGTTTACACTACGAAAGAAATCCAGTCAAATGAGTTTTTGACTACCTCTGGAAGTGGTTGAATTTAGAGGTCTACTTATGATTGGAACAACGAAAACATCTTAATGCCACATGTAAACTTGATTAATATGTAAATATGTGTTGCACATATTCCTTTCATTAACAAAATAAATGTGATGACAAAACAGCATTTATGAACGCATCATAGCGATGTGGATATTGTAACAGTGTTAACTGCATTACCTTGATTTTTTTCATGAGGTATTTTTACTACTCACCTCTAGGGGCACTTGTGTGTCTTATTCCCAGGTATAATGTCAGCTAGATTCATACAAGAAATGAGTCAATAATGCAAATTTATTAAGAAACACATTGGGAAGATATATATATATATATATATATATATATATATATATATATATATATATATACAAAAATAAGCATATGGTATGGCATGGAGAGAAGGATTGTTAAAAAAAAAGCTACTAGAATGAGAGAAACAAGTAAAATGTATAATTGGTTGTTACCATTTTCATTTCAAAGCACATTTATAGTGCAGGTAGGATCAAGTCAGTCATCTGCATTTAATGCAGAAAACAGTATACCACAGGGAGGTGTAATTAGTCCTTTCATTTTATGAAAACTTTTTGCAAGTAATTTCTTGCATGCAGGTAACCATCAGAAAGGTGGAACAGTGGACTATGGACTGGAGATTTAAAATGTCAACAAATAAATCATGTTGTATATTATACACCTATAATACACGGTTTCCGTGGGGCATTGAAAGGCATTAAGTGTCAGTAAATGGGTTAAGCAAAAATTAAGGCCTTAAATGGCATTACAAGTCACAATATTTCTTGTCAATTTTGAATATAGACTTTATATTAATTTGCTGTCACAAAATATGTACATTGGTGTGATACACACGTGGAACTAGTTTGCTAATTGCATCCGGTCGGTGTGAAATTGCTGTAACGCCGGATGTTTTAAGCTGTCTGCTGATCCATTTCTAATTAAGTAAATAAGAATGATATAGTTTATTTAAATTGTGTAGATTTTCTCAAATATCCAAGATTATGGGCCTCATTTATGAAGTGTACGTACACACCGATTTTATTCTTAGAGTGTGCGTACGCTAAAAACCACGCCAGCACTCATAATTGTAAAAACTGTCTTTGATGTGGAAAAGTGCTTAGCGTACTGCAGGTTTTTGGAAATGTAAGCTGTTCTTGCAGCTTGCTGTTCTAAATTAAAGATTTGGATGATGATTGGTGATATTTTATATGTTAATGACTTTAATTAGGAGTTGTTTACAAAGCAGAGAGCTGAAACCATTCAGTTGCGCACAAGTTCAAGATCTTTTGTGATTCATAGATTTCACATTTGAAAGAGAGGTGTACGTGTGTTTTCTGTGCGTAGGTTCATTCTATGAATCACACGTATGCATAGTTGAGAGATTATTGTAAAATCAAATTTAGGATAGTTTCTACACAGCATTTTATAAATGAGGCCCTATCATCATTGCATCATTGTGAAAGGCCTGTGCAAGCTTTGGGAGTGCTGATGGAAGCCATCTGGTGCATCTTTACTTTGATAATATTACTAAATATGATCCAGATGTAGTATTTGATGATAATGCGATTTTCTCAGCTTTTAGCTCAAAATGTTGCTTTTATGAAACCTACCAACATTCAAGTGTTGATTAAAAAACAATGCTTGAAGCTAGAATAATTTGTTTGTTTGAAAGTAGAGGGACTGATGGATCCTGATGTATTGCATGCTCAGATATTCATACAACAAAATATTCTGGGAGCCATGAAATTTTAGTCAAAATCCGCAAAAACGCTGGCGGGGAAAAAGTTAAATAACAAGTCAAAAGTTTGGGATCAATACGATTTTTTTCTGTTTTTAAAAGAAGTGTCTTATGCTTACCAAGGCTGTATTTATTTGATCAAAAATACGATAAAACAGTAATATTGTGAAAACAACATTTCAATTTATAATACCTGTATTTTATGTGAATATATTAAAATGTACCTTATTTCTGTGATCAAAGCTGAATTGTCAGCATCATTACTCCAGACTTCACTGTCACAAGATCCTACAAAAATCATTCTAATATGCTGATTTGTTGTGCAAGAAAAAGTTCTGATTATTATGAATTTAGAAAACACTTCTTCATATTTTTTGTGGAAACCATAATATCATTCAAAAGTATAATAAAAAAAATAAAAAAAAATACATACATACAGTGCATTCAGAAAGTATTCAGACCCCCTTCACTTTTTTTCAATTTTGATATGTTGCAGCCTGGTACTACAATTGTTTAAATCCTTTTTTTGCTCATTAATCTACACGCCGTACCTCATAATGACAGTGAAAACAGAATTTTAGAAATGTCTGTAAATTTATTAAAAAGAAAAAACGGAAATATCACATTTACATAAGTATTCAGACCCTTTGCAACAACACTTGAAATTTCTCTTGATCATTGCTGAGATGTTTCTACACCTTGACTGGAGTCCACCTGTGGTAAATTAAATTGATTGGACATGATTTGGAAAGGCACACACCTCTCTATATAAGGCCTCACAGTCCCAGCTGACAATACATATCAGAGCGAAAACCAAGCCATGAGATCAAAGGAAATGCCTGCAGACCTCAGAGACTGGACTGTATCGAGGCACAGATCTGGGTGAAGGCTACAATACAAAAAAAAATTTGGTCTAGATCCAAAGGATATCGGTTGTCCAGCTGCTTTTGTATGTTGGCCATCTGGAACGCTTAGAGGTCAGCCAGCAGTTCACAGCAGGAGTGGGATTGAACTCCTCAACAGAAGGCCCCTCCAGGCTGATCCTCATCAGGTCTTCGGTGGTGGAGACCCCAAGGCAGCTTCTTCTTGAAGTCTTAATGTGGTTCTGCGCAGAGAAGCCTCGCTCATACTAGGCGGCTGAAATGGGCATCACCAGCATAATCTGCACCAACTCCAGTATGTCCTAGAGAAAAGATGATACTTTTCAATTTCATTTAAACTCTTACCATTAACTTATCAAAACCAACCTTAAGAAGGATACCATACGCAACCACTCAGTACTGTTGACCTACCTTGTAATCTATCCTGTAGGGGTCCTTTGTCAACATGGTCTCCCACAGGCCACTGCAAGCCATGTTGCACCCCGATCTGCAGGATTGAACAGAGCAAGTGAGTTTGCAAATATGCAAACATAACATTGTCTCATATGACAATGCAGTGTCAAATAAATTCTTACCTCTCTAGAGGCTCCTTGAAATTCCTCACCAGGTCTGCCACATCATCATCACCGAAGGTGAGAAGGCTGGCCTGGTCTTCTGGCCATGTGTCAGAGTTTAGCCCTCTGAAAGACTCCACTGGGGTCTGGGCCCCCTCATCCTTCATCAAACCACCAAACCTGGCTTTGAGATCTCCCCCTCCATGTGCTGCTTCATCTGGGGATTGGTGAGGTCTTTGAAGCCTTTCAGATTCCCCTTCAGTGTCATTCCCTGTAACAGAAATAACACACACACAGAGACAGACAGACACACCATTTGTCGGCCTCGATTTTTTTAAAAAGACTTCTCCTATCTTCACTGCATTTCCCTCCTTATCCTCTAATTGTTTGTATTGTATTGTACAACGAAAACATTGATTCTCACCTTGAGAATCTTAATCATAGATTTCTCTTACATCCCAACAAACTCTTATCCTAACACACCTGGAATCTCCTCTCATCACCCTGCTGCTGAGCAAGCATGGTCTGGATCTTCTCCAGCATGCCTCCTGCCTTTGCCCTGAACTTTAGTGCTTCCAGTCTGGTCACTGTCTTCATCAACTCTGATGTGGCTTGGGGGAGGATCAAGTCATTCCTTTGCAGGGTGAGGCTAAGTGAGTTTAGCTCCTCAAACATTGCTATGGCCAAGTGCTCCATGTGCTGCAGAACAACTGAGTACTGGCATTGGTCAGTGGCAAGGTCGTCTTGTCTATGCTGCAAGAATACTTTGAGGGCTCTGTGGACATCCAGCGAGTTCCTTTGACGCTAGATGGTGTGCAAATATCCATACCAAGCTCTTATCCGAGACCATAGAGCTCTTGTTTGGATTTTCTGCTGAAGTGATAAGTCTTCCATATCAGATGTAGAAGATCGTATACAACAGACACTATTGGCTCTTTCTTTTGAATGGTCAGTATTGCCAGCTCTAGCCTGTGAAAATAAGAACAGAATCTTTCAAACGATTCACTGTCTCTCTCTCTTGTGCCAACAGAAAACAATAATTTTAAAAGTATTTTCCATTCCAGCACTTAGCACGCACACACAGAGAGTATTGTTTAACATTCTCCGCTAGCAAATACAAATAAATCATAGAGAAACTTTTTTTTCATTATTTACAAACCTATGTGGCATGCAGTGGATTGGGATTATATGCCTCCCTGCCTCTCTCTGCAGGTGGGCAATCACTCACACAGGAGATGCACTTCTTTATCCATGACCCTCCATCCTCCTCTGGGCAAACGGCACAGAATGTGGCCTTGGTGGCATCCAAAACACCTCGAATGACAACACAAAAAAAACAATTAAAGGGGTCATGTGACATTGCTAAAAAGAACATTATTTGGTGTAATGCAATGTGTTTACGAGGTTCGAGGTTCAAAAAACAGATTATTTTCCGCATACTGTACATTATTGTTGCTCCTCTATGCCCCGCCATTCTGAAACTTTTACAAAGCTCATCGCTCAGAGAAGCGAGGCATGCTCTGATTGGCCAGCTATCCAGTGCATTCTGATTGGCCGAATACCTCAAGCGTGAGACGGAAATGTATTTTACACACACACACTTTTTTTATTTTTGTGTTCAAATGTACCATCTATTCCTGTTTCCACTGACACCGCGAACCAAGCAGCTTCTCTTTTTATTTGATTTTTATAATCTTTTAGAGATGTATTATATAAAATAGGACGATGTGAGACAGCTAAAATTAGAGATTCCTCCATCTTCACGCTTTTCTGTAGAGAAAGGTCACGCTTTGACGTATCGATCTTCTATTGGTCACATGGTTTCACGTGATGCGAATTCGCAGGTCAGAGTTCACCAAGCTTGAACTTTGGAATGCAGCGAAATGCGAAACTTTTCGCACGGGCTTGCGTTTCCGGTCTGACGCATTCACAAGCGTATGAATGGAAGTCAATGGAAAAGATGATGATTTCGAAAGCTTCCTCAGCTGTATTCGACCAGCACTCTCCCGTATACCCAGGCAAACCAGAAGTCTGCTTCAAATAAAAATAATGCAGTTAATACACGAGGCAGAGTTCAGCTCTGGCAATTAAAGCACATGAACCTTAAAGAAATAATTCTCCCAAAAATGAAAATGTGCCAAAATTATACCTGCCCTGTGGCCACCCAAGATGCAGAGTAGTTTGTTTCTTCATTGGAACAGATTTTAAGAAAACAAACATCACATAATTTGATCATCAATGGATGCTCTGCAGTGCATGTGTCCTGTCAGAATGAGAGTCCAAACAGCTGACTTGTGGATTATTGTGATGTTTTTATCAGATGTTTGGACTCTCATTCTGACAGGACACATGCACTGCAGAGCATCCATTGATTATCAAGTGATGTGATGTTTGTTTTCTCCAAATCTGTTTCATTGAAGAAACAAACTACTCTGCATCTTGGGTGGCCAGAGGGCGAGTAAATTCAGCACGTTCACTTTTGGGTGAGCTATTTCTTGGATGAAAATTAATTAACATTGCACAGAACTACGTTCACATGAGTTTGAAGATGTTCAGTGTTGTTGGTAAGTGCATTAAAGGAACAGTTCAACCCAAAATGAATATTATGTGATAATTTACTCATATTCATGCCATTACTTTGACTGTCTTTTTGCTTAGTATACTTTAACATTCTCTTTAAACTATCACAAAGCTTTATCAGTGACAATACAGTTCAAATGATTTGACTGAATTGGCTGGAGATTGTAAGTGTAAGCATGCCATTCTACTGGAGACATTCTTGGTTGCTGGAGACAGCTGTAAACATCTATGGAATAATCGACTCTTTATGTGACAATGAAGTGGCTCTGAAAAGAGCCTTTTTATGGAGAGCCAGGCCATCTCAAACCTGGTTGTACTGCCAAGGAACTTCACCACACGGGGAGTTGAAGTATTCTCTATACTTCTCCCTCATAGCCAGGACCTCCCGCGATGCAGTGTTGCTTCCCATCTGTCCAGCTGCATTCAGTGCAGCACCTGGGTCAGCGCATCCAGTGGTGGAAGGAGAATTCTGATGACCCTGTGGTCAACAGGGATTGCTCTTCCTGGGTAAGGATGCAGAAGGGGTTTTTGGAGGGGAAATGCTTTGTCTCCTACAAACACAAATGTACTGGACCAAGGCATTCACCATTCGGGAGGGGCTCATCATCCAGGAGATTGAGTGTTCCGTCTCTGAGAGCTCTTCCGAAAGCACAGGCAGACAATGAACCACCATCACTACTCTTGCCATAGGGACCAATGTCTACCACTCTGAAGAGGTAGTTGGCATCCACCACTGCCAGAAGAACAATAGGGAATTGACCCTTGTAATTATAATAACGGGACCCAGAATCAGCAGGAGCTTTAATTGTAACGTTCTTCCCATCAGTTGCACCCAGGCAGTGTGGAAAAGCCTATTTAGTTGAGAACCCCTCAGCAATCTCCCTCCAATCTGATTCCCGAGGCACTGGCATATACTCTCCTACCAAGCACTCCCAAATGGCTGTGGCTACAGATGGAACTATTCCAACTACAGTGGATTTGCCAACCCTGAAGCTCTTCGATATTGTGTGGTAGGAGTCACCAGTTGCCAAAAACCTGAAATTAAAGAGGATTTTTAATAATATTAATAAATATTTGTTGATAAAAATTAACATCCAGAAACTTCATGTTTTATCATAAACTTTACATATAATAATAGAAAACATTTGGCGATTAAATGCTAAAAAAAATCAGGTGGCGTGGTAAATTAATCTGGCCTCAAATACAGATGTAACTTACAAAAGTAGTTTCTGCTGATATTACAGGGTTATAAATGTTCAAGTATTTGCAGATATCATGACATTCAATATTCTGAGGTTAAAGTACTCACCGTAAACAGATTGCAAGACGTTCTGCAGGGCCTATTGCTTGACGCAGTGTGGTGTCTTGCTTCTCAATCACCGGAGCGACCATCGTGAGCAAGCGATCAAATTCGGCGGTACTGAACCGAAAATATTTGTTGTGACGATCCTCATCCAGGCAAAGCTCTTGAAGTAAGGAATGGAACTCTCCCCGTTCATTCCGCGACTGGAGAATAGGGTGAACCCACAGCCTTGTCCTTTGCAGACGCTTTCGTCGCCGTCGCAACAAACGCAGTACAAGCACATCGGAATCCATCTTCTTCTTGAAGTGTATTTGGCAGATTCGGAATCCATGTGGTTGTGTTCATATGACGTCATATCCTGCTCCCTGCCCATATTCGCAGCGGCATCCAAAAAATATTTGCATGCTAAAAGTCTAGTGTGACCGCACCTTCACAGCCATTCATTGTGTTCACATTGTAGGCTACTCTCTCCCAGGTTCAGGAAATAGTCCTCTGTAAAATGCGCTGCACACACTCGAATATTTGCATTGTACTGTTCTGGAACAGTGTTGTAAATATAACTTAACCACTGATTTCTAGTTGTGTACACATTTGGAAGCCCAAACAAACTACTTTCGCTTTCACAACGACAATACTACAGCGAGAATAAAAGTTGAACCTTCTTTCATTGCGTATAGGTTTGGACGGTGTTATGCAAATCTTCCCACAAGGGAAGGGGGGCGTGGCAGAGTCTTAACTTTTATAAAGAATATCTCTTTGGGTTTGAGACTTTAATCATTGCAACTTTACAGATCTTATCTATGCACAAACAGCTTGTAACACTCCAAAGACAAAGGAAAACATAAAATCCCATCATATGATCCCTGTTAAGTTATACAAAAGTCTTTGACAAACTAAATTCTATCTCCATTACGAATAATTATAAACTTTAGGGCTGCAACTATTGATTATTTTGGTAGTCGTCTAATCTGTTGATTAACTTAGATAAGTGGAAGATAAAGTTGCTATGAATGAAAGCATAGAATTTGTGTCTGAGTTGGTGTATAAACCTATATCATGTAGCGTTTTACATGGCAAAAGCCCACACAGATATGAAGTTGTCAACCTTGCTGCTAACCTAGCTAGCGGAGTGATTGTTAGCTAACTTAATGGCAAGGGATTCATTTAATTTATACCCCAGAGACGTAGTTTTATAATTATTGCAGCCCTATTCAACTTTACACAATAATAAAGGGTAACACTTTACTTGAAGGGTTGTGCATAAAATTGACATGACACCTTCATAATCCTGACATGACACATGTCATGAATATGAAGAAGGTTTTACACTGCAAAAAATGCTTTTCTTACTTAGATTTTTTGTCTTGTTTCCAGCCAAAATATCTAAAAATTCTTAAATCGAGAAGGATTTTCTAGACAAGTAAAAATTATTGTCTTGTTTTCAGCAAAAACTAGTCAAAATTAAGTGAGTTTTTGCTTGAAACAAGCAAAATAATCTGCAAACAAGATTATTTTTCTTACCCCATTGGCAGATTATTTTGCTTGTTTTTAGCAAAAACTCACTTAATTTTGACTAGTTTTTGCTGAAAACAAGACAATAATTTTTACTTGTCTAGAAAATCCTTCTCGATTTAAGAATGTTTAGATATTTTGGCTGGAAACAAGACAAAAAATTGTTTATATAATAATTACCCTACAACAGCTCTATACATTTATTATAACATTCACACATAGTGTTCAAATTGGGATCTGTAATATATTCTAATGTTTTAAAAGAAGTCTCATCTGCTCAGCAAGGCTGCATTTAATTGTACAGTAAAAAATACATGCCTGATTCAAGAAGGGGGTTTCAAAAATGGCCAAAAAATATGAATTCAGTATTAATTTTAAGTTAAAGGGGTCCTATTATGCTTTTTCACTTTTTGAATTTTAGTCAGTGTGTAGCGTGTATGTTTGGGAATAAAAAAGATCTACAAAGTTACAAATCTCAAAGTCCACTCCAAAGGGAGACATTTCATTTTAAAAAAATCCATTTTCAAGAACTACAACGAATGGCTCGTTTGGACTACAAAGTTGTTTTCCTGTATTTGTAACATCACAAAAATAAATCCCGCCTACGGAGATTCGAATGGTTGGCGTGTGGGGAGAACGCTTGGTTGAGCTCTGCATGTTTCAAAATCGAATCCTGGTGCGGGTGTTTTTATATCACTGTATTTCTGAAGGAAACCGACTGTCTTCTGAAAATTTTGGATGTCATTTTCATTTCATCTTGCATCTAATGTCTGCTAAAGCAGTGTTTGTGAGCGGAGCTCTGCTTTGTGTACAGCCGTTACCAGGGAAACCTCTATTTCTCCTGCTCTAAGCGCCTCCCGCTGACAGAGAATTAATTTGCATATATATGCCGCCACAAATAGTGTAGCTCTGTGGGACTATGGTATAAATAAATTCAGCTATAACAGTTTCCGTGCAATTCATGTTATAATGTTAGAATTAAAGAACAATAAACATAATACATATTACCGTTGCACTTATCTGTACATAGTAAACGCAGTTATTTTTAAGCTGTTGTTGACATCCCATCTAAAACGTGATTTAGCCAAAAAAAAAAAAATAAATAACAACAACATTACCACTTTAATATGTCTTGCAATATCCGTGCGTGCAAAGTTTCTGCGCGATCCTCGTTCAATATTCTCGGGGTCTGATTTGATATAGCAATACTGACGAACTTGCTGCTTTGGCAAGGGGCGGGGCAGTACTGAAACACCGTCTAAGCTGTTCGCCAATCACAACGCACTAGGACAGCTAACCAATCACAACACATTTCGTTTTTCGGAAGGCGGGCCTTCATCAAACCCGGAACTAATCGAGGCGTTTGTGCCAGGCTGGGGAGAGAGGTGTTGTAATAATGTAAATTATGTGGAAAATAATGCGATTTTCGAACCACCAAGCATGAGAGTATGTTCTAGTACACCCCCAAAACAAAATCAAGACTTTGTAAAAGAGCATAATAGGACCCCTTTAAATTGTGCTTTGTTGGTATAATGTCTGATAGAATGTTAAAAAATGTTCAGTGTTAAGTAAATATTTTTAAATTGTTGTTTTGTGATTGATTTTTTTATTTGAAAAGCAGGACAAAACAGTAAGGATAGGAACAGCACATTTTGGCTATTTAATTTATGCAATGGTGAAATAAATGGGAAAATAGGCCTACGTGGGGGAAAAAATGCGAAAAACCGTGCTCGGTATTCGGCCTTCGGTGTTTCATTTTGTTCGGCTTCGGCCAAGAATTTTCATTTCGGTGCATCCCTACTGAATTGACTTTTGGTTGTGTCTTGGTCTACATCATCATCTCCAAACCTCATTCCTAAAAAAACACGATCTCAGATCCAAGAGCATATCTGTGTCATCTTCACATTTACATCGACTCACAGGAAAGTAAGACAGTGTTACTGTTCTGCAGGTGAATACGACAGTGTTACCCTTCTTTTCTGCTGATTTTGCAGAGACAAAATGTACAGTTCTAGCCAGTTGACATCTGTTTGTAATGTAACAGCTGCAGTTTAGGGAATATCATTATGGATGTAAGTGATTTGTGGACTTCCAGCGTGTATGTTAGAACTCTGATAGAACTTCTATATATTTTCCTGGTAGACTCGAGTTTCTAATAAACTGGTTTTTGCATGGTATTTATTAACTGAACTGCTCACTCTTAATAAAGGTATTTGAGGAGTAACAACTGAATATATTGTCATATTTTTGCTGTTAGAACAACTGAAAATTTAACACTGAAATCAATTTGATCAAAGACTAACCACTATCCTTTCCATTCAAGACAGATTTGTTCATTTTCAGTGTGTATATGTTATTCAAAGTTAATGAGATTTAGCACAGATTATGTACTGCCATTTTTAATGGAGATAACCTGGCAAAATTTAAATAATTAAATTATTTTTAATTCAGCTCAGCTCAGCTCATTCTTTCATGATTCAGCTCATTATTTAAACATTTTAATCAAAGATTTCCAGTCAGAGTCAAAATCAGCTGTTTTCAACTGTGTTTTATATTCAAGGATTACATTTACGGTAGTAATATAATGCACTTCAACTAAATAAAGCTGAAATTTGATTTATTTCCTTTATGTTCTGGAGAGAAACTGAGATGAAATAAGATACTTTGACATGAGAAGTGAGCTTCAGTTAATAAATTAAATATTTAAATCTTTTTGCTAGCTCTGGAATTCATCATTTTGATTAAACCTGTGTTGTATTATATTTGTTTTCTGATGTAAAATAACATGAGTTCAGCAAAAAGACTTTTATTTTGGTGTGGCGGACGGTGACGTCATAAGGCCGCGACGCGCTCAGCGTCTGTGATTCGGCTGAAGAAAGGTGAGCGATTAAAGCCTTTCAAACAACTAAACTCGTTTAGAGAATTGTATATAAAACGGTTAACGTAATTATTAACCAGTGTAACATTAATGAAGAGTATGTTATGCGCGTATAGTACATGAGTAACAGAAACTCATTTTGCTCCCTATATAGTGAATATTTATGAAACTCCGAGTCAACAACAAACACAAACTTGTGTAATGACAACTTTTACAAACAAACTGCAAATGTTTTCATGAAAGTGGAGTCTATTCAATTTTTAATCATTAAATGCCAGATGTAATTCATAACTAAACATTAAATGTATGTATAATTTTTGTTTGTACTTCTAGTTGTAATTTGTGTCCTTTTATTAATTTTGAATGCTATTTTTTATATATATATATATATATATATATATATATATATATATATATATATATATATCAATTTAAGTCCATTAACTCTCTCTCTGACTGGCTCCCTTATCAGTGTGCTGACTACTGAACTAGGGAGCTAATTGAGATGCATTTGAAAATGCAGTTTGTATTTGATTTTTTTCTTTTTCTGTTAATTATTTTCCTTTTAAAAACGCAGATAAATTCAACTGCGATCCACTATTATAAAGAGGAGAGTGAGGACGTGAAGATTGAAGAAACATTGAGAGTCAAACATGAAGATACTGAGGGACAAACAGGTTGGTTTTCATTCTCAAAGCTAAACACAGTCTTTCGATCCTTATTAAAATGCCCAGCTCCACAGAATACAGAAAAATGTAGTGTTATTTTTTCAGTTATTAAAGGGAACCTATTATGCGCCTTTTACAAGATGTGATATTGATCTTTGGTGTCCCCAGAATGCGTCTGTGAAGTTTCAGCTCAAAATACCCAACAGATCATGTATTATAACAGCTGGAAAATGTCATTTTTGGGGTGTTTCTAAAAAGAGCTGTTTTGGTGTGTATCACTTTAAATACAAATGAGCTGCATGTTCCCGCGCCGTCTCCAGAAGAGGGGTCGCGTATACGTCTCTCTGCTTTGCAAACATATACCTATAAACAGAAGAAACATGAGCGAGAGCACCGGTGTTCAGCCGTACATAAGGGAAGCTAAATGCACTGAAAGTGGGACGAAACAGCATGATGTTGCAGAACTGCGCAAACTAATCTCACAAGCGCGACAGTAGGTGCGTTTCCATTACAGATTTGCGCAAAACTTTGGCGATATTTTAGAAATGTCGATAAAAAAGTATTGCGAAATGACGGTATTTCTGTTAACCAATGTTATGCGACTAAAACATAACCTTTTGCCTCTTGCGATAAGTCATGGCAATGGACTTTGGCTATATTTATTCAAAGGTACGTATGCGTGTATCTTTAGAGAAGCAGCGAGGAGAGCTGCTTCAGAAACATGCGTGGTATAAACACAAGCATTGACTAGACTGGCCGCAGTCAGCTTCGGTGGCCGTATCAGAGTCACACTGCAGACATGTGCAGTGTAAATTGTCTAAGCACTAATGGCAGGGAAAGCCCCTTATTCATAGCTTTCAGTCACGTGACCGGCTCGAAGACCTGGAGGGCAAAACATCTATAGAACTGCAGCACAAGTAGGGCTGGGCGGTATATCGAGTTTGTACGATATATCGATGTATTCTTTATAAGTGATACGATATAAGGCAATACGGTTTATATCGATATACAGTAGTTTGAAACGAGCGCATCTGAAAATATAGCGGAGGACACAGACTGAGCTGCTGCGGAGAAAGTGCATAATACAATTTGTTCTAAACATGTGACAAACTTTATATGAAGGGCTTTAAAAAAAAAATAAAAAAAAACTCGTAAGAAGCCTATAGTTTAGTTTCAGTTTAAAACGGCTCTGAAAGGCTGCGTGTGCCGCTGACAGAGACTCGCGCTGTTTAATGTGTTTGATATGTGCTGTTTTCCTAAATGCATAACTTACATTTCACAGGTATATTCTCCATCTGTAAATGTTAGAAAGCCATGGAAATATTTCCATTTTTTTGTCAGAAGTGCATGAGCCTTCTGCTTTGAGATTCTCCGCTAAACTTCACAGACTTCATTGAAGAGCCCAGTCTCATGAAAATACGTATAAATATTAAGCCAAAAAAACCCTGAAAACTCGTGGTATTGATACGCAAAAATGGACTTTGGCGTGTATATAATACGCAGTTTTCGCGTACATATGATACGCATCTACACCACAACCCTAATCCTACCCATCACGTAGCATAGACACGCCAAAGTCCATTTTTGCGTATCAATACCATGAGTTTTCGTTTTTATTTGGCGTACTATTATACGCACTCTCATGAGATCGGGTTGTAATTGAACGAGCGCCGCCGCGCGCATGCGCGCCAAACAGACGCTCAATGAAGTAGGAGTGCAATAATTCTGACTAAAATATGCATTTTGCTGAAATATTTGTAGTTAATAAACAATAAATGTGACACATGTAGAATTTTAAACCTACAAGTAAGTGTATTTGTATGATAGCACTAACTGTAAAGTCACTGTAATGTCTAAAGTGTTCAGTTAACAGCCTATAAAAATTGGATAATCAAATGTAAAAAAAAAAAAAAAAAAACTTCCTTTTGTTTCTTATTAAAGCTACAAAAGACCTTCTGTGAAGAGCATTGAGTGATTTTGTCTTTGTCTTTTGTTGTTTGATTAATATTAAGCCCACAGTCGGCAGCAGGAATATAGCCCGCTGTTACTTTAAGAGCCGCACGGATCCAATTTACTGTTACACACGTATTTTCATTCATTTATTACATAACCGACGATGGTTTACGTGAATAATCACTAAGCGCCGCATTTTGACACACTTTTGTGTGTGTTTGACTGTTTAGGCACTAAAAGATCTAAAAGACTTCACATGTCCGTGTTCTGTTTAGTCTCTGAGAAGCCTCCTGAGAAAGCGCAAGTTCTCTTTCGCGCTTTTAAAAACATTAATAAATCTAATCAATTTTAAGAACTCAAGCACGTCCCATTTTGCAAAAGTTACGTTACATGATATTACTGATTTACGCATGGAAATGGGCTTTTATGGAGGAGTGAATGCGCACTGCTGGAAAGGGGGTGAATGGGGCGCAATAATCGTCTTATCTCGATTATTATATCTTCATAATCGTTGGAGGCCGAAATCGAAACTGAATTTTGATTAATTGCACATCCCTAGTGTGAGCTGTGCTTAATATGAGCCAAAAAAAGCATTAAATCACTCTGCTCTGGATTGAATAATGTCTATGGCTTTAATAGGATGACATTTATTACTTGAATGCTGCTTTTAAATCCTCTAGTGCGGCGGTTTTCAATTCCAGTCCTCACGCCTCCCGCTCTGCATATTTTCTATGAACACTAGACAAGCATGGCATTCATGTTGAGGCATCATGCCAAATGCCACTCTTTACCAAGAAGAATGTAAAAGGCTGACTAGAATATGCTCAAATTAATCATTCTGGGTAGACTTGTGGAGCTCTGGAATAATGTTTTATGCAGTGATGTGACCAAACTGGAAACTTTTGGACCCGTTGATCAGCAGTATGTCTGGTGCAAAAAGGCAAAGCAGAAAAACACCATCACCATGATCAAACATGGAGGAGGACCAGTCCTGCTTATAGGGGTGTTTTGCTTTTCATGACCATATGAAGAACACTATGAATTCTTTGTAGTTTCAGGCCACTTTGGCAAAGATCGTGATGCCTTTAGTGCAGAGACTGAAGCTTGATAATCAGTGGACTTTCCTGCAGGATAATCATCCCAAAGTACACATCCAAATATATCTGTTCAGTCTCCAGGATTTAAATCTCATTGCAGGTCAATGAATAATTTTAACTGCAGCTGTATTTGGGAAGTGTCCCAAAGAAAAGAAAGAGTAAACAATATTGACAAGAGGTTTTGAGATTACTGGTTACACTCTTTCAGTAGTTTAGTAGGTATAGGATCTAGCTTACATGTATTTGGTTTTGATGCCTAAATTAGGGCTGTCAAAATTAATTTGTGTTATACTGCTGGCGATAGCACTTTTAGCATAGCTTAGCATAGCATAGATCATTGAATCCGATTAGACCTGTAGACCAGTAGCATCGCGTTCAAAAATGACCAAAGAGTTTCGATATTTTTCCTATTTAAAACTTGACTTTTCTGTAGTTATATCGTGTACTAAGACCGGCGGAAAATGAAAAGTTGCGATTTTCTAGGCCGATTTGGCTAGGAACTATACTCTCATTCCGGCGTAATAATCAAGGAACTTTGCTGCCGTAACATGGCTGCAGCAGGCGCAATGATATTACGCAGCGCCTGAAAGTAGTCCCCAGCTATATTATAACTAGTTACCTAGCTAAACCTATGTTTAAATCATTTTGTGAATTTGTTTTGTTTAAAAATATTGCATGGAATTGAAAAGTAATAACAAGAATACAAAGGTTTTTGTGAAAAGAAAAGGTTGGGGGCCTTGTAGTATTGATTAGGAGAGGAGGAGGGCCTTGGACTAAAAATGATTGAGAACCACTGTCCTAGAGGAATGCTGTTTCATTTCGCTGTGTACCATTGGTGGGAATTCCGGCTCTTTTTAGAGAACCGGATCTGTTACAGGGCAAACGAGACGTGAGACATGCGGATCCATGTGCAAGCTTTTATTTAAAGTCAGAGACGAGGTCATAACAGGCATGGTTCAAACAGCGGCAAACGGGTATAACACGGGCAAGACAAAGAGTAATCCTAGGACAAGGGCAAGGCGAAGAGAGATAATCCAGATACACAGCAATAATCCAGGCAGGGGAAAACACAATCCTAAACAGGCTCTGTAAGGTAGCTAAAGCTAGGGCAGCGATAAGTGCATACAATACTCGGCAGAGGGCAAGAGGAAGTGCATAGTTTATGTAGGGTGTGTGATCAGTGCAATCAGCTGTGTGTGTCGTCAGTGCAAGGGATGATGGGAATTGTAGTGTGAGGTGACGTGCAACAGTAGTGTAGTGCAAGAGTCAATGTGGTGAGCGAGTGACCTCTGGTGGAGGGTTAACGGAAGTTCATAGACCAGATTCGTGACAGGATCGTTTGGCTCAGCTCAGTAATAAGAGCTACCAAACGGCTCTTCATTCATTTAGTAACACTTCTGACCAAATTCAGTAATATTTCACTGTAATTATATTAAACGTTAACATTTACGTAAGTTTGATTTAAAAAAAATAAATAAATAAACATCAACTTATAACGTAAAACCATCACACACTATTACACTTGTGTATTTATCATTTTATTTATATTGAACGATCCAAAATATAAAAAAAAATCACAATTAAAACAGAACAAGAGCAAATAACAAGAAAATTAAGTGCAAAACATCAGCATCGTCTGTCTGTTTTTAGGGCAGATTGGCATTGAGAAACACTAAGTGTCTCAGCTTTGAGGTTCTGATCCGGTTTCTTCTTTCTGTTAAAATCTGCCATTTTTGAGAATTCTTTCTGAAGGGACTGATGTTGCTACAATGCACAGTCTCCCTGTCATCACCTTTACAAGTTGTGGGTAAACTGAAGCCTTGGTCTCTTACCAGCTCAGCGGGTCTGCAGCTCTTTGGACAAGGGGCTCCTCAAGATAGGATCTTACTTCCAGTATAGCATCTGCTGTGGGATTTCTCTTTCATCAAACAGCAGACGTTTGTGGCTCCTCTTCTAGTGTCCCTGCTCCTTCTTCTCCCTCCTGGCTTTCTGGTGATAGAGATGGCTACTGTTACTCTTTGAATTGCCTCATCAATAGCTCTGTTGTCATTAAATGGCAACTTTTTGATCCTCGGGTCCAGTACAGTGGTTTCTGAAAGAACAACATTGTATTCCATTCTGTGGAACTTTCTTTCCATTGACACACAAAGGGCAGTAACCAACTCTCTCACTTTCCCTGTGGTTAATGTTCCTCCTGTCTGGTGGTGAGCTGTTATTCTCTGAAGACCCTTACATAGGAGCAGCATTTTGGAGGCTGCCACATAGCTAAAAATAATAATAATAAAAAATAACAGTAACTCTGTGAATGTTTTATTTTAAAGTATTCTTATTTAGACTTTGTTCAGTGATCTCCACCGTGACTTGCTCAAAGGGTTCACTATTTAATCAGTTAATTTATGAAACTTATATTTGTATTCTACAAAAATATTCCAAATAATAAATGTTTAATTTCTTACAAATGCACATCAATTAAGACAGAAAGATAAATGGCATTTAAATATTAAAATCAATCTTTTGTTTTCTCATCTCAATCAAGAACCTGCTGAAGATTCACTCAGTCTCCTGATCTTCACTTCTGAGATAACTACAGGCGTATTTGGATATTGTAGGTATTTTGTCTCAAATTAATGTGTACTTTTTAATACCCTGTGAAGGATACAGTTTAAGTGTTTCTAATAAAGTGCTTAATGCATCTTATATTTAGAAACTGAACATCATTCACTCCTAACAATGATAGATGAGGAGTAACACCTGAGTATGTTGTCATTTTTTTGCTGGTTGATGAAGCCGAACACGTTCAGCTTTAATCAGTGAACCAAAAATAATTATTTCTTCTGAAATAAAAAATGCTCATATAAATACTTGACTTAATTCTTTACTGGAAATATCACAGATGCTCTGTAGTCAATTTAGAGCACTTCACACTTGCTTACTATATAAGACAGAAGATCTGTGTTCTTGATAACTTTAGGAATCTATGATTCATCTCTTACAGATCCACGTGACACACTGTTATAAAGATGACGTTTATAAAAAAGGAGAGTGAAGACATGAAGATTGAAGAAACATTCAGTGTTAAACATGAAGATACCGAGGAACAAACAAAGATGGCGTTTATAAAAAAGGAGAGTGAAGACATGAAGTTTGAAGAAACGTTCAGTGTTAAACATGAAGATACTGAGGAACAAACAGGTTCGTTTTCATTCTGAAAGCTGAACTCACTCATTTGATCCTTATTAAAATGTCCAGCTCTACAGAAATGAATGATATTTTTGAAAAATGTCATCTCGCCTCATGTGGACAGACATGTTGAGATCACATGACTCGTTACATCGAAAATGAGCATTGAAGATTATAAACTTGGATCTTTTTATTATTATCACTTTGTATAAAGGGAAGAGGTTTTGAGATTACATTTAACACCTCCTTTAATAGCTTAGTGTGTATAAGATCTACATGTTGTTGGTTTTGATGTTTGTTCTTTGTGCCATTAAAATGGTGTTAATTTGGATTTGTCTCTTTTGCATTAGACCTGAAGACACTGAAAGAGGAGAGTCAAGAACTCAATGAAAAGGAAGATAATGTTCAGCATGAGAAATATGATTTCATGACTGGAGAAAAATCATTTAGTCGCTCACATACTGAAAAGACTTCACAAAAAAGAGCTCAAAAGTTAAATGGAATAAATGGAAGTTATTTCACCTGTCAACAGTGCGGGAAAAGTTTCACCAGAAAAGGAAACCTTAAAGACCACATGAGAGTTCACACTGGAGAAAAGCCTTACACCTGCCAACAATGTGGAAAGTGTTTCATTCAAAAAGGAATCCTTAAAAACCATCTGAAAGTTCACACTGGAATGAAACCCTTTGTCTGCCAACAGTGTGGAAAGAGTTTTACTGGAAAAGGAAACCTTAAAATCCACATGAGAATTCACACTGGAGAGAAGCCTTACACCTGCAAACAGTGTGGAAAGAGCTTCCTTCGAAAATCAAACCTTAAAATCCACATGAGAATTCATACTGGAGAGAAACCTTACACATGTTCTCAATGTGGAAAAAGGTTTACACATAAACAACACCTCGATGGCCACATGCGAATTCACACTGGAGAGAAACCTTTCACCTGCCAACAATGTGGAAAGAGCTTCACTATAAAAGGAACCCTTAAAGACCACATGAGTGTTCACACTGGAGAGAAGCCTTACACCTGCAAACTGTGTGGAAAGAGCTTCACTGAAAACAGAAACCTTAGTAAACATATGAAGATTCACACTGGAGAGAAGCCATTTACAGGTGATCAGAGTTTCAGACGTAAAGTAGCCCTTTAACGTGTACAATTACACTGGTGTGGTTATTGTTCAATTCAAATATGCTTTCGTGCTTTGGCTGGTTTTGAGCCAGAGATGGACATGCTCAGCTTGTCATATCCCTTATAAAAATTAACCATGGTTTTACTGTAGTAAATCTGAAGTAACCATGACTGTTGAAAAGAGTGATATTATTTCCTTTATGAAATTAATTCCTCATGAGGCCAAAACTCAGGAACTCTCGCAAAACATATGCCATGCAATAAAACCATAAAACTAATCTGGAGAAGAGATCTCCAAAGACAACAAACGGCACCACTCCCCTTGTTCATTTACGACCCCCTTCTCCCCCTCCCCTCCCTTCCCTGCCTCTGACTCTCCCCCCTCACTCTTCTTCCCCAAAAGCAAGAATATCCATATACCACAAGTGTTATATCTTGTGAATGTTGTTTTTTCCCTTTCATGTTTGGTATCATTTTAAAGGTCTCTGTGCGATTGGTAAACTGGTCTCAATTTCACAGTAGTCACTTATATTATGAGAAATATTGAAAACTTTTGTAGAATTGTGTTCCACTGAGGAGGGGGTGTGTCCCCCTTTAGGGGTCTGCAGGAATGTTTATCCATCTTCATCCAGGTGTGACACTGGAGCACTAGAACCAAAAACACCAAAAGCTCTTTTATGTTTTTACAACTGATTTAAACATTTATTTGTCTTTGTTATCTGGGTATATAAGGGAAGTGACAAAACACTACTTTGCGATTCTGTAGCAAGATCAGCCCGTAGTGTGAAGTGTATTTCATATGCTCCATACTATGTATCTTCGTGAAGTCAGATAAACATCTTACTCTTAGATTCATCTTTGAACAACTGATGTTATGTATTTTCTTATTTTTGAATTGGCTTCTTATTATTAGTCAGGTAAAAACATGTCACGTCAATTGCATAATTAATAAATTGTTATATTTGATTTATTCTGAACTGTCCTGAAATCATTATGACCAGTAGACTGTGAGGAGGCTTTTGTTACCGCAAATCTATGGCCAGGATAGGTCAAACTGAAGGCTCATGAATGAACGGAGCAGTAGGCACGTCATCGGAGACCTCAGATTTCTGTCTATCACTGGTGTTAGCAAGTTCTATGGGAAATGACTAAGTAAACTACATTTTTTGTCATAAGCAAGCAGTTGGCGGCAGACAATTAGGTATTAGTCTACCTACACCCTCTGACTAACATCAGACTGGTGAGTTTGTGTCTGTGAGATCTACGCAAAAACCCGGGGCATGAGACTGTGCGACATTCGCTCCCCAGTGAACGGATAATTGAAAACATGGGATGTCTAGAATAATCAAATATCTAAATTAATATATAATCGATATTTGTGATCAGTTTTTAATTAGAAGAACAGTCTAAATTTAATGATCACTTGAAATTGGAGTCAGATTGAACACGGAGCTAGACTAAAATTGAAATTAAGTCCTGATAAATTCAGAAGCACAAGTAAAAGACCGAATACGCATTAAACCTTCAACCAGGCTGCTGGATTCCGCGTTTTGGGCTGGCGGATCCTTACACTGTAATAACCATGTTTTTTGTTTTTTTTTATTGAGGGGGGGATTGAGGACTGGAATTGAGAACCGCTGGCTTAGTGTGTATAAGATCTACATGTTGGTTTTGATGTTAGTTCTTTGTGCCATTTAAAAATGGTGTTAATCTGGATTTGTCTTTTTTGCATTAGACCTGAAGACACTGAAAGAGGAGAGTCAAGAACTCAATGAAAAGGAAGATAATGTTCAGCATGAGAAATATGGTTTCATGACTGAAGAAAAATCATTTAGTTGCTCACATACTGAAAAGACTTCACAAAAAAGAGCTCAAAAGTTAAATGGAATAAATGGAAGTTATTTCACCTGTCAACAGTGCGGGAAAAGTTTCACCAGAAAAGGAAACCTTAAAGACCACATGAGAGTTCACACTGGAGAAAAGCCTTACACCTGCCAACAATGTGGAAAGTGTTTCATTCAAAAAGGAATCCTTAAAAACCATCTGAAAGTTCACACTGGAATGAAACCCTTTGTCTGCCAACAGTGTGGAAAGAGTTTTACTGGAAAAGGAAACCTTAAAATCCACATGAGAATTCACACTGGAGAGAAGCCTTACACCTGCAAACAGTGTGGAAAGAGCTTCCTTCGAAAATCAAACCTTAAAATCCACATGAGAATTCATACTGGAGAGAAACCTTACACATGTACTCAATGTGGAAAAAGTTTTACACACAAACAACACCTCGATGGCCACATGCGAATTCATACTGGAGAGAAACCTTTCACCTGACAACAATGTGGAAAGAGCTTCACTATAAAAGGAACCCTTAAAGACCACATGAGAGTTCACACTGGAGTGAAGCCTTACACCTGCAAACTGTGTGGAAAGAGCTTCACTGAAAACAGAAACCTTAGTAAACATATGAAGATTCACACTGGAGAGAAGCCATTTACAGTTGATCAGAGTTTCAGACGTAAAGTAGCCCATTAACGTGTACAATTACACTGGTGTGGTTATTGTTCAGTGTGTCATGTGATTAACTGCTAAATTCAAATATGCTTTCGTGCTTTGGCTGGTTTTGAGCCAGAGATGGACGTGCTCAGCTTGTCATATCCCTTATGAAAATTAACCATGGTTTTACTGTAGTAAATCTGAAGTAACCATGACTGTAATAACCATGTTTTGTTTTTTTTGGTGCATACCATGGTTTTAAAAAAATAGTTGTATCTCAGCCAAATATTATCCTATCCTAAAAAAAAACACATCAATGGAAAGCTTTCGGATGATGTATAAAGCTCAATTTTGAAAAATTGACCCTTATGACTGGTTTTGTGGTCCAGGGTCACATATAAATGTAATGCATGTCTTAATTGTTTAAATTTTTATAATGCATTATCTTCTTGTCCATCCACCTGTTCACATTTACAACTCTGCTGTTTTGCAGCATCAAAATATAGGTTAATTTTCACATTTGGTCAATTTTCCGTCATTGGTCAGCAGGAGGCGCTTTCACTGCAGAAACTTGTCAGAGATATACATATAGTTTATTGTGAGATGTAGTAACAAACATAAGTTTGCTTTCATTTATTTTTAAGATCTGAGGTAAAATATCTATTGTTGCCTTCACTATGGCTATTAACCTCACCTAAAATGATATTCAAACTCATATTAGACATTTTATCATTGAATAAAGCACATAATCATTACCAGAGATTATCACTGTCATATTTTGTACAGTTATGTTCAAAATAATAGCAGTCCAATATCACTAACCAGATCAATCACTGTTTTTGGCAGAAATTATATTTCTACATGGCAAATATTTTACTAGTAGGTGTGGTAGAGTAATAGAAAACCAACAGACCCAACAGTCATGACATGCATGCTGTTGATTCTGTGCAACTAAATCATTAATTGAAAAGGGCGTGTTCAAAATAATAGCAGTGTGGAGTTTAATTAGAGAGGTAAACCATTCTGTGAAAAAACTGGTGTCAAACAAGTGGCCCTTATTTAAGGACGAAGGCAGCAAATGTTGTACTGTGCATTTCTCTTTGAAAATCTGAGTAAAATGGGTCATTCCAGACATTGTTCAAAAGAATAGCGTACTTTGATTAAAAAGTTGATTAGAGAGGGGAAAACATTTAAAGAAGTGCAGAAAATGATAGGCTGCTCTGCTAAAATTATATCAAATGCTTTAAAATGGCAAACAAAACCAGAAAGATGAGGAAGAAAACGGAAAACTACCATTCAAATGGATCGAAGAATAGCCAAAATGGCAAAGACTCAGCCAATGATCAGCTCCAGGGTGATCAAAGAAAGTCTAAAGTTACCTGTGAGTACTGTAACAATTAGAAGACGCCTATGAGAAGCCAAGCTATCGGCAAGAAGCCCCCGCAAAGTCCCACTGTTGAAAAAATGAAGAGGTTACAATTTGGCAAAGAACACATTGACTGGCCTAAAGAGAAATGGCGCAATATTTTGTGGACTGATGAAGCAAGATTGTTCTTTTTGGGTCTAGGGGCCGCAGACAGTTTGTCAGACGACCCCCAAACACTGAACTCAAGCCACAGTACACTGTGAAGACAGTGAAGCATGGTGGCACAAGCATCATGATATGGGAATGTTTCTCATACTACATGTTGGGCCTATTTATCGCATTCCAGGGATCATGGATCAGTTTAAGTACATTAAAATACTTAAAGAGGTTATGTTGCCTTATGCCGAAGAGGAAACGCCCTGGAAATGGGTGTTTCAACAAGACAACGACCCCAAACACACCAGTAAGTGAGCAGCATCTTGGTTCCAGACCAACAAGATTAATGTTATGGAGTGGCCAGCCCAATCTCCAGACCTTAATCCAATAGAAAACTTGTGGGGTGACATCAAAAATGCTGTTTCTGAGGCAAAACCAAGAAATACAGAGGAATTGTGCTATGTAGTGCAATCGTCCTGGGCTGGAATACCGGTTCACATGTGCCAGACTCCATGCAACACAGATGTGAAGCAGTTCTCAGAAACCGTGGCTATACAACTAAATGTTAGTTCAGTCATTCACAAGAAAGCTAAATCTTCAAGCATTTTTCAGTTTAAACAGTAAATGTTTGACTTTGTAAAGAAAAATGCAGACACTGCTATTTTTTTGAACAGCCTAATATTCCTTTTTCTTCACTTTCTGTAAAGTAATAACAAATTTGCAAAATTTTTCTTCATGTTTTGATTTAGAATAGAATGTGCAATGTTCCCAATGCATTTGTGTGTATTGAAGTAAAAGTTATTATAAGGATTTTGAGCTTTACTTGCTTTTTTTAAACACACTGCTATTATTTTGAACATAACTGTATGTTGTTCCTGCCGCGACGTCGCAGAAAATAAAAAAACATTTCTAAAATAGAATTCCGTGTGGCTTATTGTCACGTGTCGCTGTTGCAGGTAGTTAGGACAAAAATTACATGGAAAAGATACTTTTTACGTCTGGTTGGGACACACAGTGTTACAGTTTTATCCCCCCCAAAAAATCTAAGTGTAAAAATATTAATGCTGACAGATCTTATAATTGAATCTGCAATTAGGGAAAGTGAAGAGAAGAGATCCAGTCTGGAGATGAGCAGGAACAGCTGATTTGCATGGCAGACATGGAGATCCAGATTTTTTGTTTGTTCATTTGTTTTTAATATTCAACAGGCAAAGTTCTTCTGTTGGTTCTTCGAAGCTCATCCCGGAGTTGCTGTCACAGCAACAGGTCCATAAGCTTAAACCTGCTCGGGAGCAGGCTTATTTCATGTAAACAGGATTAGACTATCTTTTTAAGTGATTCTTAATATCTGTCCCAGCCACTACTACTTTATTACAGGAGTACCCTACTGATCCCAGGACAATAATTTAAATTAATAATAATTTTATATAGTCTATAATACTATAGACATAGCCAGTTTTACTCATTGAAAGATTTATTAGTGATTAAATAATTACTTTAGAATTGTATTGGAGTCTTACATGCTATACAGTTAATTTGAGTGGTGACAGGTATTATGGGAGAGGCTTGATGGAGCGCAGGAGATGCAGATAACTTGATCTTGACCCTTAAGAAATTAATGCTTGACCCTTTAATTATTGCTATCACATAACAAATCTGCTTCAAAGATCAAATTAAATGAATTGCTAATTACAATATTGAAATAAAAATGTAAAGCCTGTACAAATACTAGAAATCATGAATATAAATAATTGGGTATCATGTAAAAAAAAAAAAAATTAAAAATTTAATTAGTGCTGGGCAACGATTAATTGCGATTACTCGCATCCAAAATAAAAGTTTTTGTTTATATAATATAGGCGAGTGTACATTTATTATGTATATAAAGATACACACATACAGTATATGTTTTGAATATATTTATATTCATAAAATTTATATTTATAAACATTTAATATAACCATAACATATTTCTTTTAAATATATACATGCATGTGTGTATTTATATATACACAGTACACAGTAATCTTACACAACTTAATCCAGATATTTTAATCAAATCCGCAAATTTGTTTGAAGAACCAAATTAGCCAGAGATCAGTTATCACGATTAGAGGATCTGGAATCTTCAAATCATCTCAGATGTATTAAATACGAGTACGAGTTCTTACCAAAGACTATGGCACAAAACACAATATCACATTCTGTGTATTGATATTTGTTTGTTTCTTCGCCCCTTAAAAGTGTTTTAATAAGGATTGTAATAATGTGATTTTAACATCGGCCTAAATATAGGCTACAGTATGTTCAGTGAAGGGGGCTTGATAAGTCAGTTTCTCCTCACCTAAACCTTTAGAGTCAAGAAACTCATTCCAGCTAAAGACACAAGTCTCACCATGTATTTCAAATCTGAGAATAATGAAATTATTTTAAGACGATGCTGTGTTATTTCTCTCCCTCTGTGTCTCTTTTTTTGATGAGACTTTCTTTTTGGTCAAGCCAAAGAAAATGAGAGGTATGAATTGAAACTGTTTTTCACAATTTTGCATGGTTGCAAAGCAGCTTTACATACATACAGAAAGTAGTTACAAAAGCACAGCTATGTAAACAACATATAGCTAGTCAGTTTGAAATGGTGAAAGACAGTCACGTACTTGATCAAAGGGTTTATTACTTTAGTATATGCCTAATACGCTCCGATGCACCTGCACCAACTCATTTTTTTTTCTCCATTAACGGTTTTTTAATGTCCCGTACAGACAACGGCAACATTGCACTTTGAAATGTGGAATGGTCAGTCAAAATATTATGAATTATTAATTGTTAAATTATCCTGACCAGCCCTCAAAATTACACAAATTTTTTTAATTTCAAGTAACTTAAGAGACGTTAACTACATGAAAAGTAACAACATAAGATGTATTAAAATAATTTAAATTCATCCGTCACAAGAAAGCGTCAAACCGCCAAATCGCTTCATTACGTTTTACACTAGAAACACTTGTGCAGTGCATTGAGAGTTGAAGCGCACAGAGACAACGGGAAATGTTACGGATGTTTTTATTCCATCCGCATGCACTGAAACTTAAGCAGTTCTGCACATTCACATTCTTCCACCAACGAACTGTCTGTGTTTTAGTGCGTGCACAAAAATAAAACTAATGTTATGCCGGTTTATCCAATTGTTTCCTGCAGTGTTAAAATCCCACGGTCACAATTGTGACCGCAAAAAAGGTTTTCATTTATAAAGCTCTAAAAACCTTACCTACTGATGTTTTAGTGCATTTCCTGCAAATATGGAGGAAAAAAAAAATAAAGAGTCTCAATGAAATATGTGCAGTTTCACATTATTACTGCAAACTGTCACATGACCAGAGCGGTTTATTTCCTGTTTGTACCTTGACAAGATGATAACTGCATCAAAGCTCCAAAACGAAAGGCTAGTAAAGTATGTTAACATAAAGATATGACAAAGATTTTTGGTACACATTATCTTTAAGGTGTCTAGTATTAATATATGAATTCACAATTATTCAATTTTGTTGAGTGTGGTCATAGAATGAGTAAACATGTTGATGGTCACAATAGTGACCGGTGGGATAACAGTGAATTTAGGTATACATAAATCCAATTGCAGTCGTTAGTGAAAATTACACTAAAATGTTGCAATCACAAAATATTGCACTAAATTAAAAGATCAAATGTTACAAATAAGTTACAATATTGATGTTGTAATACTGGTAGCACTACTATAACAATTTTATAATGTATGTTACAATAAAGTAACAATTTTGAAATACGTTGATGGATGTATTTTTATTTATTATTTTTTGTATTTTATCTCAGTATTACTGCCAGTGTTGTAAGAGGGTTTAAACAGTTTAAAATAGCTGGGCTGAGATATATAACAATTTTTATGACTGCAGAAATATGGTAATTCAGTACACACATTATCCCAACATAAAACAATTTTTCACACACTTTTCTTGAAAAATTTCAAAAAATTATTGATTATTTCAAAGGGTTACTAATGACACATCATCTGGATATTTTCATCTCTGGAAAAAAAAAGGGATTAAACGGGTTAATGACAGATCATGTCAGGTAAAAGGGAAGTAAAACATTCTGCAGAAGATAATTTAATGTTGTGTCCACTGGCTTTATGTCTTTAACAGCTTCAGGTTTAATGCACTATACTGGTCGTTTTAGGTTTATTTTCACGCACCGCTTACTGCGCCTATATTAAGACTACTCCATTAAATCCATATAATTTGCGCTGTCATCGATGGAAAATGTCTATTTTAACGAAGTGTCTGCTTTGGTGGCGCAACTGGTAAAGCGAGTGTGCTTGTGTTGCAGCGACCCGGGTTCGAATCCAGTCCGCAGTGTTTCCTACATTCAATGTACAAATGTCTGTCCCAGTGTGTCACTGATTTTCTCCAGGTGAGTGAGTTAGCTGGTATGCTGTGAATGTTAGTGAAAGACGGATTGTAAAGCTGTGCCACAATGTATAAAGTTTAATTAATTGAATTTGAAGCACACCATAATGATGCTATTAGCACACTTCAAGTTTACTTTGAATGCCATTGCAATGCCTTTTAAAGTCACTAAAAGTAAAGGATAGTACGACCTTAGTTTGTTATTAGTATAATATTAGTGTACGTTCAACACTATTAAAGTGTAATTCAAATGTATTTTGCTGACATTAAAATTCAAGTTTATGCTCAATGAATTCTGCATTTCTGAACTTTCTGACCCTCCCATAGACAGCAAGGATCCTAACACAATCAAGGGTCAGAAACGTAGCAAGGAGATCGGTGAAATAATTCATGTGACACCAGTGGTTCAACCGTAATTTTATGAAGCTACGAGAATACTTTGTGCACAGAAAAAACAAAAATAACGACTTTATTCAAAAATTCGTCTCCTCTGCCTCACCCTATATCACCGTTTGGGAGAGTATCACATACATAAACAAAGTTTATGTTACTGTTCATGTTGTTTACGCTTTGATCTGAACATAAACAACGTATCTGCGTCGTAAAATTATGGTAGAACCACTGATATCACATGGATTTTTTTACTGATCTCCTTGATCGTGTAAGGATCCTTGCTGTTCCTGTCTATGGGAGGGTCAGAGAGCTCTCGGATTCCATCAAAAATATCTTAATTTTGGTTTTGTGAAATCCAGGTATGGCTCGGACAACATCTGAAGAGTTCTGAATATTATAGATCATTTTCCAAGGAATCTGCCTTCATTGTATCCCTAGACATCGAAAAGGTGTTCAATAGGGTGGAATGGCCTTTTCTTTTTGCAGTATTAGAGAAAATACAGTTAGGATCCAACTTTATTGATCTGGTCAAGTGTCTGCATTCTAATCCTATAGCCCAGGTTAACACTTACAGAATGTTGTCTAACAGATTTTCTGTAAGCAGAGGCTGTCGTCAAGGCTGTCCTCTTTCGCCTTTGTTATTCTCTCTTGTTATTGAACCACTGGCTGTGGCTGTGAGAACGTCTCAGGTTACGTATGTAACCATGGTTCCCTGAGAGTAGGGAACGAGACACTGCGTCCTCTAGGGGTCGCTATGGGGAACGTCGTCAGCGTGACCCGTGTCTGAAGCATACATACAAAAACACCACTTGTTGGCCGGCGACAGCCTATGACGTCACTACCGGCGCGACCACAGTATAAAGGGGCGCCGGGAAAATACGTCATCCACTTCTTCGTCTGAAGCTTGCATCCGAAGCATGGCACCGCGCCTAGAGGACGCAGTGTCTCGTTCCCTACTCTCAGGGAACCATGGTTACATACGTAACCTGAGACGTTCCCTTTCGAGGGAACTTCGAACTGCGTCCTCTAGGGGTCGCTATGGGGAACGGAATACCCACGCCACCATGCTGAGGGGAGTGCAAGCCAAGCACACAAGGCGAGCACTAAGTACCAACTCTACCCGGCTACGGGAGTTGCCCCTGGGACGGTTAGACGGCTGTCAGTGACATTATCCCCTACGGCCAAAGACCCGAGCTGCATACCCTGAAACTTATCTGTTAAGGGCCGGGACTCCCGGACCCAGGGTAGAGCTCGAAGGCTTAGAATCAGAAGAAAGATTCCTTTAAGGGGATACGGCCAAGTGCCTAGAATAGTAGCTAGTACCTGGCCTGTCACTCAGGGGCTACCGCTTGCTCTGAAGAGCTCAATGAGGGAACTGTCTCAACAGACCCTTGGTAGCAACACCCTGTTCAAGTCAGTATCACTATGATACATCGGTAGAGTGGGCCCAAGGCGAAACCGGGGCCTGCCAACTCAAAGAAAGGGCATGAAGCCGCAGCGCGTAATCCCTACCATACAGGATTTTTAGAAAGACCGCAAAACCACTTGATGTGCGATCTTACCACAATGTGGATTTTTAGAAAAGTGCCCAGAGACTAGCGTGCGCACTTACATAACATGGATTTTCTTTCCGTTCTAGGGAATCACAGAGGCTGTCATTACACAGCGAGCAGCTTAACAGGGAGGCCAAGAGAGGCCTAACAACCTGAAGTTTGCTGATTCCGAGCTCTGGGGAGCGGAGAACCTAGCTCTCAGCATGAGAGAGAATTCAGACGCTTCAGAAGGGAGTGGCATGCTCATATGTGACCCTCTACAAAGAGGGGAGCAATGCTAGCTCGACCAACCAGGAGAGCATAAGGCTGCTGTAACAGCTCTGGAGAGCGGAGAACTCAACTCTCAGCATGAGAGGGAACTCAGACGCTCAGAAGGGAGCGGCATGCTCATAGGTGACCCTCTATGGTGAGGGGAGCAATGCTAGCTCGACCGACAAGGAGAGCAACCTAACAGGGAGGCAGAGAGAGGCCTAGCAACCTGAGGTCGCTGAATCACAGCACTCGTGATCTAATTTGTCTTTCAAGCCCAGAGCATTGGGCGAAATAGGTAGAGTGGGGCCCAAGGCGAAACCGGGGCCTGACCAACTCAAAGAAAGGCACGAAGCCGCAGCGCGTAACCCTTACCGTACAGGATTTTAGAAAGAACGCAAAACACTTGATGTGCGATCTTACCACAACGTGGATTTTTAGAAAGTGCACAGAGACTTAGCGTGCACACTTACCATAACATGGATTTAAACTGCTGTGCCAGCTCTGGGGAGCGGAGAACCTAGCTCTCAGCATGAGAGAGAATTCAGACGCTTCAGAAGGGAGTGGCATGCTCATATGTGACCCTCTACAAAGAGGGGAGCAATGCTAGCTCGACCAACCAGGAGAGCATAAGGCTGCTGTAACAGCTCTGGAGAGCGGAGAACTCAACTCTCAGCATGAGAGGGAACTCAGACGCTCAGAAGGGAGCGGCATGCTCATAGGTGACCCTCTATGGTGAGGGGAGCAATGCTAGCTCGACCGACAAGGAGAGCAACCTAACAGGGAGGCAGAGAGAGGCCTAGCAACCTGAGGTCGCTGAATCACAGCGCTCGTGATCTAATTTGTCTTTCAAGCCCAGAGCATTGGGCGAAATAGGTAGAGTGGGGCCCAAGGCGAAACCGGGGCCTGACCAACTCAAAGAAAGGCACGAAGCCGCAGCGCGTAACCCTTACCGTACAGGATTTTAGAAAGAACGCAAAACACTTGATGTGCGATCTTACCACAACGTGGATTTTTAGAAAGTGCACAGAGACTTAGCGTGCACACTTACCATAACATGGATTTAAACTGTTCTAGGGAGCCGCAAAGTGAGCAACTTAACAGGGAGGCCTAAAGAGGCCTAACAACCTGAAGCTGCTGACTGACAGCTCTGGAGAGCGGAGTCACAGTGCTCGGAAGGGAATAGCGTTGCTCATAGGCGACCCTCTATGGTGAGGGGAGCGATGCTAGCTCGACCATAAGGAGAGCACCTCCAAATCACAGAGCTCTGGGAAGCGGAGGACCCAACTCTCAGAATGAGAGGGAACTCGGAAGGGAGCGGCATGCTCAAAGGTGACCCTCTATAGTGAGGGGAGCAATGCTAGCTCGACCATAGGAGAGCAACCTAGCAGGGAGACATAAAGAAGCCTAACAACCTGAGGCTACTGTGACAGCTCAGAAGGGCTCTAAAGTGAGGGGAGCAATACTAGCTCGACCAGCCAAGAGTGAGGCTGCTGTGACCGCGCCGGAGAGCGGAGAACCCACTCTAATATTACAGGGAACTCAGACGCTCAGAAGGGAGTGCTCGACCGACAAGGAGAGCAACCTAACAGGGAGGCAGAGAGAGGCCTATCAACCTGAGGCCGCTGCATCACAACCTTCGGAAGGGAGCAGAGTGCTCATAGGTGACCCTCTCGATGAGGGGAGCAATACTGGCTCGACCGACCCGGAGAGCACCTGAGGCTGCTGAAACACAGCCCTTGGAAGGGAGCGGCATGTTCATAGGTGACCCTCTATGGTGAGGGGAACAATGCTAGCTCGATCGTACCGGGAGAGCAACGTCTAAATCACAGAGCTCCGGGCAGCGGAGAGCTCCACTCTCAGCATTAGAGGGAATTCAACCGCTCAGAAGGGAGCGGCATGCTCATAGGTGACCCTCTATGGTGAGGGGAGCAATGCTAGCTCGACCAACCAGAAGAGCCTAAGGCTGCTGTGACAGCTCCAGAGAGCGGAGAACTCAACTCTCCGCATGAGAGACTCAGACGCTCAGAAGGGAGCAGCATGCTCATAGGTGACCCTCTATGGTGAGGGGAGCAATGCTAGCTCGACCGACAAGGAGAGCAACCTACCTGAGGTCGCTGAAATCACAGCGCTCGACAGGGAGCAGTGTGCTCATAAACGACCCTCTACGATGAGGGGCTTTATGCTCTATACATAGGTAGAGTGGGGCCCAAGGTGGAAACCGGGGCCTGACCAACTCAAAGAAAGGCACGAAGCCGCAGCGCGTAACCCTTACCGTACAGGATTTTAGAAAGAACGCAAAACACTTGATGTGCGATCTTACCACAACGTGGATTTTTAGAAAGTGCACAGAGACTTAGCGTGCACACTTACCATAACATGGATTTAAACTGCTGTGCCAGCTCTGGAGAGCGGAGAACTCAACTCTCAGCATGAGAGGGAACTCAGATGCTCAGAAGGGAGCGGCATGCTCATAGGTGACCCTCTATGGTGAGGGGAGCAAAGCTAGCCACTACCTGAAACCTCAGTAGCCCTCCAGTAGCCACAATCCTAGCAGGGGAACACTCAGGCAAGGGCTCAGGGAGATGCTACTTAAAACCCCCGAGAGGGGAGCAGTCCCTGAGCTAGTATATAGATATCCTCAGATAGCCATGCACCTTCCTCAAAGGCGGTGTCCCATGTCCAGAATTATATTTTAAAAAGACCCGCAGGTCCTGGAATTGCAGTGCTGGGGACCTGCTGACCAAGGAGGCTCCACAGAGACCTACGCCATACGATCCAGGGGTCTCATCCCAACCTGGATCTAGTATCGACGAGTGAGGTCATCACTGCACTGAGTCAAAACAAAAACCGACAGGTTTCCCAGAAATACTGCAAAGAATGGTTACACAATACCAGTTTTTTCGTAGAACTGGATCGTACTCACCCATTTCCATGGTTCCTGCACATGAGATGGTTGCAGGGGAATTTAGAGAGGGGAAGATGAGGGCCGATGACAGTGGCCCCCCTGAGGGAAAGGAGTAGATGTTTCACTCACCTTGGTCCGGACGAGAGCGTTGCGAACACTTCGTCTGGACCACCTCCTTCTCAGGTCTTGCCTACCTCTCTTTTACCCGCGCCTCCATCTAGCCCTACCCGCAGGCAAGGGAGGGGCACGAGCCGCGACACTAGCCTTCTGTGCCCATCTCTGTCCCCAGATGGAGATGGGCCAGGACCCCTGTATTGTTCGGGCTCAGACCTGGACCTTCATCAGGTGACAAGCCCTGACACTTATCCAGGTCTTTCAGCAGATCAGCCTGGTATGCCTGAAGCACCACATCATGTGCAACGAAGTAACAGCCTGACCTGCTGCTGCGTATTTTTGAAGGGGCTTAGATGGCAAGGAGGGAGCCTGGAGAGAGGATGTCTCGCCCACAGAGAGATAGCTGGCTAGCGTCTCTTCCACAGGGGGCATCCCTCATAGCCGTTTCCACGCATCCCCTTAATGTCAGCATAACTGGTATGCTGACACCTATGGATGTGAGAGGAAAACGGGTTTAAAAAATTATTATACAATTATTATTTTTTTTTTTTTTGCCCCCCGGCGCCATCTTGGCCCGCTTTCACGGCAAGTAAAGCCTCGCCGTAGCGCGTTCCATAACCTCCAACAACTCATCATACGCAGGGCAGGAGGATTGAGCAGGCTCAGCCTCAGCTTCTTCGCCCTAGACATCTCCTGCTCTTACTGGGCATAACCCAGCAGAGCACTAGCAGCTGGATCAAATGATGTCTGCGAGATTGCATCATCATCATCCAGCCGCTCACCCTCGTTCGCGGCCGACAAGCGCGAGAGGGAAACCCCCTCTCTAACTCATCGGCCAGTTCCGCCTGTGAGCCCCATGAGATCATTCCCCTCTGTGCCTCGGCAACCGTGGGTCCTGAACCGTGGGAAGCAGACGGCTGCCCCTCCTTCCTCGAAAAGAGAGACAGACGAAAGCGGAGCTTTCTCATCGAGAAAAACTCACAGTGCATGCATATCGCTCCCTCGAGAACATCGCGTGCGTGCTCCTAGCCCGAACAAAAGACGCAAAGATCATGTGTGTCAAACAACAAGGATGTACACATCTCTTAAACGCCTTGCTAGTGCTCGCCATAGTAACAGTAAAAAATCGTTTTTACCTTTTCCATAGTAGATTTGCACACTTCAAACAAAACAGTCATTGAAGACGAAGAAGAGGATGACGTATTTTCCCGGCGCCCCTTTATACTGTGGTCGCGCCGGTAGTGACGTCATAGGCTGTCGCCGGCCAACAAGTGGTGTTTTTGTATGTATGCTTCAGACACGGGTCACGCTGACGACGTTCCCCATAGCGACCCCTAGAGGACGCAGTTCGAAGTTCCCTCGAAAGGGAACTAATAGTTGCATACACGGTATTACAATAAGTCTAGAAGAACATCGTATATCTTTATATGCAGATGATGTTCTATTGTATCTTGAATACCCTGATACCTCTACTGATGTAATTCTTGCAGTAATTGAAAAATATAGTATTTTTTCTGGGTACTAGATTAATCTGGACAAATCTCAAGCTTTGTATATGCGTGCTCCCTCTGATTCCATCTCAAAATCACCCTTTCATCTATCACTTTCTGGATTTCAGAATTTGGGAATTAACATTACTCTTAATTTGGAAGACCTCTTTAAAGCCAATTATCTCAATTTATTCACGAAAATTAATCAGAATTTATCAGATTGGTCGATTCTTCCAAATTCTTCTTTTGGTAGGATCAATGTTATAAGAATAAATATCCTTCCAAGATTAAACTTCCTATTCCAATATCTACCATGTTAGTTAAATACAAATTTTAAGGACATTAATTCTTCAATTTCAAGGTATATCTGGAACCAAAAGAAACCCAGACTTAAACTTTCGGTTTTGATGAAACCAAAGGAATTGGGTGGGGTTTCCCTACCCAATTTTCACCTACATTTTTGGTCTGCACAAATTAAGCACGTTATGTTGGTTTATTTACAGATTTGATTCATGCTGGGTCAAAATTGAATCCACTACGTTTTCCTGGACTGTTATGCTCCCTACCATTTATTCATAATGCACAAAAAAATCTAATATTTTCACTGTAATAAACACTCTTTTGGTGTGGAAGGATGTTAAGAAATATTGGTTGCACTTTATTTTATAGTACATTACTTACATGTATTTACAATGCACTTACAGTGTACTTACCCAAGAAAGTAATGGTAATATAAGGTAACTACATGGGTTAGGTTTAGGGGTAGGTTCAGGGTTAGTACCTAGTCATTACCTAGTTATTGTAATTACTACTATACGAGGAACAGGACTGTAAAATAAAAGTGCTACCAAAATATTTATCCATTCCAAATAAGTTGTCTCTGGAGTCTCCAATTGCACTCAATCCTAATCTTCCCACTCCCATACAGAATATTGACCTTTTGACTTGGAGGTCAAGAGGAGTGTCGGAGTTAGGTCATTTATTTGATGACGGTCAAATGAGATCATTTCAGGAGTTAAGACAGGAATTTAATGCGCTCAGTAAAGATTTTTTATAAATTCCTTCAAATCTGACACTTTTTAGAGTTACAGTTAAAAGAAGGTAATACACAACTTGAGCCTACTGAAATATAAAAACAGCTTTTTTTCTTCATTTACTCTTAAAAAGAAGATCTCTGAATTATATACAATGCTGTTTAATGTTGGTCCTTCATCCTTTGACTCTTTAAGGGTGATACGGGAAAAGGACATAGGGTCTAGTTTTAGCAATGAGGAGTGGCTATCTGTCCCCAAAAGTGCTTCAATTTCGGTTCACGGACAAAATTATAAATTTTTTCACAGGACTTATCTAACCCCAGTTCGCCTCCATAGAATATTTCCCAATTGTTCTCAGTTATGCTTTAAATGTAAGGTAGACATTGGCACAGTGAAGCATGTATATTGCGATTGTGACAAAATCAAAATGTATTGGAAAGAGATTCACAAAATTATTCAAAAGATTATTGGAAAGACTTTTGTATTGTCCCCAAAGGTATACCTTCTGAATTGTACAGCAGATCAGTGTCTGGACTGTGACAAAGAATCTGTACTGAATTTTAGTATACAATTTTTTGCCAAATATATACAATTATTATGGTCAACCGCTCAGATATATCTTCAATCAATATGTGGATATGTCAGGCGACCACTCTTTTACCATTGGAAAAATTAAGTTTTACATCAAAGATCTGAGGTGTTCTGGCGCATTTGCAACCATTTTCTGAGAATGTTCGAGTAATAATTTGACGTGGTCGCACGTGTGCGAGTGCATGGTCTGCGCAGCTCCAAAGCATCTGCTTCATACAGAGCGCGCTGCAGAGCCGCGGCACATTGTAGCGGGAGTCAGATTTCACTTATTACGTGAAGAGAGGCGCTTTCAGCGCGAGCGCTTCGGGTGTAGAGCCTGGTTTATACTCGCTGAGCGCAACGGAGGATTTGGTTTTCAAACTAAAGTAAAAGGCCGCTTCTTAAACCAGAGAAGGTGAACATGTTGGTATTCTTGTAGAAAAAAAAATGCAAAAGTTTAGTTTTACTTTTCTTTTTGTTTTCGTTTTGAAAAGCTTATCTCTGTTGTTTACCTCAAGTTACGCTATGGAGGCTTTCCTTAATTTTTTTAAATATTATTATTTATTTGATTCCTCAGTGTTTGCTAAACATTCTGTAATTTATTAGTCGGTATATAATACAGCATGTGATGTATCCTACACTGTAAAAAAAAATCACGTAAAAAAAAAGGTGCAATGCATGGCAGCACAGGGAGCCAAACGTTTGCCATTAATGGGAATAACGGTGATACACCATGAACTGAAGTAACATGTTTACACAGAAACATGAGAAACGGTAAAAGTTGAAAGTGTTATCTGAAATGATATGTTTTGTCTGTGTAATTAAGAAACATGCATAGACGATTAAATAAAATACCAGTTTATAGTTCACACAATACTTATACAGTGTTTTCCCAATACAAGATAAAAATTCAACATACACAGAATCAACAGTCTCCAAAAAAATTCCAGCAAAACCTTCCACATTCACAGAAAAAAACAAAAGAGGGAAAGAATCCGCTGGATTGGGTTTACTGAGGCCATCACGAAAGCTAGACAGCAAAGACCATTCTGTTGGTTTGAGGGCAGCCCGCCACTTCAATAATAACTGTGCAACTAGACGAGTAGATCTAAAACCCAACCGTTGAGCAATAGCTTCATCATTTTTTAAATCAAGTCCTGCTGTCTCCAGTAACTGTCCCAAAGTGATGACTTTGTTATCAACGAGTGCCTTGTTAAGTCCTGGAAAAAGTCCATTTGCAGATAAGTCCAGACGTGCTCCACGAACTAAAGGTTCCTCCAAAAGCCAATAAAGAGACTGTGGGTCTTCTGTTTGTCTGAAAACAAAAAGACACCAAACTTTAAAAATATTCCTATAAAACACTGGCAAACCAGAAGTATTCAGTTTCCCGGGGTCCAACAGAGAGTTTTATCCAGCCCCAGATTCTCAAGCTTATGTAAAATCACATATGCAACAACACACCATTTAAAATCAACAGAACCAACTAATAGTCTTTGAATACGCTGCAAACGAAAGGCTGCTATTCTGCTTTGCAGATGTATTAAGCCTTGCCCACCCTCCTCCTTAGGCAAAAACAGCACACTCTGTGGGACCCAATGGAGTTTATCCCAGAAAAAATCAATTAAAGTAGCCTGGATTTTAGCTAACAGATGAATGGGCGGATCAACACATGGAAATTTGTGCCATAATTAGGATGCAACTAAATGATTAACTATTAAAATGTGGCCTCTGTATGATGTATTTTGGGATAAACATTTCCATTTTTCCAGACGACCCTTAATTTTCTCAATGACCCCTTCCCAATTTTTTTGCACTATTAAATCATCACCCAGAAACACACCTAAATATTTAATACCTGATGTTCCCCAAACTAAGCCCTCTGGTAGTTCTGGCTTTCCCTCTAACCATTTACCCAATAATAAAGCTTCACTTTTCCTCCAATTTACACTTGCAGAAGATAAACCTCTAAAGACTGAAAGTAACTTTGACAAAGTCCGTATATCACTTTGCCTGCTAATCACATCATCAGCATAAGCTGACAATATGAGATTATCCTTACCATTTGGCAAACATATACCATGTAGTTTAGTCCTTATTTGGTGTAAAAGAGGTTCAATCGCTAAAGAATAAAGCATGCCAGATAATGAGCACCCTTGCCTGACACCTCTGTAGACTTTAAAAGGAGCACATAAACCACCATTGATTTTAAGAATGCTCTCAACGCCATGTTTATTAAACTACACTACAGGGAAACATGCAACATTGAACTATACACAAACCTACACACATTAAACATAGATGCCAACGCAAGGAAGGCATGGAGAGAGAGAGAGAGAGAGAGTTCCATGGTTACGATGGGAGTTGGCAACAAAATAATCAGCTCCTGATTTAACAACAATTTTACCAGAGAATGTATGTTTTTAATGACTCAAATCTTGATTAAATAATTGGATACCTAACTGTAAACAATAGAGGCAGAAGATTATTAGGGTAAGACCTCTAAAAAAAAAAGTACTTTTTTTATTGATATCAACTGAAAACTGCATATAAATCAATACATCAAGCTAACATTCCGTGGCAGTTAATTCAGTTGAGAACAAAATGGGCCTATCTACAGCTGAGGCATTTTTCAAAAATGAAGAGGAGCTGGAGATAATATATCCAGCAGAAGTAAATAAATAAATAAATCTGCCAAAGACGAGAAAAAGATGAAAGAAATTATCCTGAGAGAGAACCCAGAGATACTGTTATCTGACTACAGTGGACCAGAAAACAACAGAGTGCTGTGTAACCTGCTCTTCTTTACTGAACACCCATCATCCTGGCACACCGTCCTCTGCTTCACCATGAAATGAGGAATGGTATGAGGAAAGGAGGCATCAGCAAAGGTAGACAACTCACTCTAGAAGGACACAATGAGACAAAGCTGACTGTGAACCTTTATCACAATGGCACAGTCATGGTCCAGGGACCAGAAACCAGCCTCAATGAATTCCAGAGGAACTTCAGAAACCTTAAACAGGAGGTTCAGAAAATTAAGAAAGATCCTGAAGTAAAGAGCCAGGCAGAAGATGAGGCCGGCACAACCTCAGTTACCATCACTGACCCCAGCTCAAGAACACATGGGCACACCAGCACTCCTGTGTCTCCCAAGATAAAGGCTTTGAGAAATAACATTGCTGAGCTGGAGCAGGACTAGATCCTGTTTAAAGAGGAAACTAACAACAACCTTCATCAGCTCCTGAACCTGACCAGCCACCACAGTGTGCAACAATTTCAACAACTCTGCTCTGCTGTAAGACACCTGGAGGAGGACAATCAAGAGCTGCGCCAGGAGCTGAGGAGGGTGAGAGAGGAACTGACCAGAAGAGAACAACACGGCCACACTCTGGAGAGATTGCTGGAGGAGACCAGAACCCAGCTGCACACAATACAACAGCAGCAGTGTGTCAGCACACAACCCCACAGCAGCCCCACGACCACAACTCAACACCAGAGGCATGTCAGCACACGAACACCCAGCACCTCCACAAACTCAGCTCAACAGCAGCAGTGTGTCAGCACACAGTCTCAGAGCTCCTTCACCCCTGCAACCCATCAGTCTCCTCAAGCCCATCAGAACCTCAAGAGGAAAGACAGCAGCAGCACTCATATTCATCCACTGACTACAACATCATCATCCACGAGCAACGGCAGAGAACAGGAGAGAAAAGACAACATCATCATCATCATCCTCTGCGACTCCAACGGCCACCATCTTGACCCCAGACGACTGTTTCCGGGGAGATCCGTGAAGAAGTTCTGGTGTCCCACCTCACACTCTGCTTTAAGACTGCTGCAAGAGGATGCATTGGGTGCCCCGTCACACATTATTATTCACACCGGAACAAACGACCTCAGCACCAGAAGGGTGGACGTCACAAAAGCCGTGTCCAGCGTGGTGAGAACAGCTAGCAGGATCTACCCCAGAGCCAAAGTCATCATCTCGAGCCTTTTACCTCGCAGAGACGTACCACAAAGAATCATCAACGCCATCAACGTGGAGATAGCTAACATCTGTGCCCCAATACCGAATGTCCACATAGCTAACCATCAGCAAATCACACATCAGCATCTCTACAACCATATCCACATCCACCGAGAGGGCATGAGACTGTTTGCAAAAACCATCAAGGCATCAACCCTGAACAGCCCTCAGAAGACACATCCGGACCGGGAGGAGAGAGTTGGGCAGCTTCCCGGCAGCTACGCCGCTGTAGCGGCACGACGAGGTACATCAGACTCCACTGACCTTATCCAGATAAAAAACATGCTGAAAATTATATGTGATAATCTATTAACTTAAGCACACAATGGGTCTATAGTCAAGAATGATCATTATTTCTTAATGACTTGTTATTTGTTTATTTATTAACTTATTTGTTTTGCTAATTTACTTGTTTATTTTTAAATGTAACATTTGTAAAATGGATCCACTCACTGTATTTATCTATATTACCTTTTTAATTGATTAATCTATATATTTACATGATTGTGTCATGAACTCGTACATTATTCTGGTAATTACAATAATACTCAATGTCATCGTTTAAAATCACATGTTACAATATTCAAGGGATGTTCTCTTCAGCTTTTGGGGAGAAAATTACTAACTCTGATTTTGTTAATATTGTACAGTATATAGTTATATTACTTGAGACGTGGAGTCGTTTAGACTCCAAATCCTACACCCCTCCAAACTACAGAGAGCTACGTATACCCTCAATCAAACAGCCTAATGTTAAAAACAGAAGAGATTCAGGAAGAATCATAGTTTGGTTCAAAGACCACCTGTGGCATTATATTCAGCCTGTGAAAAAAGGAAAAACACATATTTGGATAAAACTTAAAAAAGAGATTTTGTGTTTAGTTGAGGACCTGTACCTATGTGCCACATATGTCCCCCCACATGAGTCGCCTTATTATAATAAAGACATCTTCTCTACTCTACAGTCAGAGATCATATACTTTCAGTCTCTAGGCCCAGTTCTGTTAACGGGGGATCTGAACGCTAGAACAGGGAGAGAAGCGGACTACATTAGTTCAGATGGAGATAAATATATTAACCGTTCACATACGTACCAACAAAAACGTTTTACTAAAGCACAACAGAATTATGACAACACAGTAAACAGACATCTAGCGATTATTGTCGATTTAATTGCACAGATACTATTTAAACTAAACTGAGCTAGACAATGACATCTCTGAATTCAATAATGAAATGCCTTTAACTGAAAATTGAGTGTTTAATCTTATCATTATACATTACTGACACTCTAACCTTCAATTTTATACTGTTAAGTGCTTTGACACAATCTGTATTGTTAAAAGCGCTATATAAATAAAGGTGACTTGACTTGACTTGACTTGACATGGAAAACAGGTCCTGCAGCTCTGCAAAAGCCTGGGTCTATACATAGTTAACGGCAGAATAAAGGGTGATTCTCTGGGTCGACTCACCTACTGCTCCTATTTAGGCAGCAGCACAGTAGATTACGCCATTACGGATCTAGACCAAAGTAAAATCAACTATTTCACAGTGATGCCACAGCTACCGTTATCAGACCACAGTCACATAGTCCTCAGTCTGAACACGTCAGTGAATCTTCTGCCATCTTCAGAGCAGAGGGTTAAACTGTACACCCTCCCCTCCAAATTTATATGGAGTAAAGACAGTCCTGCCCAATATGAAGCCGAGCTCCACAGCACTCATGTGGAGAATATGATAGACTCATTTCTACTGACTTCATTTGGTGAAGAGAAGAAAATGATCAATTTAGCAACAGAACAATTAACTACAATTTTCTCTACAGTGGTCAGAAAAGCCCTGAGAAAAAGAAAACATTACAGATGTAAAAAAGAAATTGCTAAAACTGGTTGGTTTGATAAAGAATGCCAAAAACTAAGAAAAGAATTACGATTATTATCAAATAAAAAACACAGAGACCCTGCAAACCAACAAACACGAGCCACATATCAACACACCCTTAAAATATACAAGTCACTGCTAATACAGAAAAAAGCTGATCACATGAAAATAAAGCTCAACAAGATCGAGAAGGCAGTCGATCAAAATTCTTTTTGGGAATTATGGAATAATTTAGATAAATCCAAAGAAGCTAAACACATTCCCATCCACGAGCCAAACATCTGGACTGAACATTTCGGAAAACTCTATTCACAAAATGAACCTACCCTTACCCAAAAACATCTGACCTCCGAACTACATGACCTAGAATTCACTATTAAAGAGCAGCTAAACCATTTAGACAAACCCATATCATTAAATGAACTAATAGGCAAAATGAAATCCCTAAAAAATAAAAAATCCTGTGGCTTGGATGGAATATCTAATGAGATGCTGAAACACAGCAGCTCCAAATTGAAAGATGCTATTCTGAAATTATTCAATCTCTTACTAAAATCAGAACACTTTCCTGAAATCTGGAAAGAAAATCTAATAACTCCAATTTTTAAACAAGGTGAGAAGTACGACCCAAATAATTATAGAGGCATCGCAGTCAGCAGTAACCTCGGAAAACTATTCTGCTCTATTATTAGTGACAGATTAGTTCAGTTCATTCAAGAACACAACATTCTAAACAACTGTCAGATTGGATTTATGCCTAAACAGAGAACATCAGATCACATTTACTGTCACGAATCTGGTCTGTAAACTTCCGTTCATTCACCACCAGAGGTCACTCGCTCACCACACTGACTTTCACACCATCACACTGGACTCCAATTCCCATCATCCATTACTGATCACAGCTGTCACCAATCACTCATTGCACTAATCACACACTGATTACACGCCTCATTTAAACCTTGGACTTTCCTTCCGTCAGGGCCGAGTATTGTATGCATTATCGCTGCCCTACAGAGCCCTGTTAGTTTTCCTAGTCTTGCCTTGCCTTGCCTTGCCTGTTTCTTTCCCGTGTTTTATTCTAGCCCGTGTTTCCTGGATTAACCCTTGCCGTTCGGACACTGTTTGTACCTCGCCTGGATTATAGCTTGTGTACCTGGATTCTCTCTCTGCCTTGCCCCTTTGGATATTGTTCGCCGATCGTCGACCCACTCTTGCTCTAGGACCACTCTTTGTCTTGTCTCTGCCATACCTGTTTGCCATTGTTTGACCCTGCCTGTTTTGACCATGTCTCTGTCTGTCAATAAAAGCCAGCCAATGGATCCGCACGTCTCACGTCTCGTCAGCCCCGTCACATTTACACACTCATACAAAAATACGTTCAGCAGACAAAACAAGGAAAAATATTTGGTTGCTTCATTGATTTCCAAAAAGCCTTCGATTCGGTATGGCACGATGGACTTTTCCTAAAACTTATCCAGAGTGGAATAGGAGGAAGGACATATGACATTATAAAGGACATATACAACGGGAACAAATGCCGTGTCAAAATCAATGACAAACGAACAGATTATTTCAGTCAAACGAAAGGAGTCCGTCAAGACTGCAGTCTCAGCCCAACTCTATTTAATATCTATATTAATGAACTGGCATCAGCACTTGATAAGTCCTCTTGTCCTGGTCTGACCCTCGAGGGCAGAGAAATCAAATACCTCCTGTGCAGACGATCTTCTGTTGCTGTCGCCTCATAAAGAGGGGCTGCACCAAAGTCTCTCCATTCTGGAAAAGTACAGTAACGATTGGGCCTTACCGATAAACATGGAGAAGTCAAAAATCATGATCTTTCAGAAAAAGCCTCGTCTTGCTGACAAAAAATATGAGTTCACAATTGGTGGAACAATTCTTAATCATGTCACCTGTTATAATTATTTGGGTCTGACGATCTCAGCCTCTGGACAGCTCAATACTGCAATAAAACATCTGACGGATAAGGCATGCAGGGCTTTTTACAGTATAAGACGACCCCTGTTCAAATTCAACCCACCCATCTGGGGCCCCAAATTTAAACTAAACTTGGGAATTCACAGAAACGCCCCAAGTCTCGGCTGCAGGCCAGAACTGGGCAGATTCCCTCCGCTCTCTGAAATCCAGAAGAGAGCAGCGAAGTTCTGGTTCCATCTTTCAGGCACGCCGACAGATAGCTACCACCACAGTGCTTTCACTTATCGTCAAAAACACCCAGAGAGTGACCCCTTACACTATTTAGTGGAAAAACATCAACTCAATTCCACAATTCAGTTAAAGTATTAAAAAATTAAAGAAACAGAAAAAATAACCCAGGAAGAAAACATTCATTATTGGCAGCAAAAAGTAACTCAAGTAAAGAAATTAACTTACTTCCACAGTATAAAATCTGATTAAAAATTAGCGCCATACCTGAGCAGTATTAAAGACTATGGTCAGAGAAAGCTGCTGACGAAGTATCGTCTGAGTGAGAACAGTCTGTGTGTGGAGACGGCCAACACAAGCAGAGCTGGAGAGCCAGAGAGCTCCGACTGTGTTCTCACTGCACTGAGAGAGTGTGTGTGTGTGTGTGTGTGTGAGAGAGAGATGGGCCGACACAAGCAGAGCTGGAGAGCCAGAGAGCTCCGACTGTGTTCTCACTGCACTGAGAGAGTGTGTGTGTGTGTGTGTGTGTGTGTGTGTGAGAGATGGGCCGACACAAGCAGAGCTGGAGAGCCAGAGAGCTCCGACTGTGTTCTCACTGCACTGAGAGAGAGTGAGTGTGTGTGTGTGTGTGAGAGAGAGAGACGGGCCGACACAAGCAGAGCTGGAGAGCCAGAGAGAACTAAACCAGATAAGATGTCTGCTGAACACCGTCTGCTCCAGACTCATGATATAACTCACACATATTTACATATACACGCACACACTTTACAGACAAACTTATTCATGAAGTCTCTTAAAATCAGTTGGAATATACAGGGTCTGCACTCTTCTACTTTCGGTAACAAGTCTGCAGACCAAGACTTACTCAGCAGTGTAACAGATATGGACATTTGTATCTTTCATGAAACGTGGTGTCGCAGTAATGAGGCTTTACATTGTCCAATAGGATACAAAGAAATTGTTGTTCCTTCATTAAAAAATTATAATATTAAATATGGCCGTGACTCAGGTGGAATACTTATTTGGCACAAAGACAATTTGAAGCACTTGATAAAAATTGTTAAACTTGAAAATTCATCTATTTGGCTTGAAATCAGTCATATCACAGCATAACCTTTATCTCTGTGCGCTCTATATTCCAACTCACGACTCTCCCTATTACAACGAGCAAAGCTTTCTACAGCTACAGACTGACGTCTTGCACTTTCAGTCAAGAGGACATATTCTCATATGTGGAGACTTAAATGCCAGGACCGGAAGAGAAATTGATTATGTGAATATTGTAGATAATCACATATCCAACGACACCACGTTTCATTCTTCATTAATTATCACACCAAGAAACAGCTATGATAGTTTAGTCAACACCAATGGAAAACAAGTGTTAAAACTCTGTAAAGGTTTAGGACTATACATCATTAATGGCAGAACCAGAGGAGATAGTTTAGGCAGATTCACCTATTGCTCCAGATTAGGAGCCAGTGTAGTTGTTATTAATGCCTTTATAGTTAGACCTCAACTTCCCATTTCTGACCACTGTCAAACAGTCCTTTACCTGAAACAGTCATGTGACCGGGTCAGTACTCCTCCCCTCAAACATGAAAAACTGTTCCCTTTAAAACCAAAACTCAGTTGGAACCAATCTAATGCTGAAAAATTCAAAGAAAACATGAGCAGCTCTGTTATACTAAAAATGCTGGATGACCTTATGTCCACAGATTTCACTCCAGATACTAATGGAATAAACTCAGCAACATCCAATCTTAATGATATATTTCAAACTTTGGCCACTATATCTAACACTAAACAACCAAACAAACATAGAACAAACAAACAAAAAGTAAAAAAGAATACGTGGTTTGATAATGAATGCAGTTGTCTCAGAAAAGACCTTCGACGACTTGCTAACAAAAAGCATAAAGAACCGGCCAATCAGACGCTACGGCTCGCCTACTCCAACTGCTTGAAAAATTATAAAAAGCTCATTTGCAACAAAAGAGATCAATATTATGAAGCTAAAATTGATGAAAATCGATGAATCAATAGACCAAAACAATTTCTGGAATCTGTTTAAAAAATTTGAAAGCCCCAAATCAAACACATTACTCCAGTGCGGCACAATCTGGGGCTCTTACTTTAAAACTCTTTACCAAAAACTTGAACCAGACCTCAACCAGCCCCAAACAAAAACGAAGAGAAAACTAGAAGATTTAAAGAAAACAATAAAAAATTACCAAAACCCATTGGACATGATTATAACATCATCAGAAATAACAGAGCACATTAAAAATCTCAAATTAAAGAAGGCATGTGGACAAGACAACATCAGTAATGAAATGCTCAAACTCAGCAGCCCTTACATAATTCAAGCTCTGGCAAAATTATTCAATCTGATCTTATCCTCTGGTGACTTCCCTGAGACCTGGTCTGAAGTACTGATCACTCCTATATATAAAAAAGGAGATAAATTCGATCCCAGTAATTACCGTGGCATTTGTGTGGGCCACAACGTTTACCAAAACAACGTACATCCGACCACATCTATTCTCTCCATACTCTAATTAACAAAAATCTAAAGGGCAAACAAAGAAAAATATTTACATGTTTTGTTGATTTTAAAAAAGCTTTCGACTCTATTTGGCATGATGGTTTACTATACAAATTATTACAAATTGGCATTGGTGGAAAAATGTTGATGTTATACAATCCATGTATAAAAACAGTAAATGTGCGGTCAAAATTGGGAATCTCAGAAGTGCGTTCTTCCAGCAGGGTCGTGGAGTGAGGCAGGGATGCAGTCTGAGCCCAACCCTGTTTAACATCTACATCAACGAGCTGGCAGAAGCTCTGGACCGCTCCGCCAGCATCCCGGGCCTCGCTCTGCACGACTCTGAAGTCAAATGCCTGCTGTATGCGGACGACCTGGTTCTGCTGTCCCCCACAGCCGAGGGTCTCCAGCACAGCCTGGCCCTGCTGGAACAGTACTGTGAGGAATGGGCACTGTGTGTGAGAGAGAGAGAGACGGGCCGACACAAGCAGAGCTGGAGAGCCAGAGAGCTCCGACTGTGTTCTCACTGCACTGAGAGAGAGTGTGTGTGTGTGTGTGTGTGTGTGTGTGTGTGTGTGTGTGAGAGAGAGAGAGAGAGACGGGCCGACACAAGCAGAGCTGGAGAGCCAGAGAGCTCCAACTGTGTTCTCACTGCACTGAGAGAGAGTGTGTGTGTGTGTGTGTGTGTGTGTGTGTGTGTGTGTGTGTGAGAGAGAGAGAGAGACGGGCCGACACAAGCAGAGCTGGAGAGCCAGAGAGCTCCGACTGTGTTCTCACTGCACTGACGGACTCATAGAGGACGAGCTGCACTTCCTCACGGAGTGCAGCAAATATAAACACATCAGGAGATGCCTATTTCAAACAAATAGCTCTAGTTTCACCTGAATTTAAGCTTACAAGCAACTTAGACAAACTCTGTTATATTCTGGGAGAAAAGGAAAAGTGTATCCACCTGGCAGCGCAGTATGTGTCCTCCTGCCATCAAATGAGGGACAAAGGCTGATCCCTCCTTTCCATTTATAACTGCTCTCTGTATTCATTTAATCATTTATTTTTTTTTTTTTTTTTTTTACCTACATGTATAATATGGACATGTATGTGTTTCCCTTAGATTTTATTTATCTGTATAATATATGTATTGCTTTGGCAACATTGTGATGTTACACAGTCATGCCAATAAAGCTAATTTGAATTTGAGTCTTCATTGGGCTAGTGGCTGAATCCTTGTCGAAAAAATCAGAGATTCTTAGTTCGAATCCGACCTCCATAAGTGTTTTTTTTTTTTTTATAAATCATCAGAAAAACCAAAGATGTTAATCCACGATTGTATATCAAGAATACGAACACGTTTGTGTGCATTTTATTTTGTGATTTCACCACAACAAATTCAGGGTGTCTACAATAGCGTTCCGCGACAGATTGTAGCGCTCCTCAGCTTGAACTGTGAAGACGAGCCACAAGGGAACACTGAATGTTGCCTTCAACCACTGATAACGGCGGCAACGAGCACTCTGTATGTTTTTAGAAACAACACATTCCAGCGCCTGATCGCCTTTTTAACAAAACAAATGATATGAATGCTCTGCTCTGCTACCTAAAATCGTTATTGGGTACATTCGTGCAGCGAGGTGTTTCAAAAAGTGGTGGGGACAAAATGGGAAAGTTAGTCGCAAAAGTGCGACCAGTGGGAAGAATGAGTCTAGAGCCCTGTGAGGGTGAGTAATTAATGACAGAATTTTCATTTTTGGGTGAACTATCCCTTTAATATGCCGAGTATTGTACATAAGAACTGTGTCATACTGCATAATTTTCCTAATAATTGTGCTATTTCATTTATATTTACATTTAGTCATTTAGCAGACGCTTTTATCCAAAGCGACTTACAAATGAGAACAATAGAAGCAATCAAAACCAACAAAAGAGCAACAACATGCAAGTGCTATGACAAGTCTCGGTTAGCCTAACGCAGTACATGTAGCAAGGTGTTTTATTTTTTTTAAAGAAAGAAGTAGATAGAATAGAAAAAAGAAAGCTAGTGTTAGTTTTTCAAGAAAAGCTAGCAGTTAGAGAATAAATATGCAATTGATAGAGGGTCGGTCCACGTAACGTTTTGCAGTTCTTTGATCAATTTGCAACTTTAAAATGAATCAAATGAAAAATAGGTTTCAAACTTCGATTTTCCATTTTTTGGAATACGTCACAAACGGATAATTGTCTTTCTGTTTAATTATCAGTCCTACACTTTGGGTTGCTGCTTCCGAATTAGCAGAATGGAAGTGGGTCGAAATCAACTCAAGAATAATCTACCCAATTAAGCATGCATTGTGTGCATTGACCAACAATGGCTATTTGGACATTGATGACCACTTTTGGAAGCATTGTGTCTCTACCATTGCTTCAAAATGCTGTATGGTTGGGTTACAGAATTTCATCCCTGCCTGGAATGCACATACCATCCCATCCAAGGGCGTACCAGATGTTCTTTTCGCAGAACCGTTCAGATCCAACCTCAGTTTCTTCCACTTGCTGAGGATGTTTCAGCTGAATACATTAGGCATGGAGGAAATCTGATTTACCCAGCACCCTTTGGACGAGATCCGCTCAGTGGCCACCATGACCTTCAGATGCAGAGGGAAACGTTGCTGCTGTCTACCTGCAGTTATGATGAAATGTTTTATGCTTGTCTTTTAGGTCACAGTACCCCATTCTGGGAGGGTTTGGAGACATATGTAAACATTACAAATAGACTGGAGCAGTAGATTGTGGCTGTGGTGTTGTTGTCTTTGGTGTTCAGATTAAACAGAGTGGCAGCTTTTAAATACCTGTTGAGTGTATTTATCTTTCTACTCCACTATATCAGGCAAATTTGTATTTTTTTATTTTTTTACTGTTTTTTTGTTTTACTACCAGTAATTACTTTTTAAATTATACTTTTAATGACAAATTCTAATCTTAAAAGTAATTAAAAAAAAGGATTGCAATATACAAACATCAGTTTCTACATTATGATGCATTATTTTCATTAACAAGATTTATGTTTGGCAGTCATTCTTATTACTAAGAATAACTTGTCACTATATTTATCACTATTTTCTGAACTGGGCAATGGGTCACGCACAACTGGTATTAATGACAAGTTAAAATAAACCATGTCAACTTGCAAATGGACATTTGTTAATGGTCATTAACATTAAGAAATTCAGAAATCTGTTTTTTGTAACACCCCACTAGATATACAACAAATGGGGAAACAAAACAGACTTTCTTCTTATATTTCAAGTACTATTTTTTTGAATGGTTTTGAACAGTGAAATGACCCTTCCACAAAAATGTGCTGAGGCTCATATTACAATGTATGTAGAAGGAAAAAGGGGTCTCCCTAAATGGCCTCTTCAGGAACCGATAACTCTAGCAGTTATGCCAATTGGTACACTGCATATGGCACTGAGCTTTACAAATAAACTGAGCTGGCTTTTATGAATTTAGAATTGTTGCACAAATGGCATGTCAAATGTAAAATAGTAACTACAGATTGACATTGTGATAAAAAATTTTTTTTTTTTAATTACTCAGCCAGATCCCAAACTAACCACAGAACATCATGCTTGAGATTCCTAACAAAATGCAACAAAGCAAGGTACTAAAATACACATTTCTGAACTCTTAAGGCAAACACTGTCAACCAGGCCAATTTAAGTCGCTTCATTTGTCAATTTTGCCAGTACCTCACTCATGCCTCTTAAAAAAACCAGCTTGCCAGCAAACATATTAGTTTTACATAAGAGGCAGGTGTTGTTGCACTACCTGTAGAACATTTGCCTTAATGTGGTTGACTGAAATGGTTAGCTCACTAAATTTTTCATCCATGTTTTCAGCTAGCCTGGATGCAGAATTTTTAACCTCAAGCTCAACATCTAGCAGGCTATCGAGCACCTCATTTTCTTCTGGGTCCACCCTGAAAAAGTGAAAGACATTTCCATTACTTCACAGACAATATCAGCAAGTCATTTCACTGCAGTCTATCTGTAACAAAACAGTATCACAGAGGTAGAGTAACAGAAAGTGCACACTGGCACAGAGCAAGCATTTTCAGTTCATTCACACTTCAGATTCACACTTGTTCATGGGAGTGAAGATCAACTTCAATAGCAATGAACTGAAAACACTCCCTCTGCCCCTCTTGCTCTGTGCCAATGTGCATGTACCTTAATCATCATTTCTATGATTACAAAAGATAATGCTACTTTGAAAAATAGACCTCCATGAACAGACACTAAATGTTACTGCGTGTGATCACTCCAAAATATTTCATTGTTCTTCAGGTTTATGTTTTTTGCATTCTTTCAGTTGTTTTTTGGTTCTTGCATTTCAAACATTCAGGGTGCATTGTATCAAATGATTAATTGAAATGTAAGTACATCGTAGTTAAGGCCACCTAATATAAAGTGGGACCGATATTTTATATAAACATTTATTGATATTAATATTGTTTTTTAAATTATATTTTAAATATAAATAAATTTGTAAATGCATGCATGCGATTAATCTTTAAACTGCCCTAAATTGAGAAACATCCAACTTCAGCTGAGAACTTCAGAAATACTGTTACAAAAAAGGACAGAAATGATTGGCCAGAGGCCTACCCTGTACTTTTGATGGCTCCTACTTGATCTCATGAAACTGTGTATCAATAACACGGTTTCCTGTTTCTGTTTGGCGTACCAGTACTGTCACTCCAAACTAAAATTAGTCTACATTTCATTATTAGATGTCAAGTGCCTGAATTCCACAATGGTGCGACCTTTGTGGGTGACTTCCAAATTCATAGGCAACTGAGAGATGAGCTCTTCAGTAGGTCCTTGGAAAAGCTCAGACGATCCAGTGAATTCTCTGAAGTCATTTGTGAGGAAGAGCAGCTCCCCATTGACAATCCAATGATAACAATCTCCTCCATGGTGGAGGTGAAAAAAAAAAAAAAAGTTACGTCCATAATCCAGCTAAGCAGTTTCCAACCATGGTCCAGCAGAACCTTCAAAACTGCACATTTTTAGGTGTCCTTGGCTGCCCACACACTTTAAGATTTCAAGCCCAATTTGCACACAATTGCGTGGTGTCGTTACGATTATAGATGCATATTTTTGACAAAAACATAACACCTGGGGGGTAATGTATTGTTTTTATTATAGAAATACTTAATTTACCCTTAAACATACCCAGGTATATCACATAACCTGCTTTCTGAAATACCCCCAGAAGAGCCAGGTTGATCTAACTCCAGTTGTTTTTTTTCAATTTCTAAGTCACATTTGATATTGCATGTTTCGTCTGGCAAATTCATCTACTGTGTGTGTTCAGAGAATGATAACATTAACAATATGTTGAAACTCTCCTCATGTCTGTGGTCTCCCATGGTTTTAGAATTGGTTAAGATTTGAAAAAAATCATGTAGTGTATCCTTGGCCTTATTCACAAAGGCTATGTCCATACTAATATATTTTCATTTAAAACGTATTAGTATTAAAACGTATTTTTCTCTCTGTTTTTGCCTTCCATCCACACTGAGATGGCGTTTTTTTGTCAAGGAAAACAAAGCTTTTTGAAAATGCAAGACTAGAGTTAATAACCAGTTTAACAGTAGCTACAGCATTTGATAAATTATATTTTATGTCAGAGGTGCCCAATCTTGTTCCTGAAATCTACCAACCTGCAGAGTTCAAATCGAACCCTGATCCAACATGCTTGTCTTTAATTATCAAGTGATCCTAAAGATCATAATTGGCTTGTTCAGTTGTGTTTGATGAAGGCTGAAGCTAAACTTTGCAAAAAGGCAGCTCTCCGGGAACAGGATTGGGCACCCCTGATTTAAATTGTGAGCTTAAAAATTTGCAAACTAATACATACTGAATGGAGATATTTTCCCGTCGTCTTGAACATCAGCCACATATATATCTGTTTTCGAACAGATTTAGCCTTCCGAAGGGGATTTTGGAATGTGTTTGACGAGTGGGCAAAGGGAGCATTCCCTTTTGGGCAACAGTGCGTGTAGAAGGGCCTGCAATAGGGGGTCAACGCTTGTTCTTTGCTAGATCCCGATACACAAAAAGATCCCCTGTCTCGCATATGGCTGACTTGAAATTGTCCAGACTGATCTGGAAAGAACGTCTCTCTAGTAGTGTTGTTTTTGGTGGCCTGTTTTAATTTTAGTCTAGTCTTTGTGTGAAGCTGTCATTTTAGTTTTTATTAATTTTAGTTACGTTCATACTCTTTTTAGTCTAGTCAAGTTTCAGTCAACTAAAACTCTGAGCATTTTAGTATTATTTTAGTCAGAATTATCCATGACTATTTTCGTCTAGTTTTAGTCGACGAAAACTGATGACATTTAGTCTAGTCAATGAAAATTGTATTTTAGTCTCTTTCTAGTAAGGCAATTCTATTTAACCCAGTCAATATAGTATAAGTACCTAGTAGTATAGACGAAACCAAAATTTTCTTTTAGCCAAACCCATTTCAAACAAGGTTATCTTATTATATTATTGTTACCTTATAGACTCAAGAATACATCCATTCCAGACACGGAAGACACTGATTTGAATTTATAACATTTATTTTACCAACCAAACATGTTAGAAGTACACACACATAAATTAAAATAAAATAAATAAAAACAATAAATAAAATAAAATAGCATCACATGACAATGCCAGAAAAAAATTAATACATTCAAGTTTAACAAAGAGAAACAAGGTGCTTGAATGCTCGAGGTACAATAACAATACAATAAAAGTGCAAATAAAATGTGTGTGTCTGTTACTTCTATTGCTTGTAAACTGAAGTCAGATTTTGCATAATAAAAACTATTGAAAGATATAACACTACAAATGGAATGCCTTGAGATGTCTCTTAAGGTTCGTGGTGTTTTTTCCTGTGATTTTGTGGCCGCATTTCTCCCCATCTTTTTCCACAACACATTCCGTTTTCTTTTCCACTTCTATGTAATGAAAGTTTTTCCAAGTGTCGTTTCTTCTTTTTCTCCCTAAGACGAACCCTGGCCGGCCGGCCAGCCAGCCATCGGTCCCTTTCTCTGTGTCAGACTTAACTTTGTTTGTTGTCGTCTTCTAAATAATGCCGCGAGTGGGGATTAAGGAAGTGGCGTCGCCTGCGTCTGCGCAGTGCGACCTGATGCAGCCCCTGAAGTGAGACACAGGAAACAGAAATACTGCAAAATAATAATAATAATAATAATAATAATGCGACTAAACGAGACGAAATAAAGTTATAACATTTTGTTTCGTCTCGTTTTGGTCAACGAAAATGAAGAGACATTTTAGCATAGTTTTTATTTTGTAAACCACATTTAGTCTCGTTTTTATTCGTCAACAATATTGCATTATACATTTAATTATAGTCATCGTCACATGACCAACATTTACGCTGTGTCTCGTTTTCGTCACGTGATAAAGGTTCGTTGACGACGATATGTAGTCATAATTTTCGTTGACGAAAGCAGCACTATTCTCTAGTAATGTCATCTTCCAAATAGAACCTAAAGAAAAGGAAACAAAGCTGAATTAATGTTTTTTAGCTACCTAGAGAGAAGAATATGTCTGGAAAACAAAGCATGACTATTATTTTCAACTACAGTTACTGGATGTTTACATAAAAACATGCAATACGTTATTTTATGATTAAGTATAGTATTTCAGTAGAAACTTAATTTTACCGTAAGTAAATATGTTAGGATCAACATTAACAGGACAAACTGAAAAGCATGGCATTTTAACACCGGTTCACAAATTTGAAGGCTGCTATACTAGATAATTCTCAATAACACACCCCATCCCCCATGTCCCTAGACTTAAACATAACACGTGTTCAAAACAGTAGATGGGGTTGCATTCGTTAAGCATTTAGAACTAACAATGCAGAGTTAATTAAAAATAGCAAGTAGTTACTATTGTTGACTGAAAGTTCTAATTAACCATCTGAAGGTGCCGACGCGATCACTTGCATACCCTGGCTAACGTTAGTGTCTAATGCTAGCTTAACGCTGCCTTCACGTGCTATCGAAAATTTCATAATTTTCACTTCTAAGGTCAAAATCAAATGGGCGACTTCAAAGGGCATTCATGTAGCATATTTGCCTTATGAGATGAATATAATTAATCATAACTGGTTGTTATCAATTAGCTATATATCCATCTTCAGGAATTAGCTGTAGTATTAATAGTACAATAAAATGATTAGTTCGTCCGCAGTACGGACCCTTCTATTGACTCTAAGGAAAATTATTTCTCTGGCCATGACAAATAATTTCCTTACTGAAACATTGCTTCCCGAGCATGTAACAAGACCGGACGTTAAAGTGACTTCGTTCTGAGAGCAGCAGACACATACAACCAAGTGTGAATACATATGGATGTTTATTAAACTACACTACAGGGGAACATACAACATCGAACTAGACACAGACATACACACATTAAACATGGATGCCAACGCAAGGAAGGCATGGAGTGAGAGAGAGAGAGAGAGAGAGAGAGAGAGAGAGATAGAGAGATAGAGAGAGGGAGCGCTCGCGCGCGCGCGCGCAAGAGAGAGTATAGCAGAATTTTAACATCAGCTAACTACACCCTGTTAAGAATCAGCAGATAATCACATCACCTTAATTAAAAGGGGTCGAAGCCTAGAAGCGCATCTAGATAGTTAACAAGCGGTTACTTGCATGGGTTTTGTGGGTGCTGAGTAAAGCATCCTGGTGCGTGTATAATGCGTAGATTCCTGGTGGATCCCTTTTAGGAGTGAAAGCTTCGTCATTCCAGCCATGGCTTGGTTAGTCCGAAGCGAATTGACAAAGTTACTGATTTTAAAACTGCCCGAAGATGGGACTCCCCCCCGAAGGGGAGTCGTGAGGTTTCCAAGGTGATAAGTGTGTCTCCAGGGCACCGAAAGTAGAAAGAGAAAAAGCTCTGGGCGGAACTGTGCGTGAGCCCTTTAAGGTCTGCGAAGAGTCACACCTCTCAGGATGGGCTTGACCAATGAGAAAGGCTGAATTTCCAAGCGGGAGTTTGGAAATACTGGGGGGGTTTACGACTCTTTGTCTGAAAGCATGGTAATTTGCAAAGGGGTTGGATACAAATTGATATACAAGCTATTAAAGATTCTTAGGACACTGATATGTTGCATAGGTATCAACATGTAATATTCGCTCTCAATTAGATCATCCGAAGACGAATTGATAGAGACCAGACATGGTATGAGTTAAAGTGACATTAACAAGTGATCTATCATAAGCATGTATACAATACACCAAAACACATACAAGAACAGTAATAATATACACAATGACCTGAAAGATATGTGTGTTCGTTCAAAGAAAGGTTTTTCTATAAATTAATTAGAGAAGAGTCCATTTTTATGGCATAATGTCTTTCCTATAGGAAAAAGTAGTAACAGTTGCAGCTTGCATTCCTTTGAGCAATAAAACTAGTGTTATCTGATGGGTTGCCATGGCACCAGGGGGCCTGGAGGCGTTCACAGACATCCTGGCACTCCCTATGTGTATTGGGTGGGGGGGTCTGTGACCATTTGTTAATCTAATAACTAATTGATTTGTTAAATCAAATGCAAAATTGTGTGTCTGATTGGTCCAAATGCTACATAATTCCCCCCTTTCGAACGTTGTTGTCCGTCCAATAGACAACAACGAGCGACGTTAAAAATGCAGAACAATCAAACTTGCACCTGCCACTCATGGCTGGGAGACAGTGGTGGCTCTCGGGCTGTTGGTTGCCTCCAGGAGTGGTTGTGTTGCTGTGGTGGTGTAAGCAAGGAGTCAGAAGTTTGTCCTTCGCAGTACTCCTCAGTTGAGTCTTGTTCAAGGAGCTCTATTGCCAGTGTCAGAAGCTCCTGTAACTCAGAAGTAGGCGTGTCCATCTGTCCTGGTGCTGCATCCATTTGACACCTGTGTGAAGGGTGTGGAGGTTCCGGAGGAAAAGGCTCTTGAAGCTGGTGTCCTCCTCCATCCCAGGTTCACTGAGAGCTCCGAAGTAAGCTCGTCGAAGTCTGTGGTAGAGGGGAGTTTCATGACGGCCCTGTTCGATGGCTAAGGCAGCGACCAGTCCGTGAGAATTCAGGTCTGAGAATTCTTTTATGATGGCTTGTTTAAGCTGCTGGTAGTCCAATTGGATGTGTTCTGGCTGTCGAGCCAGGAAACGTCGCACTTCTGGGCTAGCGGTGATCCAGAGCAGATAGAGTCTATCTTGGTGGTTCACACTGGTCCACGACTGCAGGAAGAAGTCAATTTCTCTTAAGTAAGCGTGGACATCATGTTCTCCTGCACGTTCTGGTGTGAATGCAGGGATGTTTCTGGCCATTCGGTTGAGGTCTTTGAGTGTCACTCCATGTGCTGTTTCAGGGCTCACCTGAATGAATCCCTTTCCTTCTGCAGCTGCAGAGGTTTTCAGGAAGCTGACTTGTGAAATGTCGAGCAGAAGGCTTTGGCTCCCCCCGTCGTATCTATGTACAGGAGTGGGGGGGATTTTCACTGCTGGCTGTGTGATGTGCAGCAGGGTGCCTTTTATTTGTGTCCATGCACAGTCGGTAGGACTGTTTCAGTTCTCTCTGAACCATGTCAAGCTCTTCGTTAATGTTGCAGAATTGCTGAGTCAGAGTTTGGACTTCAGCTCTGGCTGCATGTAGATGGCCTTCTAAGGCCTTAGCTTTGGTGTCTCTCTCATTAAGTTCCACATACGCTGTTTTTAATAGTGACTTTGTGTGAAACAGTTCTCTTTCCAAGTCCTGTCTGGTGGCTTTTTCACACTGCGCTTGGTGTCCAGCAGCTGTTAGAGCCTCTTGAAGACTGGTGATTTCCTTCTGTTGCACCATTCAGTAAGGTTCTTTGCATCCATTCTGTGCCTTTTCTCGCTGAGCGGGTCTCAGTTCCCTGTAGAACTCTGTGACTTGCAGGTTCAGTTAATTTACCTCCTGTCTGAGGTCCAGGGATCGTGGACCAAGGAGGAGATGATGCTGGTCGGCTCCTGGTGGTTCAGGCTGGGTGTCAGGTGTCCACTTGTGTCACAGTCTCGCTGTTCCTTTCTCTGCCATTGCAGGTTGTTGGCTGCTTTGGGCTGAAGGATGTCCATCACCGTGCTCTGCTGGGTTTTCAGGTGGTCCTGGTGAGCTGGCAGGGCTGGATGTCTGTGGAATGTCTGAGACACACTGGTACACTTGGGAGAACACCAGAGAGAGAGAGAGGCAGAAGGCAAGTGCAAGTACGGAGGCGTTAGGCTATCTGTATGGAGAACGGCTCTGTAAGCCTTGTAAGGTGTGAATAGCTGGTGAGGGGCAGCTAGTTTGGTAGGGTGCTAAGAACGCAAGGAGAGGGTTTGAGTAACTTTGTTGACGAGGCTGTAAGCAGGGGTCGGCTAATGACCGGGCTATACGTGTGGTCAAACTATTACTCAAGGCACTGATGGTTCACAGATTTGGTCACTATGAAGGTATCAAATAAACAAAACTGAAATAAAATCAGGAAGAGATAGAGGGAGAAGGAAGGGCTTTCCTTATTTAGTTTAAACTAGGAGATATGACTAAGCAGTTATCACTTGTTCAAAGGAATGTAGCAGGGTCATAAAACCTAGGGAGACTGTTAGCTACGCTAGCAGGGAACATCAAACACCTCAAGGTAAATAAACAGAAACAATAGGAAGTGTTTCTAGTCTGCTCAGAGGCCTGGTTTAAGGAGGGTAATAGAAGAGACAGGAATTAGGTTACTAATAACCTTTACAGCTCATTAAGGAGACAGCAGTTGCTAGAACTGCTCTAATCCTATACCGAGAGGGAAGATGGTGATGGTCACATAACTAAAATAAGGTAAAGGTAAAATGAAACTGCCCTAATAGCTTTAGGAAACTAAAAGGAATAATAAAAAAAAAAAAAAAAAAAAAAAAAAAAAAAAAAAAAAAATTGATTTAATTAAATCTCTGATTTAATTAAAATCAACTTAGCTGAATTGGTACATTCAAGCTAAACAGGGGTAAATTAATAAAATAAAATAAAGAAGAGGTAGAATGAAGTCAAAAAATAAAAAATAAAACGAATAGAACAAACGTATGTGAGGAGGGGCCAACCTGAATCTAAACAGAAGGTAATAGCACAAACAGGAAGTGAAACCAAGAGAGGGTTAGAGAGAGAGAGAGAGAGAGAGAGAGAGAGAGGAGTGGCTACGCTTTACACTCACAGGTTTCTTAAGTGTTAGTCGGAATGCTAACAGTTAACAGTTGAGGTAAAGGGCTTAGTTAGCTTATATGCCTGCTCGGCTGGTAAAGAGTTAGCTTTGGCTACATTCAGTTGTTTGTTTACACAAGGGTCTTGTGGGCGAGGCTATCTGTAATGCCTCTTAGCCAGGTGTTCACATCTCCTTTTGGGCAGTGGGGTTTGCAGTCCGTGACATGCTGGCAGACTGGGAAGTGAGGACTGACACAGATCTGTATGGTGTTATAGGCTCATATGTGGTGAAACCGCTAAGTGTCATTTCAGTGATTGCAAACCCAAAGTGGAGTGTGTTATAGTGGGGCTTTGTGGTTCAGGTTTGCTGTTCGGAATTGACAGCAACCTGACATTCTCTGACATATTCCGCCACATCTTGCTGTATGCCAGCCCCGTATGCCACTTGTTTTAGTGTCTCATAAGTGTCTCTGGTACTGTGGTGTCCAGCACATGGTGCGTTGTGGGCATACATTAGCCTGACCCCCCTCTGTCACTGTGGCACCACAAGCTTTGGCGCAGTGTGGACATCAGGGACATATTATGGAATGTTGCTCAGTAGACGTAGCATGTGTGTGACGACATGCCGCAGTTTGAGGGCTGGAGCAGCAGCCAGTTGAGGTGTTGGATGGGGTGGTTGGAGGGGTTAGGGAGGTGGCAAAGAATAAGTGTCATTGATCAGTCAGAGGTTTGCATTTAGGCAATGCCATCCATGGATAGGTATTAGGTTAGTGCCAGGGCTGCAAGGTGGGTACCATGGAAGTAAAAGTTGGTCTCCCATTGGTTACGGCTGCCATGTCAAGGGTGGGTGGGTGGGTGGGTCTTGGTTGAGACCATAGCTCACCATGCAATGCACTTGTGATGTTGTTGCACACCTGGGACAGGTGTTGGTGCATGACTGGCTTTTTGTACATTGTGGCAAACTCATCTTTTCCTTAGCCAAGGAGGTGGCGTGTGAAGCTGAGCTTGGCATAATTTGAGTCTGTGTAACTGAAGAGTTCTCTGATGCAGTTTTGTGAAGTGCAGAGCAGGGCTCTTTGTCATTTGAGTAGTTAGTGCTCCGGTGGGAGCAGTGTTCTGCTGAAGTTGGCAACCCCCCTTTAGTTTTGGCCATTTGTTGGTGTAGACCAGAACTAAAGCAGTAGTTGGTGAATCCCGCTGTCAGATGAAACTCCTTGGGATGAGAGTAAATCAGGCATGGTGTAGAGTGCAGATGTCCTTTGAATTGGATGATATAATGTGGTCTTGTGTGAGTCCACATAGTTGACATTAGCTCTGCATTGTTGCCTCTTGTGAAGAGCAGCTTTGGCACTGGCAGTTGTTGGCAGGTGCGTGATGTCTCTTAGAAAAAGGGGGTGTGGCTCAGAGTGGGGCCAGTTTCCCTCCATTCCCTTGAAGGTGTGTGCTTGAGGTTTGGCCACGCTGTCTGTGTGTCACACTGTCGCTGTCCGTTCCCCTTTTTGTGTATGCTGGTACTGTAGTCTCATAGGGAAACTTGTGCACTTGCTTGCGAAGGCAGGTCTGGGGCGTGCTTTGTGAGTGCTTTGAAGCATGTGAGGCTTCAGGCCATGTCCTCATGGCTGGCTGTGAGATTTTCCCGTGACCTCTGTGACCTGACAGTCTGTCTGGGTGACCTGTCTGGCTGGAGTGGCCGGGGTTCTCGCACTTCAGCCCGGAGTTTCGGCTGTCTCAATTTCAGCAAAGGGGTCAACTGTGACCCAGCAGCTCTTTATCACTGAGAAGGTGGTATGTATGTATGGCTGCATGTTCAGTGCACACCTTTGGGCCTTAAGAGTTCAGTTCTGTTTCTGAGCATCAGCTTGGGGCCTGCCAAAGAGTTGGAAGTGACATAAAAGTTGGATTTACTCCAGTGTCACCAGAGTTCCAAGTCTCGCTTTGTTTTCCAACATGCTGTTTCCTGGTTTCCCCCCTTTTCGATTGGGTTCCTCAGGAGTCCTGGTACTGGGTTTGTGTGGTGACCGGTATTGCCGACAGGTGTTGGATCATCCTGGATGTGCAGCCATCAGCTGAGGTGGCTGGGTGATGCCATTACCTGGTGATGGAAAGGCTGGCTCTGTGGTCAGTGGCTGGTTAGCAGAGATCTGGGTGAGTGTTCAGCTGGTGGGCATTTTGGGGCGGTCATCCATTCCAGTTCTCACACTTATAAGGAGTCTGTACTGTCCATTTTGCCTCCTCTGCGGGGCCTCCTCTGAATGAGTTCCTTTAGAATACTCAAGATCTCTACTGTCCCAGATGTAGCCACACTGTTCAGCTCTGAGGAGAGCTGGGACGTGTCAAGAGGGTCTCTGCTGGTGAGATTTCAGGTTTGTTGCTCAGTGCTCTGTCTGGTGCATGGGAGAGGCACCATCATGGCTATGCTGTTCCTGCTGGTTGGGAACTGTGTTGACTTTCTGATGAAGGATCTATCACAGTGATGTGCCTTTCAAGATGTAAGGGCAGGAGGAGTCCGAGTCGTGGGCTGGTCTGACCTTGAGACTGAGTTCTCGCGACCAGCTGAGATGTCAGGCCTGATCTTTGTGACCTGTCAGTGCACTTCAGATGAGTCGGCTGGCTGGAGATGTTAACATTCCCGCACTTGAGCCCAATTCTGTTTGGGTTGTGTACACGGGGTGTACAGTCTCATGGAGCTGATGGTCAGGTGCAGGGGTAGGGAGGATTTTAACAGTCTCTCTGGAGGCAGCGCTGTGTTGTCTGTAGGCCATATGGGCTGAGTTCCGCAGATGTCAGGTGGTCATTGTGCGGGGGAAGGCCATGGCGCTTGAATGGTGCCTCACAATGTGATGCGGATTTTGGGAGGAGGGAAGGTTCTGGAGTTGAAGCCTTCCTACCTTGTGGCCTGTTTTGTCGTCTGCCGTAGACTCAGAGCTGGCTGTAGCGGGCTTCTTGTAGGTTTTGTAATCCGCTTTGATAGTTTCAGACTGCTGGTACAGGATGTTGGGTGCCTTAAGGCTGGAGTTGATCCTGAGCAGGTAGTCTGACTGGTGTGGTCACATTGGGCAGAGTTCAAGCATAAAAGTTCATGTTTTGCAGGCAGGCAAGTGTGGTGGCCTTCTGCAGTATTTAGGTTGACAGTTGTGTTGTCTCTGGCCAGCTTGTTGGGGTCTGTGGGGCCACATGGAGTGTGCGTCTGCAGTGCTCCTTTGGAAGGGTCCCTGCCCCACCCGTGGTTGCTGGCTGGTGAAGTGTGAACAGTGGGCTCTCGGCCCCCGCCTTCGCAGGTTTGGACTCTTGGCTGGGGGCCTGGGCCTGCTTGTCAGGGGATATTCTGTGTTGTGTTTTCCCTTTCTGTTCACCTTGTGGTCTGCAAGCCTATTTCAGTTCATTTGTGACATTGAGTTCACCTTGGCTTTGTTGGTTGGTGTTTGAAGTTGCCTCGTTGCTGAGCAGAGACTTGGATTTCAGCTCGGGCTGCTTGCAGGTGGCATTCGCAGGCGTTGTTTCGGTTCGCCTGGGTCATTAGTTAAGAGAGCTTCAGCCTGCTGGAGCCTCTCTGGCTTCTATTCCAGCTGCTCTCTGTGCTCAGTGTCTGTGTGGGTTTGTAGAGGCATCCTGAAACTTTCTACTTCCTCTTGTAGCTCCTTGTCCTTTTCATCCGCTGTCACTTGCTGGTCTGGCGGTTCTGCAAACGCTCCTGGTCCTCCGGGCCTCCTTGTGGTTGAAGCATCTTTCGCTCGGCTTTAACTGGATGATGCGGTTGTAGGCAAGAGCACCGATGATCCTGGCTAGCTCTCTGTGGCTGTAGCCCTGGTTTGATCATGGTCTGTCTGCCCGTTCAGGTTGTCATCCAGCTGTTTCGCTCAGGTGCTGTAGATCAGGAGTGGTCCCGGACCGGAGGGCGTCTGTTGCAGCGCTTAGCCAAGCCGGATGATCTGGACACAGGTGGAACACAGGTGGAGGGGAAAAAACACAAAACACCAATGCAAGTCCGCACAGATTTAGTAAGCTAAAATATTTGGGCTATGTGTTGCATGGTTAACTGGTGTGATCAGTTAGTGACGCAAACTAAACGCTTAAATATCGTGGCTGATAAGGCAGGAGTGGATAATTGGTGTGAGTGAGCACTCGAAAACTATGAGTAACACTGTTGATGGGTGGTCACCTAGGGGGTCATTTAATGATTTAGGCTATTTGGTTTAACAACGTTATTACCAAGTATTTCCTGATGGTTCAAACAGGTTTGGTCTCCAGGCACACAAAAACAACCAAAACAAACAGAACCAAAATTAATAAAACAAATCAAAGTTCAAACCTAGAAAGGGATAGTGGGAAATCAAGGGCTTACTACCACCTCTAGGGGCGGTGACAGGGACTGCAGAGAGGGGCTCTCCGGGGTTGTACTGCCTAGGGAGGTGATGAGAGAGAAAGCTGGACAGACCAAGCATGCTAAAGCAGAGAGACTCTCTAGTTCTCTTCAAGTTTCATATTGAGTGAATGGCGATATCTTAGGTGTTGTTAGGCTTGGTGGTGCGCTGAGGTCACCAGGGTGAACTCCAATGGTTGGGCCATTCCCCTTGACTCTCCCGAGCACGCAACTGCAGGGGCTCCTGATCACTCGCACCCATGGCACCCGGTGGCAACCACTCAGACAGCAATGACTTTTGGCACAATGTTGCGTCACTCAAGTGAGGGAGGCTCAATGACTGGCTGGCACAGTCAAAATTGGGTTTCGCCTGTAGGTCCCAAGTTACACGGACCCCTTTTTGGGCCTCGAACTATGGATGAGTTCGCTCCTCTCAAAAGGGTGGACCACCGTGTAACTTCACAGGGTAGTTAACCAAAATTGCCCTTATGTGTCAGTCAGTATGGTTGATACAACACTTGAGGTACCCCATTGTCATGCTGCGTGTTGCCTCCCGGAGTACAGGGCCAGAGATATCCGAGGCGCCCCCACCCGGTACATGTCAGGTAGGTCAGGCAACGGAGTCCAGTCACCGAGAATTCCCCATGGATGACTCATCAGCTCACTGCCCAAGCACCAGGGGGCATGCTACCTAACAGGGAACATTGCGAGGGGACAACAAAAAGATTAAGTGTCTAGGATACATGAAGCAGCTTGATGACAGTGAGCAAGAGAATCAGACGTGTGACGGTGGGCCACTAAGAGATTTGAGGGCTCATTGTGTACCGCATTACCTATCCCTATGCCTATAGGGGAAGGAGAGGAGAAGGGTAACAAAATAAAAATCGCAAATTAGAAACAAAGTTAAAATGTCCTAATTGCTTAGGAAAGTAAATGGAAAATTGTTTTAAATAGATTTAAAATCTAAGTAAATTAAATTTTGCTCAATAGGTGTAGCTAGACTTAACTACAGACTGGCGTAGATGAAAATAAGCCCACATCAAATAAATAAATAATTGCTGCAAATAACACAGTAAAATAAAATACACAAATAAACCAAAACATGTGGGGAAGACCAAAGTAATTGATAGCCCAACAGAAGGTGGAACAGAAAGAAACTGTAGAGAGAGGAAAGGAAACTGTTACACTGTACACACACTGTCTCTAAGTGTTAGTTGGATGCTAACAGCTAACAGCTGAGGTAAGGGGCTTTAGCTTTTATCCAAGTAGGGCCGTAAGTGCGGTAGCTTCAGCTACATGCAGTGGTCTGTTTACATTAGTCTGTGACGTGTGCGCTGTCTTGAGTTTGAACCGGAAAGGGCTTGCTATGGCCTTCCGGGATCAGACGTTGCTAAGAAACCGATGCACGCCTAACAGCCGGTGTGCGCGAAGCACGTGAGCCGGATGTAAACATGCATGGGAATCTCTCGCTCAGCCAGAGGTGACCTGTCGTTCACACTTCATTCATAACTTACTCAGCGCGTTCACTTCACAGACAACGGTAAAGCATTACACCATTAACTCAATTGCATCACATCAATGGGTTAGGATGAATGCAATGATACGCGACAATAAACAGATGAAGTACCAAATACTGTAGTGAGATTTTTTTTTTTCATCACACAGCTAACTTAAGCTGCTGTCCTGAAGAGATTTTATCTGTTCAGGAGAGACTTACGCGGTTTAAAACAAAAACCAAAAGTGGGGGTTTTCTTCGCCCAATATTAAATAGATTTAATCTAAAACTCTATACGCTGCCAATCTGAGATCTACTAGTCAGATGCTGTTCAAAACTGAAAGTGGGGATTCTTCGCCCAAGATCAGAGAACCTTAATATAAAAAGTATTTATGCGCGCTGCCGATCTGGGGTTTCTTTGCCAGATATATGGGACTTATGCGGTTGTTGCAACAATTACTTAATCAAGATTTTAAGACTCCCAGTTATAATTAATCCGACACTGACCTGCAGTATTCTAAGATTAATTTTTTTTTTTCGTGATTGGGCGAGGGGGCACGCATTAGTTAGCTACGCTAATGGTTAAACCCACGGGAGTAATAGTCTAGTTGTATGGCATCGGAACACCAATGGCATCAATCTAGCTACATATAATATAAGGCCTTAATTTTAAAATAAGCGAGGAACATCGCTCGCTATCTTCTTCGCGCTAAAAGAGGGTTTCTTCTCTCAATTTAGGGCGGTATAGCATTAAGACACACTATAAAAGGTTTCGTCATTTTATAGGGTCAGATTTATAAACTACAGTTAACTTAAGCCATCTTCTTCGCGCTAAAAGAGAGTTTCTTCGCTCAATTTAGGAAGGTTAAAATAGCATTAAGACACACTATAAAAGGTTTCGTCGTTTTATAGGGTCAAATTTATAAACTACAGTTAACTTAAGTCATTAACAGCGGCTGGTTTCTCAGCGAGAAACTCGAGAACTGTTAAGGCACGGAGAGTGGGCGTGTAGCCTACATTCATTCACAAAAAGACGCAGTTAGATAGTAGTCTTGGTTTGAATAAACACACATAAGAAACACACAATTGTTACTGAGTCTGCTCACAGAACTAGGTTTAAAACGTTGCTCTAAATTTCTCCACCATCTGTAGCATATTTGCCTTATGAGATGAATATAATTAATCATAACTGGTTGTTATCAATTAGCTATAGCCATCTTCAGGAATTAGCTGTAGCATTAATAGTACAATAAAATGATTAGTTCGTCCGCAGTACGGACCCTTCTATTGACTAAGGAAAATTATTTCTCTGGCCACGACAAATAATTTCCTTACTGAAACATTGCTTCCCGAGCATGTAACAAGACCGGACGTTAAAGTGACTTTGTTCTGAGAGCAGCAGACACATACAACCAAGTGTGAATACATATGGATGTTTATTAAACTACACTACAGGGGAACATACAACATCGAACTAGACACAGACATACACACATTAAACATGGATGCCAACGCAAGGAAGGCATGGAGTGAGAGAGAGAGAGAGAGAGAGAGAGGGAGCGCTCGCGCGCAAGAGAGAGTATAGCAGAATTTTAACATCAGCTAACTACACCCTGTTAAGAATCAGCAGATAATCACATCACCTTAATTAAAAGGGGTCGAAGCCTAGAAGCGCATCTAGATAGTTAACAAGCGGTTACTTGCATGGGTTTTGTGGGTGCTGAGTAAAGCATCCTGGTGCGTGTATAATGCGTAGATTCCTGGTGGATCCCTTTTAGGAGTGAAAGCTTCGTCATTCCAGCCATGGCTTGGTTAGTCCGAAGCGAATTGACAAAGTTACTGATTTTAAAACTGCCCGAAGATGGGACTCCCCCCCGAAGGGGAGTCGTGAGGTTTCCAAGGTGATAAGTGTGTCTCCAGGGCACCGAAAGTAGAAAGAGAAAAAGCTCTGGGCGGAACTGTGCGTGAGCCCTTTAAGGTCTGCGAAGAGTCACACCTCTCAGGATGGGCTTGACCAATGAGAAAGGCTGAATTTCCAAGCGGGAGTTTGGAAATACTGGGGGGGGTTTACGACTCTTTGTCTGAAAGCATGGTAATTTGCAAAGGGGTTGGATAAAAATTGATATACAAGCTATTAAAGATTCTTAGGACACTGATATGTTGCATAGGTATCAACATGTAATATTCGCTCTCAATTAGATCATCCGAAGACGAATTGATAGAGACCAGACATGGTATGAGTTAAAGTGACATTAACAAGTGATCTATCATAAGCATGTATACAATACACCAAAACACATACAAGAACAGTAATAATATACACAATGACCTGAAAGATATGTGTGTTCGTTCAAAGAAAGGTTTTTCTATAAATGAATTAGAGAAGAGTCCATTTTTATGGCATAATGTATTTCCTATAGGAAAAAGTAGTAAGAGTTGCAGCTTGCATTCCTTTGAGCAATAAAACTAGTGTTATCTGATGGGTTGCCATGGCACCAGGGGGCCTGGAGGCGTTCACAGACATCCTGGCACTCCCTATGTGTATTGGGTGGGGGGGTCTGTGACCATTTGTTAATCTAATAACTAATTGATTTGTTAAATCAAATGCAAAATTGTGTGTCTGATTGGTCCAAATGCTACATTCATGTGCAACATTTAAATAGGTAACTTGTATTTACATTAATTCTGATAGCACGTGAAGGCAGCATAACTATCAATCTAAAATTTACGAAAGTTATTAAAAACAAAATAATGCATAGGCAGAGCTGGGTAGATTACTTTACAAATTGTAATCCGTTACTGATTCCAGATTACATGACAAAAATTGTAGTCAGTAACGTAATCCGTTACATTACACATTTTAGGTAATATAATCAGATTACTTTTAGATTACTTTTGATTTAACTCGTTTATCACATGGATTTAAATAGCATTGTCTTGTACCATAATGATGTAAAAAATGCAGAGTAAGAAAACTTCCATTCATTGTAATTTACAACATGAAGCGCTTTAAACATTATATTACATCAAGGTTTCCCAAACTAGGGTTCATAAAGGAACTGCAGAGGGGTTGTGAGTTTAATGAAAAGCTGACAAATTAATTAAATCATAATTTTTTTTTAATTAAAAAATAATTTTAAAACAAACTCCCTTTCTGTTTTTATTTAAATTTTTTGTATTTACTTTTTTTTTTAACTCCCTTTCAAGGAAAGTCTCTTCACTTGGTGGCCATATTTGCTACGCCTCCGGGCAGCTCGTACAAGACCTATCTTAATGAATGGGGGAATCCTGAAATCTAAAAAACTGCTCGCTGAACTCACAATTAAATTACATATGTCAAATCAGCAACACAAATCTGAAATTAATTGCCCCATGAATGTTGTTTCTTATGCTCAAATAGCATTTAAAAAGATTATTTTTCAGGCTAGACCAGCCAATGCGCATGCGCAGTCATAATGTGCTTTTGACTGCGCATATTGATATCTAGCTGTTCTAAGATTGTGGGTCAAATGCTTGAGCCAAGTTTTCATGAGTTGTACAAGAAAATGTTGTCCCTGACAGGTAAAATTATGTCTGATTCTTCCCATATTTTGAATGAGGAATCTTAACTTTTGCCATCGAATAGAAGACTGAGAGTACCATATGCCAGATTGAACAGATTACGTAAATCTTTTGTTCATCAGTCAGTGAAATTAATTAATCAGAATAGGGGGTCTAAGTAGGCAGCAAGATTCTGAGGAAAGGAAGGTACTTAAGCTTTTTTGCATTATAGATGGATGTGTACTAATGTGTATTTTTGTGTGTGTATTGTATTGTGTAATGTGTACTGCTGTGAATTAAATGTTGGACAGTAAATGCTATGGGATGCGAGACAATTTTTGGAAGAAATTCCAACAATAAAGTGAAAATTGAAATTGAATTGAATCTGCATCGGCTGGTCTAGCCAGGTTTCTGTTGGAAACTTTTGGCTCTTTCATTTAGAAGGTGGGACTATTCCTCCATATTGCGCGTTGCAGTTTCTCCCATTCATAAGTATAGGAGAGAACCGTCTTTGCATTTCTAGTCTTTGTTTTAAATAAAACACTTACTAAAAAAAGGTGAAATATTTTTATTTACCTGCATGCAATGTGATCATTAATCAACATCAAAGAAACCGTGAACATGCAAATGTGATATTTATTTTAAAATCTAAGGGGTACTTAAAGCAAATATATTTGGTGAATAAGGTTTAGATGACAAAAAGTTTTGTAATGCCTGCATTACATGTAACTAAGAAATAACGTGAATATGTGCATTTTAATTAGTTATAATTAATAATACATGGTTAAAAACATCTACAGAGTAATAATTCAAATAAAAATTAAGGTGTTCATCAGTAGTTGATGCAATGTTGAAACCTTCTTAAACCTGAAATGATTTTTGTAAATCCAGTGTTCAAATGCTGCCGCCACCTGACTAATGACTGAATCTCCACAAAACTGGACTATATATACATATATAATATGTATATAATCGGTAGGCTATTTTAGAAAGGAAAATTTAAAAGATGAAAAAGAGAAATTAGGGAGAATCAATGATTTATGAATAATTTATTGCTATTGTGTGAATAATATGTAATCATGTAATCCATAAAAAAGTAACTGTAGTCTGATTACTAGTGGTTTAAAATGTAACTTACTCTAATTACAAGTACTTCATTTTTGGAATCTGATTACGTAATCCAGACTACATGCAATCAGTTACTACCCAGCTCTGGCATTAGTCATGGAATCGCTCCATCTCACCAGATGGATCACGCTCAGAAACTCCTCCACATACTGCTTCAAAGGCCGTCCCTCCTGCTGGAACTCGAAGAGAAATTCCTCAGCCCAGTTCATCTTGATAGTTGGTCCGGTGTTCTGTCACGGTATGCTGCTGCACCGTAGAGCGAGGAGACGTGGAATAAACTTCAAACAATCTTTAATAAACATCCAAGGGATCACAAATGTAGAACATGAAGACATTCAACACCAGACAAGGAAACACGGGGCAGACAACTCTTTAAATGCAGAACTTAACGAGGGAAAAGACAAGACACACCTGAAATCAATAAACACACTAGGAGCAAGAACAGGAAGATAACCAACTATGGGCATGACACACACGAGGGAAAACTAGGTCAAGGAGCACGTGGAAACAAGCAAACACAGACCGTCCAATATTCCTGACAGGTACACACAATTTGCAGTCTGAGGGGACAAAGTCTGTTGGAGTTCATAGATTTGTTTATTAGTTCTGTTTTTCACCCACCTTAATGGCACATAATACCTACAAGAGACTACTTTGGCCTTAGACTGGGGAGCACCCACTGTGCCCTGAACCAAGGTGTCTAATAGATTTTTTTTCTATGATATGCTGCAATAGGCCTATGTTTTTGTAAGTATCATGTACCATCTAAAAATATATAAAAGTTTTGTTTTAGTGCACCGCTGAGTTGTGTGCTCTGAGTCGAGTAAAAGGCCACAAGGGTAATTATTTTATTTCTGAACTGTACATTCATCACTGGATTACTGTTGGATGTTCTGTATAACCTTAGCACGTTCCTCAGGAAGAATCTCGAGTATCCCCTGGATCTCAGGGCCCTAAACAGGATCTTCACTGCCTTCAAGAACTCTTCCTCCTGTGAACAAATCCTGTGGAACCTGAGTAGCTGTGATTTCAAGATGCCTTTAAATGTGTGCTTCGGATGAAAACTATTTCTTTGTAGCAAACAGTGCGTGTCGGTTTCTTTAAAATACACTTTAAAAGAAATACACTTTAAAATACACGGTTTGTAATCCAGTTGGTGTTCTTCTTTGAATCTCGGTCCCTTATAAGTAACCACATCCAAAAAATTCACCTGTATCTATCTCGAATTTTATCTTTATTGATCTCTGGTGCTGATTAAGGTGGTTGGTGAAAGTGATGAACTCCTCTTTAGAATGAACCCATATACCCCAAATATCATCAACAAAGCGGAAATATACGAGTGGGTTCAAAGGAGATGAGGACAACGTCGACTCTTCCCAGCAGGCCATGAATATGTTGGCATACGAGGGCACAAACATCTTTCCCATGGCAGTACCTTTGGTTTGCAGAGTTGAACTCAAAATAAGTTTTTGTTAAGTTAATTTCTAGCAACTTTAAGATTACTCATCCGTACTCATCCGATCTCTTGCTGTCGGGAAACTTTCTCATGCACTCACGTACCAGGTCCCGATATTCGTATATAGACTATCTATATCTATGGTGAAGAGTAGAGTGTTGGGCGGAATCTTTAGGCCTCTGGTTTTTTCTATGGAGTCGTAAGTATCCTTCAAATAGCTTTTGTGTTTTTGTGAGATTGGATTCAAATAATATTCCACAAATTCAGCTGTTTGATATGTTTCGCTACTGCAATCGGATACGATTGGTCTTCCAGGGGATATTTTTCATGGTGTACTCCAGCTGTCTGGGCTCTTATGGATTTTGGGGAGGAGGTAGAACCTCCTGGGCCTAGGGGCGTCAGGGCCAACAAGGTATTCTTTTTATTTTCTGCTAATAACTCTCTTCTCAAACATCTCCTCTAAAATTTCTTTGACTTCAGTTTTGGTCTTGGGTTATATGGGCTCATCTAATGGACTGTAGTATTCTGTGATAACTGTCTCATCACCTCCCAGAGATAATCTTTTTTGCCCATCAGCACCATCACGTTGCCTTTGTCGGCTGGTTTGATAACAATATTTCTGTTGTTTCTGAGTTGATTTAAGGCCCTCCCTTCACCCACGGTCAGGATCTGTTTCTCCGTCATTCCCCAGTGTAAGTGTTTATAAGCATATAGATCTGCCCTGATGATTGAAAGTGATCTGCTTGGGGACCCTAGCAAGCGATGGGGTCCATTCCAAGCTGTGGGTGAAGGGACGTTTCTCCTTTTTACTTTTCTTGCCTTCGAAAAAGGTCTCCAGCTTTACTCTCCTATGGTAAGACTGTATCCTTTTTAATAATTCTATCCACTGTGTTTTCAAATGACGTGGTGCTGGGACAAATGAAAGGTCTTTGAGTAGTATTGCCCTTTGCTCTGGTGTCAAGGTGAGGGATGAAGAGAGATTTACTATGAGTTTCTCATTACCATTTATAAGGTTGATGGACCCTGAAAGTTTAAATTTTGTAGCCAATGCTCTAGCATAGCCTTAGCCGTGGTCCAGTGCACCAAGTCTCTCTCTCCACCTCGAACTGGACAGAGAGCAATGCAACAATTTGGCTCAGTGTGTCCCGGATATACTCGTTCATCTTTGTGAGATACGTATGTTCTTCCGATGGGAGCTGATTCAAGAAATTGATGATGGGGAAATAAAGTTCCATGTGTGGTAGGCAGTTACGCGTCATCCTATACGTTCTCTGAATTTCCTTTGTTGTGGTGTTGATGCACCTCTGTGATTTGTTTATTCCAAACAAAAAGATGAGCACTTCGGGCTCCAGAGCGACAGTCGCCTTCTCCATCAGATTTATGGCGTGTTGAAACTTCGCCCCTGGAAAACTAGATCTGGAGGTCCGAAACACCAAAGGCAAGGATTTTTGCGACATTAGAGTCGCCTAATATTACATATTTATTTTTTTAAGTTCAGACTTCATTCTGCGTTTTTTCGAGTAGTATTGACTAGGTTTACCCATTGAACGGGGCGTGTCTGGTGTCATGGGAGCCATGTTATTGGCCTCTGGAGCTGGCTCTGTAGCCGGCTCAACCCTTTCTATCTCCGCCATCTGTTCAACCAACTCTCTAACTTCCGCTAAGACCCTCGTCAATGGTGACTGTGGCCTAATAGTGCCCACCGAGTAGTCAGAATATTGAATCTGATTTGACCCCTCCGAATAATCAGAGAAGCAGACTGGCGAATGTTCTACTCTGGTGTGTGAAGGACGTTGTCTGTGTGTCAATTCGTCATTCGGTTCATCTGTTTCCTGTGTTAATTCAATAATTTCTGTGGTTGTCACCTCTGCGTTTTCAACCTGGTCCTGTCCACAGATGGAGACTGTTCCTCCTCTCGTGATTCAACATTGGTGGTAGGTGGCACATTTGTGTCCACCAACATCTCTGTGAAAATTCTTCTGGGCTTTCTTTGTGGCAGTGGATTCACCGGCCTATAAGTCAGGGTGTGTGGGTTGAATCGCAGGTGGGGGTTCAAACCAGCGGTGGAAATTCCTGGTCAAAAGACCAGTCCCTTCTGTTTGGAGAGGGGTAGACCTGGAACCTTCCCCTGTATTTTTGTCCCTTCTTGGGGAGGTTTGTATCTGAACAATGATATGTTGCACCCCAGCGTTTGGCCTGACTACTCTGGGTGTGTCAGTGCTCACTACCTCAGCATACTTGTTTGAAGGTCTGGTGTTTGCTGTGCATTGAGTGCTCGTAGCCTCATTTCCTCTACTGGTTTCTGTTTCGTCACACATTTCTGCCGCAAACAGTGCTTCCACCCTTTCAAACATGTCCGAGTCAATCCTGTTTCTGAAATTCCTTTTGGCACAGCTGCTGGCCGTCTCAAAGGCATGGAACCAATCCACCTGATCAGTTCTTTCTTGGAATTCTGCTATTGTCTGTTCTACCAGTGTGTTGTAATGTTCTTCGAGTATGAGTTGCGTGGCATATGACCATTTTCTCATGTTATCTTCTAGTAACTATATAACTCTTTTATTTGGAACAGCTGGTTTTACTGTGCTGGTCAGCAACTGGGTCAGTCTCCTAAAAGTACTCGGCATGTTATTGACCACTCTGGTGGTGACCTTCTCAAGATGGTGCACCAGGCGTATCAAGTCGTACATTAATTTCATGGCCGTTGTGAGTCTAGGAGGAGCAGGTGTGTAATTATTTTTCTTCACACTGTCCTCATTGGGTTGATCAAAATATCTTTTACACCCTCCCCGCCTGTTGTTCTTTTTTCTGGGGAGGTAACATTCATTTCTGTCCCTTTTCTGACCATAATAGAACGTGTCTCTGTTGAACACTGTGTTGGTGTTTATATCTCTGTTCGCCCTGTTGGCAAACGAGGTGCGGGCTGAGTCCGCATATGTGTCATGACAACTGAGATTATGTGCTCTGGGGGGCTCTGAGGTTAAATATTCGTCCTCTCGTTGGGCAGTGATCTTGTGTAGTTTCTGTTATAGCTCAGAAGCTTGCTGCTTCTTCTTTAGGCTGTCTAAACATCGTTTTATGAGGAAGGAAGTACATGAGGAAGGTTTTTGGCGTTGTTTATTGATGTTTTTAGACCAAAACAAGTCCTTGTCAAGTCCAAGTCAGCAAATACCTCCAAAAAACATCTTTATCTGTTTTCTTTCCTGTAAGGATGTTTTTTTTGTTTTTTTTTAAGTTTGGAGTCGTGTTTAGACAAAAACACGGTGTTAGGCATAAAATTGCATGGGTTTTTGTCAATTAACTCTTCCAAAAAGCATTTCCCTTTGTCTTTTGTCCGGAAAAGTTCTATTTTGCTTTTTAATATGATGTTTAAAGCTGTTTCCACAGTGAAAACGTCCATATTTCCCCTTAGTTCCTTCCAAACATGTTAAAACATGAAGTTTTCTTCAAAAAAAAAAAAAATTATAAACGTTTACTCAGATTTTTAGAGTCCATTATCGCCATAAAAATCTTAAATTCGCCTTTATAGATCCATAATAACTTTGTCAAATTGTGTGTATTTGCAAGAAATCCTATCCTATCTCTCCACATCATGATATTAACGAGAAATAATCTTTTTTAGCTCCCATGAATTTTCTATACTTTCAGAGGGGTTCGTTTTTGGTCTTATTTGGCTTTTTAAACTATATTTTGTTGTTATGAATTACTGTCTCTCATCTTATAGGATAGTGTATATACAGTATGTCATAATATGATATCAGGATATTTATACAGTGGGTACGGAAAGTATTCAGACCCCCTTAAATTTTTCACTCTTTGTTATATTGCAGCCATTTGCTAAAATCAGTTCATTTTTTTGCCTCATTAATATACACACAGCACCCCATATTGACAGAAAAACACAGAATTGTTGACATTTTTGCAGATTTATTAAAAAAGAAAAACTGAAATATCACATGGTCCTAAGTATTCAGACCCTTTGCTCAGTATTTAGTAGAAGCACCCTTTTGATCTAATACAGCCATGAGTCTTTTTGGGAAAGATGCAACAAGTTTTTCACACCTGGATTTGGGGATCCTCTGCCATTCCTCCTTGCAGATCCTCTCCAGTTCTGTCAGGTTGGATGGTAAACGTTGGTGGACAGCCATTTTTAGGTCTCTCCAGAGATGCTCAATTGGGTTTAAGTCAGGGCTCTGGCTGGGCCATTCAAGAACAGTCACGGAGTTGTTGTGAAGCCACTCCTTCATTATTTTATCTGTGTGCTTAGGGTCATTGTCTTGTTTGAAGGTAAACCTTCGGCCCAGTCTGAGGACCTGAGCACTCTGGAGAAGGTTTTCGTCCAGGATATCCCTGTATTTGGCCGCATTCATCTTTCCCTCGATTGCAACCAGTCGTCCTGTCCCTGCAGCTGAAAAACACCCCCAGAGCATGATGCTGCCACCACCATACTTCACTGTTGGGACTGTATTGGACAGGTGATGAGCAGTGCCTGGTTTTCTCCACACATAGCGCTTAGAATTAAGGCCAAAAAGTTCTATCTTGGTCTCATCAGACCAGAGAATCTTATTTCTCACCATCTTGGAGTCCTTCAGGTGTTTTTTAGCAAACTCCATGCGGGCTTTCATGTGTCTTGCACTGAGGAGAGGCTTCCATCGGGCCACTCTGCCATAAAGCCCCGACTGGTGGAGGGCTGCAGTGATGGTTGACTTTCTACAACTTTCTCCCATCTCCCAACTGCATCTCTGGAGATCAGCCACAGTGATCTTTGGGTTCTTCTTTATCTCTCTCACCAAGGCTCTTCTTCCCCGATAGCTGAGTTTGGCCGGACGGCCAGCTCTAGGAAGGGTTCTGGTCGTCCCAAACGTCTTCCATTTAAGGATTATAGAGGCCACTGTGCTCTTAGGAACCTTAAGTGCAGCAGAAATTTTTTTGTAACCTTGGCCAGATCTGTGTCTTGCCACAATTCTGTCTCTGAGATCTTCAGGCAGTTCCTTTGATCTCATGATTCTCATTTGCTCTGACATGCACTGTGAGCTGTAAGGTCTTATATAGACAGTTGTGTGGCTTTCCTAATCAAGTCCAATCAGTATAATCAAATACAGCTGGACTCAAATGAAGGTGTAGAACCATCTCAAGGATGATCAGAAGAAATGGACAGCACCTGAGTTAAATATATGAATGTCACAGCAAAGGGTCTGAATACTGAGGACCATGTGATATTTCAGTTTTTCTTTTTTAATAAATCTGCAAAAATGTCAACAATTCTGTGTTTTTCTGTCAATATGGGGTGCTGTGTGTACATTAATGAGGAAAAAAAAGGAACTGATTTTAGCAAATGGCTGCAATATAACAAAGAGTGAAAAATTTAAGGGGATCTGAATACTTTCCGTACCCACTGTATATTGAAAAGACATTTTAAAAGGACTGTAGGACTGTTGAAATATGATATTTTAAAATAATAAGCTTTGTACATCTAATATAATTATGTTCTAAGATTCTTTTTAATCATAAATGTGATGCTGTGGATTGTTGTTTAAGTCTTTTGTTATTAAATATAATTCATGTGTTGAATTTTTGTTAAAAACCACACTCGAGTGATTTTAAATGTGTTTTTATGAATCCATAAGTCCTTTATTTATCAACCAGTCTTCAAATACCAGTCCTTCTATACATATGTGTTGAGAGTTGGAGGGTAACACTTTACAATAACAGTACGTGAATTATCATGTACTAATTCCCGAATTAATAATTACTTGACTATGAACTAATGATGAGTTAAGACATGTATTAATCAAGAACTAATGAAGAACTAACTTAACTACGACATGAGTCATATGAACTACTGCATGAATAACACTACCTTAATTACATGATAGTTCCTGCATGTTAGTTAATGTATTAATTAACACTTTGGTGTAAACTAAATCAAACATGCTCTAGAAGATGTTCGAAAATGGCACAATGTAAAATTGTTTATAAATATGCCACCTGCAGCTGTCACAAACATCAGTGGATTTCTTGCAATATTTACGTTTAACCTACCTCATCCAACCCAAAATGCATTCATAATTAAAAGCAATTTCATCTCATCCTGTTTTGAGTGATTCCACTGCCGCCATCCTACAAAAACGCATTCATTAAGCAGATGCAATTTTCCAAATTAAAATCAGTGATGATGGTTATCACTTTGGTTGTTATGGATTGGTTTAATGTCTTTATATCATAATAATGCACTGCAGTCAGACGTTTGTCTTGTGTTCTTGCTCTTCTTTTGGGCCACTATTGCCCCTTCAATGTTAACTTTCCTCCTACCGTTCAGTTCCTTCTTCATCCAAATGCAGCCACTGGACGTCTGCTCTTCCACTTCTTTACAAACCACCGAAAAGCACCAAATATCCGATTTAGATGATCTGAATACGTAATTAATATTAATTAATAAGTAATTAATGAGGAGTTAGTAATAATGTGCCCCCCCATGTAAAGTCATGGCATAATGATACATTAACAAGAGATGAATTCATGTTAATTAATAAGTAATTAATGATGAGTTAGTAATAATCTGTAGTTATGTAAAGTCATAAGTCATTACGTCATTATCTAAAATACCAATTAACATCCACCAAGTTGATTCTTATTTTGCACCAGTATGTCCAAAATGATTACTTTTAAGATAAATATTCACCAGCACTTAAAAAAAAACACCGAAATTAAAAGGTAAAACACAACTTTTATTTAACAAAGTTTTTAAATATCAGTGCACCTTAAATCAAGGGGCTAAGTTAACTTGTATTTTAACCTGTATTTTACTTAAATCTTACATAAAACACAATCAAATGTTCAGTGTGTTGTCCTCTAAACAGGAAATTGATGGCGAATGTCTTTTATTAGGCGCCCAAGTGGTCCCCGTTTATTTTTTTCACCAAGCCAATGAGTCCACTCTATGAGTGAGAGGTGTTCTTTCAGCATCTTCTCTGTCCTATTCCCTCTTAGTCTCCATACACTTGTTTTGTATGTCAGCCAAGCTCTTTCAATGTGTTGTGAGTGAGCTCCACTGTGTGGGTCTACAAACCACTGGGAATGGTTCACTGTAAAATGTTTGTAGCCCATATTTGCCAAAGCCCCCCGGTAGGCCCTCCACTCATCTGAAATAATGGTAGTGCCTGGACGCACATGTTTCACAACTATGGGGATGAGGTGAGGTCTTGATCTTCTTTTCACAAGCCGCAAGATTGGGTGTCTGCATTTATCCCTCACACCTAGCATGCCAAACACCCATTTTTTTCGCCTCCATGTTGTTGATGCTCTCCCTCGTCCATACTGTAAAAGTTAAATATGTAATTAAAAGAAGAAATACTACAGTATTATAATTATATTCATTTAACATGTTTACACATACAGATGGGTGACAAATTAAAGGAAAATCTGGGGGAGCTTTATAATGGCAGTGAGCCAGACCAACAAGTATGAAGCTGAAGAAAGTGCCTCCATCCACATCCATCCATCATAAACATATTCTACACGGCTCCTGGGGGTTATTAAAGGCCTTCTGAAGCAAAGCGATGCATTTGTGTAGGAAAAATATCCATATTTAACAAGTTATGAAGTAAAATATCTAACTTCCACCAGACTGCCTTCTATATTCAACTAACACAGAAAGTGTAAAACTCTAGCAGTTCAAAAAGCTTACACTACGTCCTACGCCTTCCCTATTCAACTTACGGAAAAAAGCTTAACTGACGCAACGCCGGTTCCGTTTTTTTTGTAAGTTAAATTCGGAAGGTGGTCTGGCGGAAGCTAGATATTTTACGTCATAACTTGTTAAATATGTTTTTTTTTTTTTTACACAAATGCATCGCTTCGCTTCAGAAGGCCTTTATTAACCCCCCTGAGCCGTGTGGAATGTGTTTATGATGGATGGATGCACTTTCTTCAGCTCATTCTCGTTGGTCCCGCTCACTGCCATTACAAAGCTTCGATTGTTTTCATCAGAAAGACATATACGCCTAGGATGGCTTGAGGGTGAGTAAAGCTTGGGGTAATTTTCATTTGAAAGTGAACTAAACCTTTAAGTTTGGATAGTACATTTTCATGTCTATGGGGGGGGGGGGGGGTGACGCTTAAGGGGTTAAAACTGTAAACAAACATGTGTCTTTTTGAACAAATCTTAGGGAAAATTGCTTCTGAAATATTTAAGGTTCTACATTATTTCTATGTTACTAGAAATAGTACGCAAGTTTGTAATCAAGTAACATTTGATCATCAGGTTTTATGCTATTATGATCTTTTTTTTTTATTATCTGCATTTCCACATATTTACTAAAGGCCAATTCACACAATCACCAGATTAGAGTACGTCACGTCTCAGACATTCCACGACCAAATAAATGGCAATTAGAAATGTTCAAACGACAACAACAGTGGTCGGCACCTGCAGTGTGAATTTGCCTTATAGGTTATTAATTCACCTTTCGTTTATGACGGAAGTTGCTTTCATCAAGAACGGCAAATTCTTGAGCACTTCCAATCATCTGTCCATGTCTTCTTCTGAATCGTTTTATGGCACAGTGGCACACTTTCCTCATGATACGAGCCATCTTAGAGAGTGTTCTGGAACTTTTTGCAATGCCATCTTGCATCATATCAATTTGTCTGATCCGCAATCCCTGAGCGAACCTGTGAAGTACACAATGGCGACTCAAAATAGGGAAAGCTGAGTTGTCAAAATTAAAACAATCAAAAAACTTTGAAATGCATTGTAACATTTTACTATTCCTTCTCTGCTGTCTGACAACAGACTCACCTGTAAATGAATATTAGCCAAGATGACAAGCTGAGTTTTGATCTCTCAAAGAGAGACCCTACTCGCACTGATCGGCTGGTTTTCTTGCCTCGATGACTTTTATGTCTGCACATCCTGTGACGGTGATAAATGGCAAAATATGGTTATGCAGACAAAAGTATTTTACCTGGACTAAGAATTACTAAATTGTATATAATAATTTTTCAAAAATCAAAAGCCAATGTGTTTACTTCTTATGCAGAAGTTCCGCCCATTGCCAAAGCAACAAGCAGGAAGAAGCTTTTACTAAATCTTTTATTTAATGCCGTTTTTGTTTCATGCGCAAAGCTTCCCCCTTTTACTTTTAACAACCAAGTAAAATATTAAGCCTGAATGGTGCAAATGCAGCATAACAAAATAAATTAATTTAATTTTGTTTTCATTTACTTTTGTATTTCTATTTTATCTGGCCATTTAGAAAAAAAGTGTCTTTAAAACAATAATAAAAAATAAAAATATATAAAAAAATTCTAACCCTCAGAAATATCATTATTTCTGTATTACAATATTTCTAACTATTACAGACGTACTGGGATAAAAGTTTATAGCTCAGATATAAACACTGATGTCTACAGTAGTGATTACAGTAGAGATACAGTAGAGTACAACAGAGCTAATCACCTTTTGAATGTAACTTGATCATTCAAACAAAGCAAACAAAGAAGACTATCAATGACATCATTACACCAGTAGGTGGTGACAAGTAAAAAAAAATAGTCATTGAATCATTCATTTACAAAATTCAGTAATGAAACAAATGAAGTCTTTTGAGTGAGTCACTGAATGATTTGCTCAAACTGATTTTTTAACAATTAATTTAAAGTAGACTGCAGCAAATTATATTTTGTTATAACCTCTGGTAATTTGCATGTTATTTTGTTTAGTTGTAATTTAATAAAAAAAAAAAAAACAATAATTTCAATTTATCCAGAATCATACAGCTCTGAGCTGCAGTTATATCTGAACGTCTTTGTCCAATAAGGGATTTCCCATGACTTTTATGATTTGACTCTCACTTGTGAACTTTCTGCAGGAGGGCGCCTCCGGCTTCCAGTATAAATGAAACAGAAATTAGATGAGAGTGTTTAGCAGTCTGTAAAACTCATCAGGGATGAAAAAGGTGACAAAAACACGAGACCCCCACCCGCATATCACATAATATCTTGTGTGTGAAAAAGTACACCAAACTATTTTTTCAATTATGTTGTGGTTATGATAGTAAAGCTGCATTCCTTGGCAAAATAGTAGTGTTAGTAGTGTTATACAAGCTGTGTTTGGAATAATAATTACGCTAGCAAGAGTTAAATTTGGTGAAAATAACACTAACAACTTTAAATAAAAAAATAGGCCATGTCAGGCTAATTAACAGTTCTAAGCTTGACATACTACTGAAATATTGAAACTTTATCATAACATTTAACAATGCCATAAAAAAATTCTGATATCAACATTTTTGATACCATATAAATTTCATAATGTCAATCACAAAAAACTACTAGCCTAAATAAATAAAATTCAAAGTCACTGAAGACAAGTAAACAGTTAGTGATGAAATAACAATAAGAAACTAATTACAAGCAATAGGACAAAAAAAAAAAACTACAGGAGAACAAATAAATAATAAATGCTATTGTATAAATTAATCAAATTTATAAAAATACTGCATAGTCTCCATTGTGTAAATTAAATATATATTTACTCTTATTAAAGTTACAAAAGTGGAATAGTCAAGAGCAGTGAGACTTTTTTTCCTCTTTTGTTGTTTGATTAATATGAATGACAGACAGAAGGAAAGTTAGACAGCTGTCCCTTTAAGAGCTGCCAGGGCCCATTATACTGTAACACGTGCGTTTAAAAGATGGCACGTGCGTTGCAAAGATGGAATTTTGACACATAAGGTTACACCTATGTATATTTATAATTTAACCATTCAAGGCCAATAAAGTGCAAAATATAACTCCGTTCAAAACTCACACGCTCTAATCTCTCAGACAGCGCTCAGAAACAGTCTCTCTCGCGCATATGTAGAAATTAGTTGTCTTTCGCTGCTGACTGCGATTCTAAGGCTTAAAATCACTTGTTTTAAACCACAATGCTTAAAAACGCATGCAAATGATAAGCTTTCGTGACCACACAGCACAACCTCATGTGAATGAGTAACTTAAGAAGGTGCGAGTCTGTTGATAGGCTTGTTCGAGATGCCCCGCCCGAGAAATACTTTCAGCAATATATCATGTGAACAACAAATCTTAATTTGTTTAATAACTCACCAATGAAAACCGTCGAGATGTCTTCTAGTTCTCTCCATTCTCATATTATGGCCACATCTTGAGCACTTTACTCTCCTTGCTAGTAACTTTTTGCTTTGAAGCCATTTAATGAGCTTGAGTTTCCTGTTAGTTGTGGGTTTCTGAATTGCAAAAAGCAATAATTTTGAATGCAACATTGCTGTTACTCTTCACCAAGACACTTCATACGTTCATGAGCGTACTGCTAACCAGAGCCATTGGTGCTAATGAATTAAACTCAGGTCAGGTGGCGCGGAAAACACCAGAGATTGCCCCGCCTATTTCCGGTGCAATAAGAACCTGCTTCAATCATGCAGAGGGGCTTAAACATAATACATATGTTAACCCAAGTAAAACTTTATGGTATCGCACCATCTTTGGAAGTATATACAAACTGGGATAATTGTAAAGATATCCAAGACACACCAGAGCTTCACGTAGGGTTTAGAGGTGGAAATACAGTAATAAAAATCCAAACTATGTCATTAGTTAACGAGGACGATGGGGTGGCGTCAACCACGCCATTAACTTTAGCTTCGCGCCAATCAACAGATTTGAGCAAGATGGATGAGAAGAGAAAGGCAACGCGGTATGGGAGGAAAATTACCAACAAAATGGGCAAATACAGCTCAGATGAATATGGTAAGTACATGTAACATGCTGTTTGTTGTTTGATGTACTTTTGTCAGGCTTGCAAATTTGGGTTGCCTGGGTGGAGTGAGATTTTGGTAACTCATTGTCCCGTTTTCACAGACAAGGCTTAAGCCTAGTCTCAGACTAAAATGCATGTTTGAGCTGTTTTAACTGAAAACAGCTTGCACTGACATATCTTAAAATATGTCAGAGCAATTGTTTTGCACACCAGTAACTTAATGTTTTTTTTCTAAGGCACGTTTATAAAAGATAGTTAAAAATCCTAATTGAAATCAGGCCTAATGGCTTAATCCAAGCCCTGTCTGTGAAACCATGCCTTTCTTTTTTATGTATTTAATCATACTACTGCTGTAAATTACCAATACGCTTCATGTTGTACTAGATGCACTTTTTAGAAACTTTCTCTATTAATAATGTTCCCTGCTGATTAGATAACTACCTAATATTATGTTACCTCCGATGTAAATTACTAATTGAATAACATGTTTTACTAGTCGAATTATTGAAAAAATTCTCTGCATGGTGTGGCAAAACGAATATAGTATTTGTTACGATAAACGGCATATACCTCGTTTGTCTACAGTTTCTAATTCAGAAAGGCATTTTGAAGTGTCAGCTCCCTGGTAGAGCATTGCATTAGCAGCGCAAAAGGTTGTGGGTTCGATTCCCAGGGAACACACATAGTGATAAAAAAAACAACATGTATAGCCTGAATGCACTGTAAGTCGCTTTGGATAATTTAATAATTTAGTTATAATTTAGTAATTTAATACAATTGCTGATACATGCGTGAAGTGGGCAATAATTCATTGGTATTTGCCTCTCCGGAGATATCAAACATTTTGGTATAAAATGTATACTCAAGTGAAAGTATGCGTACTGTGTCTGCACATTTTCAAAATAAATAAAATTTTGGTTAAATATTTTGGTTTTGCAAAAAAAACAAACAAAAAAAAAACAATTAACATAGATATTTGCCCTAATAACTGTGGTATGTGTGGCCATTTTCCATTACAAATATCAACATGAAAAATATACATTATGTAAATACCCGGGTCAATTTGCATAAAGACAAAGTAAAATTAAGGGTTTTTAACTTTACAAGTACTTTACAATACAACATTTATATTTATACAAAATATTAATGTGGCTTTAATCAAAATATAATGGCCTGCTCATCGAAGTTTACCCATCCAGCTACCGATCATATTATACACTACATAAAACCCATCTATATTTTTTTTTTAGCTCATAGTGTCCGCTCAAGTCCTCCTTGGATGGGTTCACAAATTGAAATGACTGGTTATGAGGATTGAAAACATTTGGCTTCTGACATAAGCCATTCTTCACAATACAGAAATGAATTTGATCGAAATGCCTGTTTCATGCCAACTTTAAAACTGTTTAAGCTCTGCCTGTTTCTTTGCTCAAATAAAGCTCATTCTCATTCTCAAATGCTGTATTTTAAGTTGGTGTTTTTTTGTTTTGTTTTGTTTTTTCAGGACTTCAGCCTACAATACAGCAAACCAGTGAAACAGAAGGTTTGTTTGTAGCCTTTTCTACATTGACATGCAAGAAATATATATATTTTTTCCTGTAATGTTTACATAAGACAAAGATAATTGTAATTTTCATTTAGATATTTAATTTGTGTAATTTCGTTCACAGAAAAGTGGCTGTTAATGTGTAGAGTATAAATTATCTTGAATTAGGCCTAATTCAAGTAGGCCACATTTTTTGTTATTCTGCTTTCAGCCAAGTTACATATTTTTGATTTCTCTTTTATAAGGTGCACCCACTTTACAGATTGCTCTTGACAAAGCAAAACAGACAATAGAGATCCAAAAGCAGAAGATTCTTCATCTTCAGGAAAAAGTTGACTCTCTGACAGATGACAAAAATTTTCTGAGATCAAGATTGGAGGATGGTACGTAATAGGGTCACAAACTTGCTTTAAGAACAATTCTGCCAGTCAGTATGTTGCAACGTTTAATTAGAAATGCTTTCATCAGACAAGAGAGGCTGTGGACCCTGAGGGTGACCTTAGTTGTTCTAGGAATTTGGTTTTAGGAACTAGCCACCAGGGTGGTTCCCTAAGAACTAAATGATCCCCAAGGGCCATTTTCCTAGTTGCATTTGCACCGCCAGAAGGAACTCTGAAGTGACACAAGCCGTGCTTGTTGTGACTTATTTTGACAGCGCTACGAACGCCAGAGTCTGAGCACACAACGCTCCCATTCTCTGTCTTCATTAGTTAACAGTCCTGTCTAATATGTTATTAGATAGAAGTGTTATACAAAGAAAGTAATCAGTATATGACAAAGTATTAGTGTTTGCTGTGTGGTTGATGTCGAATGTCGCTAGCTGAGCAGAAATAGATAATCATGTATTGCCCGGTCCCCTCAAACTTGGATTTTATCCTTAGTGTAAAGTTGAGAGGTCCATCTATCACTGTTTTCCGTGTTCGTAGAGTTAGTTCAGCCAATCAGCCTACACTTACGTCACTGGTAGTTCCTATTGTGCTGGGTAAGACCCTACTCTGAAGTAGGAGCTAAAGGATTTCCTAGAACTAAAATCATTCCGATTTCCTGCAGTGCGAACACACCAAAAAGCGGGTACTTCTGCCAATAGTTATAGGAACTGTAAAAGGTTCCTCTAGTGAGAAAGCCCCTATTCCTCTATGCTAAATTGTAATCAGTGAGACATTAGGGTAACAATATTTTACATGCCCTGTCAAAAGACTGGTTGTTAAAGAATTTTGCATATGTTTTAAGAAGGTTGTTGACCAATAAGGTCACCCCTCTTTTTTGCGTTTGAGACATTTAAAATGTTTTCCTAAATTAAGTGTGGTTAAACAAAAAAAAACACGTAAAGTCTTTACCTGTAGTTTTGTTCTCCACATATTTTTAATTTTTCTTTGTCATAGCACTTCTGAGGCACGAAGCATTTATCTCGCCTGGACAGGCACTGACTGCATCTTCATCCACTACTGCTGCATCACAGGAGAAAGAGTCCAGTGATGAATCTTCTGATTCCTCAGAATCTTCAGATTCATCAGATTCTGAACCAAGAGCAAAGAAGAAGAAAAAGGATAAAAAGCGAAGAAACAAGAAGAAATCCAAGAAACTGAGGGTTGATTTTAGGAGAGGTATGTTTATTCTATCAAAAGTATTAAAATGTATAGTTCATCCAGAAATTGAAATTGTCAAGGCTTTAAGTGAATAACCGGAGAACATGTCTCAACGCATCTGCTTTTTGGAGAAAGTGTTAATAATAATAAACTTCATTTTATATAGTGCCTTTAAAAGTTGCATCTCAAAGCGCTTTACAAGAACATACAGATAAAATACATTGACACAAAAAGTAGAAACATACATCAAAACAAATTTAAGAGACAAAGATGTATTAAACCCCCCCCCCCCCCCCCCCCCCCCCCCCCAAAAAAAAACCAACAGAATATTCACTTGTATGCTAGACTGAAAAAATAAGTTTTAAGTGAAGATTTAAAAACACTAAGAGTGCATGTCTGATCTCAGTGGGAAGAGAATTCCAGAGTTTTGGAGCCACAGAAGAAAAAGCCTGATCACCCATTGAACGTAAATGTGTCGAAGGAACAATTAAAAAGCCAGAATCAGAAGAGCGGAGATTTCGTCTAGGGGTGTAGACAGTTAAAAGTTCAGACAGGTATTGTGGCGCTAAACCATGCAAGGCCTTGTAGGTAAGCATGATGGCAATATGGTAATATGGACTGTTAATGGCAATATGGACTGACGGTGATAGGTACACCATGTCACTTTTTGTGCTGTAGCGGTTCATAAACAAAACTGCATCCGTCTCGCAGAAGAACATTGTAGCTGGAGATACTTCTCTGTTTATGTCAAGCAGGTAGGCTACTGGGCTCCTCCACAGAGGTTGGCATCCCGCTCTGTCTAAAATAGTCAGAACATAAACAACTTTAGTGATAAATGTACCGTAGTGATTCTATATAAGACAAAAACATGGTTTAGAAGATGGATTCATGATGTACTTGCTGATTTTAGAAATTCTGTAAATTTTGAACAAAAAAAGTGCTACGTTGTGTAACTTAAAGGTAATCTGGTAACCTAGCTAGTTATTTTTATTGTTGGTGTTTTATTCAAGTTTAATATCCAAATGCTAGTGAGAAGAAAAACAAAAAAACTTTTAGATATCAATATGCATTTGCGATGAACATTATACTTTTTTTTTTTTTTTTAATTTGTTTTATATAGTAGCTCCTTGCACAATATTTAATAAAGCACATACAAATGACCTTAACTGGAAGCGATGCAACCTGTATTACAACAGAATTTAGTTAGTTGTCATAACCACATTTTGGCTTGTAGTCTGTTCTGAAATCAATAGCAAACACCAAAATAATTCTCATTATTAATACAATTTACTCACCTTTGTTGTATCAAACTCGTACAACATTTTTCTTTTTTCTTTCCCCCCCAGTAAGAACCCCTGAAGACTCCATCAAACGCTACCACAAAGTGTTACAACTGGTAAATGGTGGTTTCAGTAAAGCTGAAGCATACAACAAAATGAATGTTGACAGAAATACGATTGTCATGCAAGCCCCCATTGCTGAGTTGGCAATTGCAAATCCGGAGGAGTACAAATCTTTGAGAGCAACCTTTAAAAAGGGAGAAAGCATCCAAAAATTTTCTGATATCTGTCTTGCACGGTGTCTGGCTCAGCCTAATGTAGACATGATAAAAAAATTGAAAGAGAGCAGTGCCCTTCTTGATATCTCAAAGAAGTGAGGTATATACTTGTTGCTTAAAGGATTAGTTCGGCCAAAAATGACAATTTTTATTTACTCACCTTCAGGTAGTTCCAAACCTGTATGAGTTTCTTTCCTCTGCTGTACACAAAGGAAGCTATTTGGAAGAATGTTTCTAACCAAGCAAATCTTTGGCAACACTGACTGCCATAGTAGGAAAAAAATACTATGGTAGTCAATGGGGGCCGAGATCTGCTTGGTTGCAAACATTCTTCCAAATAGCTTCCTTTGTGTACAGCAGAGGAAAGAAACTCATACAGGTTTGGAACTACCTGAAGGTGAGTAAATATTTTTTTTTCATTTTTGGCTGAACTAATCCTTTAATAGTCTTAACAATGTTTTGTTAATAAAAAAATGTTTATAATGTTAATGTAAAACGTAAAAAAAAAGTTTATAATGTTACTGTTGGTTATTAGTGAACATTCTCCAAACACTTTTAAATATTGATTTTATTTTTACATTGTTACGTAATATCTTTACATTTTATGTTGAGTTTTGTAAAGTAATATACAACTTATGCCTCTTGGTTTAAGGTGCACTGATATTTAAAAACTGTTAAATAAAAGTTGTGTTTTACCTTTTAATTTCTGTGGTTTTTTTTAAGTGCTGGTGAATATGTATCTTAAAAGTAATCATTTTGGACATACTGGTGCAAAATAAGAATCAACTTGGTGGATGTTAATTGGTATTTTAGATAATGACGTAATGACTTATGACTTTACATAACTACAGATTATTACTAACTCATCATTAATTACTTATTAATTAACATGAATTCATCTCTTGTTAATGTATCATTATGTCATGACTTTACATGGGGGGGGGGGCACATTATTACTAACTCCTTATTAATTAACATGAATTCATGTCTTGTTAATGTATTATTATGTCATGACTACATGGGGGGGCACATTATTACTAACTCATTAATTACTTATGAATTCATGTCTTGTTAATGTATCATTATGTCATGACTTTACATGGGGGGGCACATTATTACTAACTCCTCATTAATTACTTATGAATTCATGTCTTGTTAATGTATCATTATGCCATGACTTTACATGGGGGGGCACATTATTACTAACTCCTTATTAATTAACATGAATTCATGTCTTGTTAATGTATCATTATGTCATGACTTGTCTTGGAAGGGCACATCTTTAAAAAGTTATCAATTACACATTCTATACGTATTCAGATCATCTAAATCGGATATTTGGTGCTTTTCGGTGGTTTGTAAAGAAGTGGAAGAGCAGACGTCCAGTGGCTGCATTTGGATGAAGAAGGAACTGAACGGTAGGAGGAAAGTTAACATTGAAGGGGCAATAGTGGCCCAAAAGAAGAGCAAGAACACAAGACAAACGTCTGACTGCAGTGCATTATTATGATATAAAGACATTAAACCAATCCATAACAACCAAAGTGATAACCATCATCACTGATTTTAATTTGGAAAATTGCATCTGCTTAATGAATGCGTTTTTGTAGGATGGCGGCAGTGGAATCACTCAAAACAGGATGAGATGAAATTGCTTTTAATTATGAATGCATTTTGGGTTGGATGAGGTAGGTTAAACGTAAATATTGCAAGAAATCCACTGATGTTTGTGACAGCTGCAGGTGGCATATTTATAAACAATTTTACATTGTGCCATTTTCGAACATCTTCTAGAGCATGTTTGATTTAGTTTACACCAAAGTGTTAATTAATACATTAACTAACATGCAGGAACTATCATGTAATTAAGGTAGTGTTATTCATGCAGTAGTTCATATGACTCATGTCGTAGTTAAGTTAGTTCTTCATTAGTTCTTGATTAATACATGTCTTAACTCATCATTAGTTCATAGTCAAGTAATTATTAATTCGGGAATTAGTACATGATAATTCACGTACTGTTATTGTAAAGTGTTACCCATTATTGTAATAAAAATAAGGTTTAATTCAATACCACACATAAGATATTCTTTTGTTGTAAGAGAAAAGAAGCTCGCATCCTCTTGGAATGCAGTAAAGACAAGGGAGTTGTCCTGAGGTCATGGGAAGGTCCGTTGTGTAGGTTTATGGGGCATCTGGTCAATGTATGTCTGTCTTTGCTTATTGATACCATCATTGAATTATGGTTAAACGCAGTCAGAGGTTTCAGAGAGAGAGTCCGTGCTGGAGCATGTCCAGATCCCACGTGCTTTGTACTGTCTGTTTATTCGACTTATTTATGGTAAACTGGTCAGGAACAACATTGAAGATTCTGTTCTTCAAAGGATGGCCAGATGTTCTCCTCCCAGCTTCATGGGTCTCATGAGATGATAAGGAGAATAGGCAGGAAGCTAGTCAAATAGTGCTGGTCATTTATCAATTTTTATGACTTCTGCGATGGAGGGTAAGACTCCTTGGAATGTTCTGAGTTGCGATTATTTGTGTGTGTCCTTTTGATCAGGCTCTACACCGACATGCATCTCGCGGTCACCGGTGATCGGTTCTGCGCAGATTTTGCTCATCTCAAACAAGCCTAAAATCACTTTCATTGATCAGTAGTCAAATCTAGCCAAGTCAATGCAAAAACATTATTCATTCATTCATAATTAATTGACCAATTTACTAATTTAACGTTAACGGCTTGCCAGGCAGGCGTACAGCAGTGACAGACAGACACATATAACGGTGTCCTGTATGGTAAGATGTTACGCAGCTGACAGTTATCCATTTTCACCTGTACAAGTGAACGCTGCGCATCGGCAGCTAATGAGGCGCGCTGGAGTGACGTCACCGCCCCTCTTCGACTGATTGGCTGAGGAGGAGCTGTCAATCAAGAACTAGTGGACCAATGATGAGGCTTGAGCCCGCCCTGATTTACATGAAACTCTAACCGCAACATTTGGGAAAGCAAGCGCAGAACGTGGAACCAAGAGCGAAGGGAAAAACAGCATAAGCACACAAAAAATTCAAATATGAGCAGAAAATGTCTGAGAGCAGAAAAAACAGAGAAATATAACCAAGGAAAACATGATTTTGTGCGCAAGTCAGATAATTTTGCATTAATATTTCAATTTTGTGCAATATGATTTTAAATGTGTTTAAAGTTTTGATTCATGCTTATTATTTTTAAAAATGCGTTATAAATTTTTGGATTTACGCTTATTATTTTTCTATCTGTGACCATTGTTTGCTATTCTGAAAAATGTTGCTTTCGTTTTTAAATCTTGTGCAATATATTTTTACTTGCGTTTTTAAATTTTGGTTTCACGCTTGTTATTTTTTTATCCGTGACTGCAATACTTCCCATACCCACCACCTGTGCAACAATTTCTTCAGCCATATCGTCAATATGGCATACTTTCGACGGCATACAATGTTGTTGGATAAAGGTACCGTTTTAATTGCCTTCGCTGCTTTCTTGTCTAGCATTGTTTCCACGAGGATAGCTACTGCTGGCATGATTTTTCAGAATTTTCTTGACTTGTGTCAGGTCCACTGATTGATGGTCCATCAAGTTTTTTAAGCCACCTGTCCATAATGGCAGCTCTGTTTTCTGACAAGCTGTTCCTGTGAATGATAAAAAAATGCCGGCAAATATGAAAATGCACATAAAGTAACTTGAACTTGAACCTGATTTTTTAAAAATGTTTTTTGTAGCAATATTATTGTCAATATTAGATATATCAATATTAGATCAGTTAATAACTTTTTTTTATTATTATTATTATTATTTTTAAAAGTGAGAAGTTAGAAGTTAGAAACGTAATTTAAGTTTGTTTTAAAAGTGATTTAGTTTGCCTGGAAAAGAAAACAGAAATTCAGAGCGCTGAACCGATTACGTTAAAGGAAACAGTTTACGGAAAGTTACAAAAAGCATCGGAAACAGCCGAAGTAGGCGGAAGAATTGTGAACTTGTGATTAGTGCACGCTGAAAGTGAGAACCGCAGAGAGCGGTAAAAAGCACTCGTCTTGAAAGATTATCAGCGCGGTGAGCGTCCACTTGCATGATGTGTGTTCCGAGAAAGGATTATCGTGACTAAAGTGTTATGAGAGAACAAGGACATCATGAACTGGAAACCATGTCAATGATTAGTCAACTCGGGACGCTAATGGTAGGATGAAAGTGCTTTTAAACAAGTTTTAATGCCATCTTATGTGGTAATGAGATTATTTGAACTGTAAAATATGCTTGCTAACTTTGCTAAAGATGTGTTTGCTAACGCTATTATCTATGATGGTGGTGTATTAGAGTGTATACAGTTAAATTAAATTATGTGCTATTAAGTGTATTTAAAATGAAATGTGCATATTGTATATATTTATGTTAACGCATAAAATGTGAATGATTTGATTGTAATTAGGTATTTCATTCTGTTTTCTTTAAAGGTTATCAACCTAAACTAAATTAACTAAACTCAACTGATCCTAAACTGAACTTTGCTGCTAAATGACTGATTGAAACTCCGTTGAACAACTTCTTAAACCATTGACTCTGGTCCATCGTCTAACTTTATTCAAACTAATTGAAGTTCATCTATTGGAAACCTGTTCTGTGAATGGATGTGAATGGAATTAAAATCAACACAGTACAAGTCAGTCAAGATTGTAACAAGTTTATCGAAGTTTATTGAAGAAAGTAAAGCCATCTTGAGTTGATCCCTGTGTCCTTGATTAACTGAGCTTTTTTTCGAGTTAGAGACAGAATTGACGTGTGGAATCCAAAATAACTCGACACGATCCCCCTGCAATTACGCCACAGTTCACTAGGAGTCTGTGTACCCCCGGTTGAGAAACACTGCTGTAGTACATTATAAAATATATAATATAATATAAAATGTATTGAATATAAATATAATACAAAATCACATTTTTAAAATTTGAATAAAATGAAAACTAAAAGACTTTCAAATCACATGAGCCAGTATTTTATTCACAATATAACATAGATTACATAACAAATGTTTAAACTGAGAAATTTTACACTTATCCAGTAAATGAGCTCATTTCAAAGTTGATGCCTGCTTCAGGTCTCAAAAAAGTTGGAATGGAGGCAACAAAAGGCTGAATAAGCAAGACATTTTCATAATAAGCAAGACAACATCATCAAAAGATTCAGAGAAACTGGAGAAATCTCTGTGCATAAGGGACAAGGCCGAAGACCTTTGTTGGATGCCCATGGTCTTCGGGCCCTCAGACGACAGTGCATCACTCATCGGCATGATTCGGTCATTGACATTATTAAATGGGCCCAGGAATACTTCCAGAAACTACTGTCGGTAAACACAATCCGCCGTGCCATCTGCAGATGCCAACTAAAGCTCTATCATGCAAAAAGGAAGCCATATGTGAACATAGTCCAGAAGCGCCGTCGTGTCCTGTGGGCCAAGGCTCATTTAAAATGGACTGTTTCAAAGAGGAAAAGTGTTCTATGGTCAGACAAGTCTAAATTTGACATTCTGTTGGAAATCACGGACGCCGTGTCCTCCGGGCTAAAGAGGAGGGAGACCTTCCAGCATGTCATCAGCGTTCAGTTCAAAAGCCAGCATCTCTGATGGTATGGGGGTGCGTAAGTGCATACAGTATGGGCAGCTTGCATGTTTTGGAAGGCACTATATGAATGCTGAAAGGTATTTAAAGGTTTTAGAGCAACATATGCTCCCCTCCAGACGACGTGTATTTCAGCAGGACAATGCAAAACCACATACTGCAGCTATTGGCTTCATAGTAGAAGAGTCTGGGTGCTGAATTGGCCTGCGTGAAAAGATTAACCCCAACCTCACCGTCATTCACTGTATGAATCACAAGTTAGAACTTGCAGTCCACGATGCTGTAAAACATATTACAGATGCAAGTCATTTTCAGATAATCATAGACTCTCATTTTTCTCTCAAAGCCCCAAAAATTTGAGAGAATTTGAGTCTGCAGCTTCCGATTTGGGGATACACACTCGCAGGAAAGGAAGTGTTTGACGTGCGCTGGCTGTCCTCGTTCTGCACGTCTGTGACACCTCTTTGGGAAAGCTATCCAGCGTTGGTCAAACTCTTTGAAGAGTTAAGCAAAGACCAATCAAGATCTGCCACCGAGAGGGCCAGGTGTAGGGTCATTCATGTCAAAATGATACAGTGTTTTTTTTTGGTGGAGATGTCGTTGGTAAAAGATGCGCCAGAGACCCTGCAGGCCTTATCCCTGTTTCTTCAAAGGAGAGATGCCACAGCTGTCAGTGCTAATTCCGAGGTGGACGTTGCACTGAGAACACTGCGGTCTATGAGACAAGCCGATTGTGTGAATGCAAAATGCATGAATAATGAATTTGAACGTTTCCACACGTTCAAGGTAGTGGTGGCGTGCGGGGGGTGGGGGGCGGGATATGGGGTGAAAAAAAATTCAATAATTAAACAACACCGCGTCGTTAGCGTTGGTATTGTATCAGACACTTGCACTGAACATTATATGAAAATCAAGCTCAAATGGAATTAACAATGTTTTTGACCAGAGAATGACGGAGATGGAGTGTTTTGTCTGTCATTAGAACGGCTGTGACTGTTATCTGAGGCGGCAAGTGCATTATATGCTTTCATCAACTTTTACAAGTTATACTGTATAACGTTGATTGTAGCTATATGGGCGCTTAGTTTTTCTTGTTGTTTAATACACTTGGCCAAAATCTCAAATGAAGCGCTTATGCACAGGATATTTAAAACGTACACAAGTAGCCTATATAGACGGCAAATAACTAATTCTTCTTCACTCTTCAAACACACAAAAACATTAGCCTTTACAGACATAGTGTTTGAGTAAAGAAAACGCTGTACTATTCAAACATCAATTATTTATTTACCCTTGCATTGCGAAAAAGCGGAGATCTGTCTCCTCCAGGCTGTGTGCGGCGCGTCAGTCTGAATGGAGGCGGGGTGAAGTTACGAGGTATCGCTGAGAGCTTGATGATCCAATGGCGTTACGAAGTTTTACTGACAAGTTCTTTTTAATGCTTATCATTGGTTAACTATTTTTAAAACCCTCTGATTTAAAATAATAAAAACTAATTATAATAGACTCAAGTTTGGATAATTTTTCACAGCACCTGACTGGGCTTGGGTATGGCAACTGCCATACTCTGCCATACGGAAACGCCGCCCCTGGTTCAAGGGTGTAAAAGTGTCTCAACCAAGTGACAGAGACCATCGAAGGCAGAGGTATTTCGTGAACGATTTTTCATTTCCCTGGTCGACAACATTGAGAGCAGGCTGGATGACAACAGAATTATTTCTGCTGCAGCTGCTCTAAATCCGTCAAAGTGGCTATCCGATGAAAACGAGCGCATCCTATTTGGGGATGACAAACTTCTCAAGATGCACAAGACCCTTGCTGTTGAGGCCACATCAAGTCCCATACTCCTCAAGGAATTCCACGAATTTAAATGTCATGGCGTCATCGGAGAGAATCTGTGTAAAGTGCTCACTTCTGTCTCCACGCTTCCAATTTCAACAGCCGAGTGTGAACGAGGATTCAGCGCAATGAACCATATTCTCACCGATGGTAGAAACAGAATGAACGTCTCCACGCTGAACAGCCTACTGTTCATTTCAGTAAATGGACCAGTGGTTGCCTCATTCCCTGCGCAAAGATTTGCAGAGATGTGGGTGAAAGAGGGGCGACACACTGCAGATGATCCTTGCACCGGAAAGCAGAAAAATAAAAACACAGAAGTGCGTCATCAAAGCAGACTATTTTCTTAGTCTGACAAATAGGCATAGCCTATTTATTTTTTATGTTCACAGCACCTTGTGCTAAACAGTTAATATCGCTCTATTTGAGTAATTAAAAAAAGGATTATTATTTATTTTTTTGCAAACGCAGTGTTTAAAAAAATGTAAAAGTTTAAAAAATATTCTTATAAAAGTTTCGGTTATTGAAGATTCAGTGCATCCCTAGTCAAATTCAATCTGAAACGAAAGACACTCCAGCAGAGCTGGTCCTCTCTATAGGCAAAGGACGCATGCTGTGTACGACCCCCGAACCATTGCAGCTGTGCAATTAATAGAATTTTATTTTCACATTTTATTTTTGATTTACCACTATTATGAAAACACATTGTCATTTAAAGCAGTGCACTGTCAACCTTCCAACATAAACAGTTGGTAAACTAATCGAATGCTTGTCAGTATATTAGATATGTGCATTCAGTCTTAAAGTGACAGCAGCCTATTAAACCTGATGCTGTCTCTGTCATTTAATCTAATTCAAACAACAAATGAAATGAGAAAATGTATTCACTGAATAACTCAACGTATACTTAATTCATCCGGTGAAGACTATGCATTGTTTTATTCTTATATTTGATTACTGTATTCTATTTCTGTATGGGAGGGTATGATTTCTTGTAGGCTAAATTGTTTATTTTGTTTGTATTTATCTATAATTCTATTGTATTTGTCCTATTGTTTGTAATTTTATTGTATTGCTGACTGTTTTAATTCACTGCTGTTTTTTTGAGTGAAACTGCTCTGAAAGATTAATGGGTCAGGGGTCATTTTTGTGTTTTCATGAACACACTAACAGAGGCCCCCTGACGAAGTTTTGCTTGGGGCCCCCAGAAATCTAGGACCGGCACTGCATTTCAGATACACATCTGAGTGGAAAAATGCATTTTAGCAAGACTTTCAATTAAGTTTTTAATGAAACCATTCAAAATAGATTATAAATACATAGTATTACTGTTACAGTAAAACTTCCTGTAAAGCTGGTTTAAAACAATGTTTATTGTAAAAAGACTTATACACATAAATATGACATTACTTGGCATCAAACAACTATTTTAATTTTATGTGGTAAAATTTAATTTTGTCATTATCATGTTAATAGCAAATACACAAGTCTAGTTACCCGACTTGTATGGTTGTGTGGTTATTTTGTTATGCACATTTGCACATTTTGTCTCCCTAATCAAACACTTCTGATTCAGGTCATCACCTCATTACTAGAAACTCTGAGACCTGAAATTGGTGTGAGACATGTAAAATGTACACTATTGGCATATTTCAGGACAACGTTCATCTTCAAATTTTCACTCCCCTCCATCTTTTGGACGTGGTCCGGATGCATAACATTGCTCACTTTGACTGAATGAACAATACTGGCAGAACCAGTGCAATGAGTTTCAATGGAAAAACCCAGATCACTGATTTATTATTTGCCAACGTTTCCTTATACGTTTGCATAAAAAGTTTATGCAGCATTCAGTAGGCATATGATTAAGAATAGGCATTTATGGAAAACATTAAAAATACACAAATGAAAATGAAATTATATATAATCAAAGTGAATAAAGCGCTCTCTTTATAATCACTATGATGTAACGGTTCACTCAACTCACGATTCGATTTAAGATTTTGATTTTACAAAATGAGATTTAAGACAAATTATAAATTAAATGTGTCCTTTTATTATTGCTTGGACAAAATGCAGCACGTTTCTTTGTGAAATTGAAATATAACACTATAATAATATACTAATATAGCACTTGCATATTATTGCTCTTTTGTTGGGTTTTGATTGCTTTTATTCTCCTCATTTGTAAATAACAAAATGTAAATATAAAGTAAATGTAAATAACAAAACTAAATTTAAATTTTAAAACAAGCTCCAAATCAAATAAATAAGTAACACAAATAAAAGAAATCTCTTCATATAAACAAAATAAGGCTTTGTCTGTGCTCTTTCCATTTTAAATTAGAGACAACCACTGCATTTTAATCATGATCCAAACAAAGATGCTGAACATGAGCAGTTTTTAATCTAAATTAAATTTGTATAATTTTGAAATTTGAAGCAACAACAGAATGGTCTAGCTTCAGTTTTGTGAAACTACTGTATACATAAAAAATATCTGCATGAAATGAAACAGAAGACGAGCTGAATGAGATGCAGATTCAATCTCTGCCAGCAGGTGGCGCTTTAAGCCTTTCCTTGGTTTCCGCTGTAAACAAAGCAGCGTTTTTTTTTTTTTTAAAGTTGCCAGCCACCGCCAGCATTTTTGATGATTTTCACCTAAATTTGAGGGCCCTCAGAATATATTCTCCTATGAATATAAGAACATATTATATATCAAAATAAAGAACCAAGCCTCTGCTTTTAAACAAGATTTGTTTATTTTATTCTATCTTCATGTGTTCATGTTTTATCACCATTTGAATACAGATGGGGTTCATCAAAAATACAACATTTTGGACAAAAAACTGAGAAAAATGCATTTTTATCAAAGTATCAAAGCAAGATGTCATATTCAGATGTCATATTCTTTCACCTGTAAATAATTATATGAATAATTGAAATTGCATTCAATAAACAGAACAAAAAACAGACACACACACACATATAGGCTACATACATACATATGCATACATATACTGTATATATATATATATATATATATAGATAGATAGATAAATAGATCTATATTTAGATCGCGCCCACACACACACCCCTCTATTCAGATCGACGGGTTATCAGTTTCAACTAGAGATGTTTCTGTGTCTGTAAAGGCATCTCTCTCTCACTGACTACTTCGTCCCGATCAGATTCAAAATGGTCAAAGCATGATCTACATAGGCTATGATCTATATATGATCTACATTTTCTCTGATCCTTCCATTTATGCCGATCGTCTTCTATTCGCACCCTAAAGACCCGGAAGTCTCGTAACTCATTCAGGACATGCGCTAGGGCTTTCCTTACCATAATACACCTAGAACACGGATTGATGTAAAAACTCGTCAATGGCGGGGAAAGAGTTAATATGCATTATACAGAGGCAAGATGAAAAGAAAAAATACCATCTAAACTTTTCTAAAGACAGTAATTTCCCCTCAGACATACATTCATATAAACTCCTACCCCTAATTGAATCGCGATTTGTTTAGCTTCTCAACCAATTTGATTTGTCACATATATGAATCGATTTTCAACCGGCTCGCGGTTAATCGTTACATCCCTAGAATACACATACTTGATAGAACATATGACAGTCACAACAGATGTATTCTTTGATGCACTTAATAGGTCATTGATATCAACTGTTTGTGTCGCTCTGGCAACTTTTACATTTGAAAGGATACTATGGCAAAGTTATTGCTTTCCTTATTCAAAGTTATTTTTTTAATGAATATATGATTAACCTGAAGAGTAAAAGCTTCATCATACACTTGTAAAGTTATGAGCTATATCACACTCATAGACACTAGGGGTGTGACAATACACATACTCCTGAGATGAGACAAAATACAACAAATGACAATACAGATACTTGGTTCACTAGATCGAGACAATGTTTTTGTCATGAATTCTGTCCATAGACTCCCATCCGCTAGCCACCAGAGGTCGCCCTTCCGTTATATTGACTTTCACACCACACAGACTGTTACACATCACCCTGGACTGCATTTCCCATCATCCATTGCACTGATTACACACAGCTGTACCAATCACACGCTCACCTGAAAGCTATTACACACACTATATAACACCCACTCAGATCTTGCTCAAGTTGCCGAGTATTGTTCTGCGTTTATCACTCACCTAGAGATAGCTGCCTTACGGAGCCATTTCGAGTTTTCATAGTTTAGTCTAGTCTTGTTATTACCTGTTTTCTGATTCCTGCTTGTGTTTCTTGGATTAACCCTTGTCTCGCCCTTCGGACTCTGTTTGTACCTCGCCTGGACTTTTGCTCATGGTATTGGACTACCCCTCTTCTCAAGCCCTCTGGATATTGTTCACCGATCGTAGACCCACACTTGCCTTAGGATTACGCTTTGTCTTGCCTGTGTTATACCTGTTTTCCACTGTTTGAACCATGCCTGTTATGACCACGTCTCTGTCTAGATAAAAGCCTGCAAATGGATCTGCACGTCTCATGTCTCATTCGCCCTGTTATAGTTTTAATACTGTTTGAAAAAATCCAAGCTGTTTGAGCTCCACAAAACAATTTAAATATTTTAACTAATCTAGAGCTGTAACTATTTTGGTTATTTTGGTAATCAATTATTTTGGGAATCAAGTAATATACTGATTATTTTGACAATTGAGTAATCTGATATTTTTTAGTAATAAAAGTATAATAAAGCTTGTTTTTCACTTAGGTCTAAACACATTTATATATATTAAACTAGTGATGAGATAATAATTGTTTCAAGTAATTACATGGATTTATTGAACAACACTGTTAAAAATAAATAAAGTAATATGCCTATGCTGCCCTACAACTCGCTAGAGTGTGAAACTGAGAAAAATGACTTTAAAAGTTTTTTATTTGTCCAGCCAAATTAATTATAGGTAGGACACTGGAAATTTGGCAATTAAATGTTTTAGTAATGAAAATTATGTACATAAAAAAAATTGTGAGCTCAAATTTGATTTTTACCCCTATTTTGAAGTTACTCTACTCTGCCTTTGCATTTTCTGCAAAACGTGAGAAGTTTAATTTAAGTAAAATTTTATCCATTTAAAAAACTGCGAAAGTGATTCCAGTTCTGCACATAAACCTAGCGCGATGTATTTGTGTCTATGGTTCGCTGCGCAATGCCGTCTTGCAGACTGCAGCCAATAGAAATGCCTCTCTATCGGTGCGCGTGCTGCTCCTCACAGCACAGATCGTGAAAGCACACTGCAGTTTTTGTCAATCATTATTCACTTCAAACGAAGTGTAGAGACGATGTAAATAGATTCGGTGTGCAGTGTAGAGAGCTTCATTAATTAAAATGGAAGTTTGTGAGATCCTGATGAATGAGTGACAGATTTTTAATGCTTATAAAGTATATAATAAAATTTATACAACAGTTTTATATATGTTTTATTTAATACATAAGTTAATATAAAGTGACTTACATTTTAGGAGCACTGTTGTCTGATTGTGCTCTATTTCGTCAACTAAAATAATTCCAAACAATGTCACAGCTGAACCCCTGCGCATCTCCAAGCAAACACACCTGTGTTCCGTTTATGAATGAATCTGCATTTTTGAACAAATCTAGCGAGTCAATAGGTGTGTTCGACTTGAAGCGGCACTGCGCAGAATGATCAGTGTATGACATCAAAGTACCGCGAGAGTGATTTGAAAGCATAGGATCCGTCGGCTCTCTTATCGCTCTCGCGGTACTTTGATGTCATACACTGATCATTCTGCGCAGCGCCGCTTCAAGTCGAACACACCTATTGATTCAATAACCCATTCATAAAGGGAGTCACTTGCTTCGTTGCTAAATGAATCAGCCATTTGAACGAATCGATTGAATGATTCAGTGACAAAGACAGTGACTTGCTGCCACCTACCGGTGGTTTCAGTTTCATTTTTAAGTATGAATTGAGTCATTTAAATCGTTTAACATTTCTATATTCAAAACATTAATCTCATAACATTGTTATTATGAAATGCATTAATGCCACCTCTGAGTCTTGTCAAAAAGTCTGTAAATATTCCTTAATGTTTTAGAATTTGCGCTCTTCTGTGCCATGCAAAGATGAATTGTTGATGCTAATTTCATTTGACTGGTAACTTATTCTTCCTGATTGTATCTTATTATTTTAATTGAACTTATTGTTTAATTAAAATTTTTGATAAAAGTTTATAAATCTAAATTTTTTGGCACAAAAAAATGACATACATTTAATAAAGTTAGAGGCACTACACAGGGAAAAAAAACCTTTAAGGAGTCAAATATCGCCTTATAATAGGAAGGTGAATTTCTGTAATTGATCAGAAGGCGTTCCTCATTTTTTTTAAAGTGAAAAGAAATGCAAGCATAGAGTCGAGGAAACTATTAAATATAATCTACAAATCATGCAAAACTGTACAACTAAATAAGATATTTCTTATTTTAGGAATAGGATATATTTTTAGGAAAGCTGTCATTAAGAGCACACCACCATATGCAAACCTTAGCAATAAATAAATTAAAAATTGTTTAACCAGAACACACTGGGATCTGCATTTGCAATAATCAGTCCCTGTAACATTCAACGTTATTGAACCACTTTTTGTGCAGTACGAGTCAAGGGGGAAAAATTAAAGGTTCCCACTTTATATTAGGTGGCCTTAACTACTATGTACTTACATTTGAATTAGTCATTTGGTACAATGCACTTATTGTGTACATACATGTTTTTACATTGTACTTATATGTTTTAAAATACCTATATGTAATTACATCTGTAATTAATTTCTGTAATTACATTTATAATTACACTGTTGACCCATCCCTTACACCTACCCATACCACCAAACCTGTCCCTGACCTCACCCATATCCCACCTCAATAGCAGCAAAAGTGTTTTGCAATACAATATGTACACAATAAGTACACTGTACTTATTTTTTGATGTAAGTACATAGTAGTTAAGGCCACCTAATATAAAGTGTGACCAATTAAAGTGCTTGCAGGATTCTTTAGTTAAATGTATGTACAAAATGTATTTTATAAAAAAGATCATATATATTTTTAGACCCTGCTTTAAAGGTTCACAGTTGAAGTTTACAATTGTAATATACAATGTCATAACATTTTGATCTGAACAAAAAAATTTTATCTGCTTAGTATCAATGAAAAATAAAGTGCTTGCAGGATTCCTAAAGAAAACAAAACAATTGTAAAACAATAAAATAAATACAGATGTAGAACCTTCCAACTTGGATTTCACAGGTTTTTCAGTTTGTATTTATGCTCCATGTGGAATCGCAGAGACCGCGACGCGAGCACCGCCCCGACTGCACAAAACGCCCCCAACACGAGAGAAAGCTGCAGCCGCACAGCGACCCTACCGCCCACTGCGCCCCACACAAAGGCTCTTAACAAGGGATGCGGCAAGCAGCGGAACCGAGGTGGTGCTCGCGTCATGGCCCCGGGGCTACAGGTTTAATTCATCTATCTGTAAATATTTTTATGTTAATGAAATTTGCTCATTTTTGGTCTTGTAGAAGAAACTGCCCTTGTGATTGTAGTATAACCAATACATTTTGGGTTAAGTTTTTTTAATATTTTTAACTTTACAAATATAACCCACAGTTTAATCCTTAAAGATTTTATTTTTTATTACGAAAAACCAAAATCGTTATCTCTTGAATATGTTTGTGGCGAGGGGGGCGTGGTTCAGCGAGGTCTGCAGTGGAGGGTGACACGGGAGTGCATATTCGAAAAAACTAGTCGAAAAAACTGGGGAGAAATCCGGTCCCATCCCAATCCCAGAAGAATGACTCCCATTCCCTCCCACTCCCGGTTGTGTTTTTTTGGCTGGAATCTGTCAGTTACAGTAAAAAATACAGTAAAGATCACAGCATGCCCAGATTGCAGATTTTTTTGTGTGTTATTTTATTGAACTAAAAGCCAGTTTAAACTTCATTAAATCTAATGCAAATCATCCATGTAAACACACAGGCACATTAGATAACCAAATTTTCATTTTCATATAACCAAGTTTCCATTAAGATGAAATCCCACTGTTGCTATGCAAGAACAAGAGAGTGTCCACAGATTCTGGACTGAGGCGGGTGCGCCTCTCCTCAATTAATCTTCCACCAACACTGAAGCTCCTCTCTGACGGGGTGCTTGTTGCTGGGATTGCCAGCAGCTTCCTGGCAACTGGCACCAGCCCACCTGACATCTCCTGCCAGAAGTTGAGAAGGGACTGCCTTTGTAGGCTCGTTCATATATTTCAGCACCAACTCGCGGCTCCATGACTCATTAGTGTTACCACGGTCCTCCCTCTCCTCCTCCTGCACACAGCTTGAGAAGAAACTGTGCACCTCTGTGCCTTTGGCCACTAGGTGTGGTGGATCTTCTGAGAAAAAAAGACAGATTGTTATGGTACAACTGACTTTGCATTATGAGCATAATGCTTTATATAGGGCAAAATACACACGTCTTTATATTGATGGAGGTAATATACAAGTTGTAGGTAGGTTGTGTGTGTGAGTGTACACTGTGTTGCTTTCCATAAGTGAGAGAGAACATTTTGTACTTATATTAGAAATTTCCTTAGAGTGCACTGTCTGTTCTTAGTACTAATGCTATTAATTACCCTGTTGGACACTGGTTCTCTCCTCTATCCCTAGTCTTTCTGTGATTGCTGCCAGAGTGTTGATAACCTCTTCGTATTCCTCATTGTTTAGAGTTTTTCTTAAGAAACACCTCAGGCTAGGAGAGAGTGCTGTGGCTATCTTGTGGTAAAGGTGAATTTTGAATTTCAGTTCCACTGCCTGGCCTAATATTCCTTTTAGCTAGGAGGGGGGAAAATAAAATTACTTGATAGACAACATTGTTATTGGATAATGACTATCTGCTGTTAGTTACCAGAATGACCAACAAAACAATTTCAAATGAGGACTGTATTATATTACCTCTTTCACAATAGCACTGTCTCCATCCTGAAGCAACAAACCCCTCTGCAGGGTTGCCTTGCTTGGGAGGACAAGGTGCAGACTAGGTGTCTGATCAGTGGAGAGGTGCCTGGTAGCCTCATCAAAAGGTTCCAGAAGGCGGATAATGTCTTCAAGAAGGTCTGGGTCTATGTTGTTGACATAACGGAGTTCATTTCGGTGAAGCAGGACCTCGTGCAGCTTACCAGACAGCAGAGCATCCCTTACAGATTGCAAGTCTGGTATTCCACCTCGTTTCTACTGCTTGCTTAAGTGATCTGTCCAGCGCTTTTTGTAATCTGAAATTCAAGAAAGAGACAGTGTACACTACACGAAGGTGATAAAATCTGTCAGATTTTTAAAATATTAATGTTTGTTAGAAAAAGATTAACAGCAGAATTGTTGAGTCAAAATAGCTTGCTGAACAAGAAAATGTATTAATTACAGCAATTGTTTTTGTTGCTTTTATTATATTTTATAATAAACTGTATAAACTCATATATATATAAATACCTGCAAACTACACAAAACAGGCATGACAAGACTGTAAAATATCTTACCCTGCTCTTTTTGAAGTGTGTAACCAGAGTCTTCGCATCCTGAAACAGGCTGATGACTGGGCTGTGCTGTGGGTTCTCCACATCCAAATGGTCAAATGTGTATTTAAGAATCAGGTTAATGTTATGACCTGCACAGGACAGTCTGGTGTAATCCTTGAAAGCTGCGACTACATTTGAACCATTATCGGTCACTACAACAATATCCTTGCTCAAGATGCCAAACTCCTATAAGTAAGAATAAAAAAAATCCAGCACAAACATAAAAGGTTAATCCAAACACAAATAAACAGACCATAGTGATTACTTTGTAAGTAAATTATTGTGCTATTTTTATTATTAAAATTATTATTATCATTAAAGCTTGAGCTAGTCAGAACAGTTAACAAGAAATATAAGAGACACTGAATAGAATAGTAATTTATTACTTGGACAAACAAATAGAATATAACAACATTAAGTATATGTACTACACATATGTAAGGAGACTTGGGGTAAAAAAAAAACACATACCTGAAGGATGGAGTCCACAGTCCTTCTGATATTGTCATGGGTTTTGACACCCATGATCTCCCTTGTAGCCAGGACCCGGTTCAACAATTTCCATCCAAGAATATAATGAACTGTGACTGTTATGTAGTGTGTATTTGTCCTTTCTTCTGTCCAAAGGTCTGTTGTCACAGCACAGTCTGGGCAATAAAGGAATAGAGTATGATGTAAATGTTATTTCAACTTCACAGGATCTTATATGAACAGACATTTGACCCTATGCCTTTAATTTACAATCCCATAAAAGTAGGCTCCAAATATGGCTAAAAAAACAGAGACCAACATTAAACAAAACAAAAAAGCAGTGTAGCCAGGCCTACCTGTTGTAGCTCCTCCATAACATGTTTCTTTACTCTCTCGTATTCGTCTTCAACGTGGCGAGAAATGGTGTGTGCACTCGGTAGCACATCTTCGATCTCAATGCTGCTTCCATATTTAGCCCCGATATTAATGAGCTCTTTCGCAACTTCAATGAACCCTCGTCCCTCAACAATAGCGAACGGTCTTAGATCCTGGCTGCACATATGGGCCATCACGTCTGTGAATCTCAACTTTACAGTCGCTGGCACCTTACACTTCATAAATGAAGAAATCGCCGGTTGCCTACTAGAGCGGGCTGCTTTGCATGAGTGACACTGAAGGCCACTCGTACCCGAGTCGGAATGGTATTTGATAATATGTCTACATGTCTTGCAGCTGGCGTATGGTGTTTTCACGCCGTCTTTCTCAACTTGTAAAAATGTTTTGGTTACTTCAGACCTCCCAGAAATGTCGGTGAGCACAACTGAAATATAATTTTCCGACAGTAGTCGTTGCAGCTTAGCTTTCTCATCCGACTCCATTTTGATTATGATTTTCGCGGCTACAAACAAAGTGCCTTTTTCTCTTATACCAAGTTGGTGCATTACTGCCACCAACTGTCACGGGTGTGTGGAGTACGTCATTCACTTAACCAGCCACAGCAAAGCAAACAGGAGGAGAGCATAAAACTAGAATTGAGTTCAAATTTAAAATATATAGTTTATTTATATAAAAGGTATATTTGTGTATAAAGTTGGGTATCATACCCAGATAGCACACGTACGTCTGCAAGATGTCTGTTAAAGATCTCTTGATCTGGAAAGCATCTGCTGTCTGTAAACGTCCGACAGACGTCTGTAAGATGTCAGTTTTACATACATTCTAAATCATAAACATCTTAAAGACATCTAATAGACGTCTATTTTACATCTAAAAGGAGATGTCCTATAGACGTATTGCAGATGAGCAAACAACCTAAAAAATACGTCTTGCAGATGTAGATGCAGACATCAAATAGAGGTCTCCGAGATGTACGTGTGCTATCAGGGTAGTATTATTGTGATTCCCGGTCCCGCCCACTCCCTCTGACATTTTTTCCTGTCCCGTCCCAATCACGTGAATAATAGTGATTTTGTTTCCCATCCCACGTGATTCCCGTGACCCGTGGGATTCCCGAAAAAATGTCAGCCTCTAGTCTGCAGCGGGAGAGAGCTGGGAGACGAGCGGTGAGTAAGTGGGTCAAGTGCAAATGATAAACACCTGTGTCTTGTTTCAGTAAGTGGCACGGGGAGACCGCATAAAGGCACCTGGGAAAGACAGAGAGGGAAGAGAGAGACCTGCTGCTGACTGCTGGCTGGATATTGTGCGGGCTTGAAAACCTTTACTGCTCAGGAGAGCCGAACTTTATATTGCGTATGCATTGTGTTATATTGAGCGCTGATAGCGCGACTTTTTGTTTGTAAAAGAAGCTAAATAAACACCAGCAACAGTCAAGCCGACCTCGTCCTCTTCCTTCCTGAACATTGACTTTGCTACAATGTTATTAATCTCTTAATTTTATGTGCAAAATTGTTCATCCACTCGCAAAACTGGCTTAAATCTTCTTTGTTTTCCTCATTTTCTTGTTCAAAAACAACAACAAATACAATTTTTAATGCATTATGATTATGAGAATTTGACTATTCAAAGATATTTATTCTTTTTTTCCCCCTGTGTATATAATCTCATGCTATGATGTACACAAACCCATTAGAGTTGTTTTCTGTTTTTCTTTTGTCATTATGATTGTTCATTGTTAAAGATACTACCATCTTTCCCTGAGCTTTTATGTAATAATAAGTTCTGCAGTAATAATACTAAAAAGAAAATAAAGAGTGACAGGTGCACAAACACCTCATAGCATCAATAAATCCACAACCTAGTACGTTTTCCTCATGTTTGCAATGTCTGCACAAAGGAGACGTCGATCAGCTGCTCGAAGATCTCGACTTTGGAGAAGACTGTTGATTTTACACTTCAAAAATGTAAGTATTACTATTTAGAAATTAAGATTACCTCAGAAATACATCGCTAGCCCACACCAAAAATTATGAACAATAATAAAGATAAATGCTGACCGATAATTAATTGTATTTTTTAGTAAAACAAGCAAAATGTAATTAGCTTTTTCATATGCAATAGCTATACATGACTATACACTAGACAAATGCAGCCAAGGTGAATACATCTCAATTTTCAGTCAAGTAATGAATTAATGCATAATATGTTAATGAAACAATTATATTTTATTTACTGACAACAACAGGAAACATGAATAAATGAGTAAAAGAATAAATAAAAGTAATCATGACAATAAATAAATACAAGTCAAGGACACATGAAACAAAGTTTTATTCAAACATATTGTTCTGACAATCATGTATTTACAGACGGTGAACCCACGTCCTACTGCCATCTCAACACAGCTGTGCCAGTTCTGCAGCTTTATACTGATGAAGCAGCTGCAGGGCTCGCAAAATTTCAAAATCCCTGGTAGCCCTTCGGGCAGGTACTCTTCAGATTTTGGTAGCCCGAAAATTAATTTAACTAGCCCAAATAAAAAAGACAAATTTTTAAATATAGAAAATCAGATAAGTCTAAATGTCAATCAAAAACATGTTGTGACGTATTGTCAAGTATGGTGACCCATACTCGAAATTGGTGCTCTGCATTTAACCCATCCAAGTGCACACACACAGCAGTGAGTAGTGAACAAATGCGCACACACACACACACACACACACAGTGAACACACACCCGGAGCAGTGGGCAGCTATTGCTCCAGCGCCCGGGGAGCAATTAGGGGTTCGGTGCCTTGCTCAAGGGCACCTTAGTCATGGTATCGAAGGTGGAGAGAGTGCTGTTCATTCACAATCCCCACCTTCAATTCCTGCCGGCGCGGGAATCGAACCGGCAACCTTCGGGTTACAAGCCCGACTCCCTCACCATTAGGCCACGACTACCCCATTTTCAATACACAAATATCAATGAAAGAATTTTATTTCACTATTTACAGGGTATCTGCAGAATTTAAAAAAATCAATTTAAGCCAATTTATGAACCTTTTTAAGAGCTGCACAAGTAAAATGAACACTGTATGAGTGGGGTTGGACAATGTCTATGGTAACATTTTAAGCCATAAAATGACATGATTTACAGTTTAGATGCAAGTTTTCACACACACACACACACAAAAAAAATCTTATAAAGAGGCATTTCAGCTTTTAATCCATTTTTATGAAAAGGGACAAGTCAAACATATTATTATATTAATTTAAAACATAAATATTACTGTCTTAATTGTTTAGATTTTTAGAAGGCACATTAACTTCTTTCACATTTACAACTCTATGTTTGCTGCATAAAAACATGGGTCGATATTCACATTGATCTGAACATAAGATAGGCACACTAGAAATGCAAATTCATTCTCTGCCACGAGGTGGTGTAAATGCACAAAAGTTCTACACGAATGATAACGTGGAGCGATATAGTTAATATTAGTAATACGCAGCATGCACGATACAAGGTAGTGGTCAGTAACATCACTTTGAGGTACAATATCTACAGTATATCAGAAAGGTTGATTCCATGCGATATAATTAAATCTAGCATATGATTAAAACGATGAGTGGGTCCGGTTACGTTTTGCTTGACCCCAAAAGAGGGTTATGACTGTAGCTGGGTGGAGTAGACTCATTTAGACCAATATAATCATTTGGTTTAAGCCAGGTTTCAGTCAAGCAGAGTACATCAAAAGTATTATCTGTGATCATTTCATTTACAATAACTGCTTTGGGTGTGAGTGATCTAATGTTTAGGAGCCCAAGCTTAAAAAAATAGTTTTTGTTCATTTATTTTCCATTTTTCTGGTTTAATCATAGTCAGATTCTTTCTAGGTCCTGTATTAGATTTATGTTTTAGCCTCACTAAAATTCATTCTCTGCCACGAGGTGGTGTAAATGCACAAAAGTTCTACACGAATGATAACGTGGAGCGATATAGTTAATATTAGTAATACGCAGCATGCACGATACAAGGTAGTGGTCAGTAACATCACTTTGAGGTACAATATCTACAGTATATCAGAAAGGTTGATTCCATGCGATATAATTAAATCTAGCATATGATTAAAACGATGAGTGGGTCCGGTTACGTTTTGCTTGACCCCAAAAGAGGGTTATGACTGTAGCTTGGTGGAGTAGACTCATTTAGACCAATATAATCATTTGGTTTAAGCCAGGTTTCAGTCAAGCAGAGTACATCAAAAGTATTATCTGTGATCATTTCATGCTTCACTTTCACACTTTATTAGAAATGAAAATTATGGTGTATAAAATTGATTTTAAGATTAAAAAATAGACAAAGAATTAACTTGACGGAGCTCCAACTCAAAACACGCGGCAAAATGACTGTCATGATTGACAACCATCTTGTCTGCAACAGTCTTTACGAGATCTCGCGATAATTGTTGAGAATGTGATATCGTCATTGAATTATTTCAACACAATTTTTAATTTAAAAAAATTTCCTGATAATTTACTCACTGCCATGTCATCCCAGATGTTCATGTCTTTTTTTATTCAGTCGAAAAGAAATTAAGGTTTTTGAGGAAAACATTCCAGGACTTTTCTCCTTATAATGGACTTCAATGGTGGCCAACGGGTTGAAGGTCCAAATTGCAGTTTCAATGCAGCTTCAAAGGGCTCTACACGGTCCCAGCCGAGGAATAAGGGTCTTATCTAGTGAAACGATTGGTCATTTTCTAAAAAATTAAATAAAATTATATACTTTTTAACCACAAATGCTCGGCTTGCACTAGCTTGACCTCATGCATTACTTAATCACGTTACTTAATCAGTGTTTACAAAGCAAATGTGCAAAGAAAGTCAAACGCCTTTTACAAAAAATGGTAAAACAACAATGTCAGACGATTTTGAAGTTGGAGGAGAAAATGAGATGAGTTTTTTTGTCCTATCCTACGTTTCTGAACCAAAGTACACAGAAGAAGAACTAACCATGTGTGACCTTTCCAACATAATTACGTAATGTGTGAAGTCGTGGACGCACATCACGGCGCTAGTGCAAGATGCGCATTTGTGGTTAAAAAGTATATAATTTTATTAAATTTTTTAGAAAATGACCAATCGTTTCACTAGATAAGACCCTTATTCCTCGGCTGGGATTGTGTACAGCCCTTTCAAGCTGCATTGAAACAGCAATTTGGACCTTCAACACTGTTGGCTCCCATTGAAGTCCACTATATGGAGAAAAATCCTAGAATGTTTTCCTCAAAAACAAAAATTTATTTTTGACCGAATAAAGAAAGACATGAACAACTTGGATGGCATGGGGGTGAGTACATTATCAGGAAATTTTTATTCTGGAAGTGAACTAATCCTTTAAGTTGAGGGGCAAATATTCTAGTTAAGTCAACTTACAAACTAGTTTTCTATCCAAGTCATCACAAAAGACCATGCTCAATTTACATTTATTTCATTATATTAGTTGTACAGTGCTCTGTCAAACTGTTGAATTATTTAGCTGAATTGTTCAGTTGATTTAATTAACTGCATGACCAATTCTACAGTTAACACTACAAAGATTAGATCCTACAACTGTGGTTGAGACTTGTATATTGTATATAGAGGTGTTCATTAAAACTTGTGATTTTGCTGTGCTCCATACCACATAGTTCATAGAACTTTAGCATTTGAAACAGAATATTATACTGCAAACTCAGGAGAAGAATAACACAGATTTTCAATTGTTTTAAGAATAAAGGTTATCTTGTTGCAAATTACAGGCAAAGGCGGCACACATTTGAGGCACACAATTTATTGATCTTCAAAAGATATTATCAAAGGCAATGAATTTGTTTCCATACAAAATTCTGATCTTGTCATACAATAATGTTTGTCTGTCAATAATGTCTGTGATTGCACAAGAGTTTGGGATTGTAATCAAAAGTTTAATAAGTTTGTTTTTTACAACACGAGTGCAGAGATGCAGCAATAATAAACTAGCAATAAAATAATTAACAATGCTTGGCTTGTATACAGAAATAAAAAACAAGGCAATTGTCACAGTTGAGCTCTGTGGCAAACGAAGGAACACAGAGACAAAAATAAACATAACATAAACAGTCTTTAATAAATCCAAACTCAAAACTCCAGGGAACACATGACAGGCAGAGACACACAAGAACACGACATTGACATCAATACCAAACATTAGACTCATAGAAACACAGGGTTTAAATAATCAAACTAAATGAGACAATTAACAAACACAGCTGGAAACAAATTAACTAATAAAGACAGGAACAGGAAAATCCATATATGGGCACATGAGAGAGCACATGGGGAACAAAACACAAGATAAAAGGTCTATGAGAGCCAAACCTGAAGTTTTTTTTCTTTTTTCTTCCAATCAGTTAAATATGTTTCTGCATTAAATCCAATCAAAATGATAGAGTAGTTCACATATATAAAGATTCAGAACTTTTTTTCTTCACGCACCCTTAATCTCAGCAGTCCACAAATTCTGCCATAAAGTCTATAAAGGAAAGCCATTCCTAGCTACAGGAGAAGAACAGCTATACTGTTAAATTAGGGGGGTACAATACATTTCATTATGCATGGAATTTCATTTATTAATTTTTGTAGCATATTTGTATCTATTTGCTGTAGAATAAAAAAAATCACTTATTTATTAATAGTGTTTATTTAAACTCTCAATAGCTTCCTGTTTTGTGTACTTCCTCCATTCATCTGGAATCTTCCCAGACCCCTGGAATCTTTTATTGTACTTATTTTCCAGATCTTTTTGGAATCTGCAGACAACCCACTTCCAGTATGGCAGCTCAGAAAAGTCAGGTGTAATGCTCCAGTTAGCATATTTGGGACCTCCTTTTCTGTATTCTCTCCATGGTATTGCTATGGTATCTGAAGCATTTGGGGAAAAAGAGTGATAGCTTGCTACTTCTGATGTGCAGATGTCCACGCTCAAGTTAGTTGTTCCTCTGAAATGCCACCCATTCAGCCCTATGTTACGATGGAACGGAACGCTGTGATCTCCTCCATGATTTTTTTACTGTGTTGGTGCAGATGGCTTTACAGAAAGGACACTGAACCCAACAGCACTGACAAAGGTGATCAATCAGAATCTCATCTGGCCTGTGTTTATAGTCTAGCCTATCTAGAAAATCAACTACCCTAAATGTTCTGCTTGTGTCAAATTTTACAGAAGGGAGTTCTCTTCGCATCACATCTACTAAGAGATTGATGTCAACATCATTATGACTCACTCCGGTGAAGATCTTTTCAGAGAGCATCAGCACATCTGACAGCTGGTTTGTAAAATGATTTAACCATGAATCAACATCGTTCTTTACTTTAACCAGTTTAGATGCTTCATGTGCTGCTTCTATGATCTTCTGCTTGTGGAGTTTAATGCCCTCTTTTATCTTTTGCAGAACACTAACACTGAACTTTTCACTGATGTACTTGCTGACTTCATCTCTGATGAAAGCCTCAACAAGGTCTCTGGGTTTATGAATGTATATCACATACATGTCAAAATTCTCCTTTTCTGCCAGTACCTTCAGGATGTGTTTCTCTAGTTTAGATCGGTTCCCATTCAGTGATTCACAGTTTGATCTCATTTCATTTGCCAGGTCTCTGGCAGTCTTTTTGTAGACACTCTGTTGAATGGGCTCTTTTAGTTTATTACAGATGAACTCTCCAAAAATGGCACATGATGTTGCTCCTTCACAGTATTTCTGGAAAATATTGTAGTACTCTTCTTTCTTCCTTTCAAAATAGAGATCAGTGTCAGTGTCTGTCAATGCAGGAGCGTCTTTCCTGATGTCATTTACCCACATTTTCCAGGAGGAATCAAACTTTTCTTCCAGAATTTTTTTATCCTTTAATGTGTCTTTGAGTGTTAAAGCAAGTTGTTTGCTGTTTTCAAAGATAATGTTTTCGTAATGTGTTCTCTGATCATTGATCTTTTTATTTATGTCTCGCTGTTTAAGAACCTCATTCAATTTCCTCTTTGATTTGCTCACAATGCTTTCTTGAAGTTCTTTTATTTTTATCTCAAAAGCTTTCCACTGAAACAGCATAGAAGCATTTTTGTGCTTCTTAAAGAATTCTGACATATATTTATTTACTTCACTCATCTCTTTGAATTGGTCTTCAAAATCATTGTCCTTAATTGTATTAATTAAGCCATTTTCTATTTTGATAAGTAGTTTGTTTTCAATTTCCTTCATAGAATTCTTAAGATTCCAAGACCACTTGCTGTATTCAGTTTCTAGTTTCCTGTAATTTGCAACTTCCAGGGAGTTTTTGAAACTGAATACAAAGCGTTCATTAAGCAATGCCTCACAGAGATCTTGCATACGTTGTTTTAGTTGTGTCAACATAATACCATCAGATTGTGAGGCATGAAAAAATATTGTTTCCTTTAGGTCTTTAACATTTTCACTGTAGTCTGGGTTTGGAGGTGCCATAGGTGGGTTCCCTTCCCACAGTTGTGCACAATACTTCACATCATCCAGAGCATCAAATTTAATGACATCTTTGAAGCACTGAACCTCACAGACGTCATCTTTTGCAGCAAGTTCTGTCATCTCATCCAGTTCCTCTAGCAGCTTTCTTTTTCCTTCCATATTTTTCTCTTTAGCTGTGATGTCTGAAACATTCTGATGCACAAATATGCAGCTTGGATTCAGTTTAACCTGCTTCATCCTCAAGAAGGTGTGAACAACTATTTGAAGAATGTTTTGCATCTCAGCTAAGCTTTCTCCAAAAACATTGATCAATGTCAGATTTCCAAGACCTGCAACAAATGTGGCCAGTTCATTGTCATGATCTCTTGTTTCCCTTCCAGACAGTTCTAGTGAGCAAAGACCCTCAGTATCAACAACCAGAATATAGTCAAACTTAAGCTGTGTTTTCATCTCATCTGAGACTTTGACCAGCTGCATGAAAGCTCCTCTGGTGCACCTGCCAGCACTGACTGCAAATTGGAGTCCAAACATGGTATTCAGCAACGTGGACTTCCCAGTGCTCTGAATTCCCAAAACTGACAGCACAAAGACTCTCAAGTTTCCCAGTTTCTTGACAAGTTCATCAAAAACAGCAGTAACCCATATCAGAGGTACATGAGAAGCATCTCCATCCATCAGCTCCAGTGGAAATCCAGAGATCATTACCTCTGCTGCGAGACTTGGGAGATAAGTAAAGTAACACTGCAGGCCATCTTTGTTCTTCTTTACAGATGAACATGATTCATAGATTTGACCAATCTCTCGTAGGATGTGCACCAAGCCAAAGTTTGCAGAATGTAAATCTTCAGATATTTTCTTTAGTTCTGTTTGCTCAGCTGCCATCTGTTCAGGTTTACCATTGTTCTTCTTCAGTTTTAAGATCTCTGAACACTTTATATTGTACTTGAAACGCAGAGCAGAAAGAACTTCTGAGGTGCGTTCATCTAGGAGAATTCCAAGCCATTTAAGAAAAAACACCTTTTCATCTGCATTAAGTGTGTTCATTTCTTTCAGAAACAATTTAATAAACTCACTGGTATCTGATGCCTGTTGCTGTTTACGAATTTTCTCGAGGTCTGTTTTTTTTCTGCTTATGTCTATTTCTGTTTTATCACCTTGAGGCCGATGTAGCTCTTTGTTCTTCTGACACCACTGATGCCACAGTTTTCCCTGACAGGGCAAAAGTAATTCTTTGATTTGTGTTAGATCAGTCTTCTCCAGTAAGCTCATCATCTGCTGTGCTTTTTCTTTTCCTATTCTGCAGTCATCATGATCATGCTCATCTACTCTAATCTCTGAGAATCTGGCCACATCTTCAAGTCTGAAAACACTACATGATCTAGTAGATGAAAGTGAAAGGCCATCATTTATAGCTCTTACAAGTTCCTCAATTACTTCTGACTGATTTCTGTCTTTCAAGCCAATTTTATATTTTCCTTTTCGCATTTCAGTGAGGGCTGAATTATTTTTATCAAGGAGGCAAATTACTGTTTTTGAGTCCTTGTAGATCTTTTGGATTTTCGTTGCATTTTTGTCATTTCTGTCAAGCTGTGGCAAAAGAACAACATTCACAGAAGCCATTTCAGCCAAGATATTCAGTTGTTTCTCATTGGCTCCTGCATCACCGTGAAGATTGCAGAATGCAACACAGTCAGTAAATGTATCAGTGTCTTTCCCGGAGGGACAGTACCAGGCAATCTCCACCACTCCGTCCATCAGTACTCTAGTTGTGCTGCTGCCTCTGCAGTTCCTGTGAAAGAATGTGCTGTGTTTCTCATTGATCAGGTTGTTCATCAGCTGAGACTTTGATGAGGACACCAGGCCAAATCTGAAGAAAGCCACCATTGGAGTTGCTGCCTTGCAGACTGGCTGGGTTTTAGTGATAATTTCATTATTTTTTACACTCCAGCTTTTGTTGATTTGTCTAAAAGTCCAGAGAGGAAACTCAAGCTGTTGTGTGAATGGATCAGGAACAAGCAGGGGCAGAGCATACTGACATTGTGAGAGTTTAGTTACCATCAACTGCTTTAGGAAACTATCAGCACAATGAAACACAGCCATCTGAACATCCATTGGGTGGATTTTGAAATCGATCTCTGATTGGTTCTCACATTTGTAGCTAGTTTCATCTATCTTGTGTCCTTTTTCCTCATTTGTACAGTTAATTTGGTAATATTTTTCCTTGTGTTTAATGCTTGTGTATCTTGCCATGTAATTAATCCTCATAAGTTTTCGCAAGAAAGCATAAACCAGTTCAGTCTCATCTTGTGGCTCCTGCCAGTGCAGAGAAAACTTGGCAAGCTGTAGAATGTCAGCTGTTGTCAGTTTATCTAAATGGCTGTTTTTGAGATTCAGTCTATTAAAGAGGTTTGTGATTTGTTCATTTTCCACTGATTCATGTTGTTTGGACTTCTGTGTATTTTCCTCTCTCTGCAAAATGACAAAACCGAATTGATGTAAAAAATATTAATTCACCAATTGTTGTAGAAGTCTAAAAGTCAAGATCTTATCTTGATCATTTGTCAGGAACTAACTATAACGATGTGTGTACATTAATTCAGTTAACTTTCCTTCCCTATTTATGGATGTGCCTGATTGTACCTCTGTGTTAAAGCATGTGGATGTAGGTATATTTATGAACATTTATGTACATGTATATTTGTGTAATGTAGTTATATTATGAACATGCCACAGTACAGCAGCAGTGAGGCATGAGGACTGCAGATGTAGCCAGAGCGATAAACTGCAATGTCTATAATGTAAGACGGTGTTACACGGAGACAGGAAGGACAGCTGATTGTCCTTGCATTGGCAAACCACATGTAACCATATGTCTTGCCAGGCATGATCAAGAACTTAAAAGTGCCTTGGTGGAAGAGTGGGAAAACAACTTACAACAAGAACTGAAAATTGTGAAAATGAAAAATGTAATTTTTCTGCTACATAAATAAATGTAATTGTTAAATCATGAAATGTTTGTTATCATTTACCTGTACAGAAGAATCTCTATCAGGATAGCATGTTGTCATGGTCGTAATGCTGTTGCTTCTATCTTCATTTTGTTCTTCATTCATTTTGAGTTGTTGGTTAACATTCTTTAGTTTTTCATTCCAGTTTTCTTCATTTTCCAGTCTCTCAATTTTCAGCCTATTATACATTATAGTATGTGGTTCATTTTCTCTGTTAAACTCTTGTTGTTTCACAGATTCTTTGCTCTCTCTCTCATTATTTTGATCCTTCTTTCCTTCCTGTGTTTTCTTGTCATTTTCTTCTGTTTTACCAGTGGAACTCTGTATTTTCATTCTGTCGTCATCTTTTTTCATTTCCGCTTCATCTGTTTCATTCCCCTTTCTCTCTTCTTTCTTGTCATGTAATATAGGTGTTTTCTTTGCTATTGGTCTGCAGCGTTCAGGTTCTCCTGTTTTTGACACCTCAGATGTTGTTGGTTCTTGCTCATTTTTTTCTTTCATGCTTATTTTATGCTCTCTTTCAGTATCTTTATTTTGATCCTTCTTTCCTTCCTGTGTTTTCTTGTCATTTTCTTCCATTTCACCAGTGGAACTCTGTATTTTCATTCTGTCGTCATCTTTTTTCATTTCTGCTTCATCGGTTTCATTCCCCTTTCTCTCTTCTTTCTTGTCATGTAATATAGGTGTTTTCTTTGCTATTTGTCTGCAGCGTTCAGGTTCTCCTGTTTTTGACACCTCAGATGTTGTTGGTTCTTGCTCATTTTTTTCTTTCATGCTTATTTTATGCTCTCTTTCAGTATCTTTATTTTGATCCTTCTTTCCTTCCTGTGTTTTCTTGTCATTTTCTTCCATTTCACCAGTGGAACTCTGTATTTTCATTCTGTCGTCATCTTTTTTCATTTCCGCTTCATCGGTTTCATTCCCCTTTCTCTCTTCTTTCTTGTCATGTAATATAGGTGTTTTCTTTGCTATTTGTCTGCAGCGTTCAGGTTCTCCTGTTTTTGACACCTCACATGTTGTTGGTTCTTGCTCATTTTTTTCTTTCATGCTTATTTTATGCTCTCTTTCAGTATCTTTATTTTGATCCTTCCTTCCTTCCTGTGTTTTCTTGTCATTTTCTTCTGTTTTACCAGTGGAACTCTGTATTTTCATTCTGTCGTCATCTTTTTTCATTTCCGCTTCATCGGTTTCATTCCCCTTTCTCTCTTCTTTCTTGTCATGTAATATAGGTGTTTTCTTTGCTATTTGTCTGCAGCGTTCAGGTTCTCCTGTTTTTGACACCTCACATGTTGTTGGTTCTTGCTCATTTTTTTCTTTCATGCTTATTTTATGCTCTCTTTCAGTATCTTTATTTTGATCCATCTTTCCTTCCTGTGTTTTCTTGTCATTTTCTTCTGTTTTACCAGTGGAACTCTGTATTTTCATTCTGTCGTCATCTTTTTTCATTTCCGCTTCATCGATTTCATTCCCCTTTCTCTCTTCTTTCTTGTCATGTAATATAGGTGTTTTCTTTGCTATTTGTCTGCAGCGTTCAGGTTCTCCTGTTTTTGACACCTCACATGTTGTTAGTTCTTGCTCATTTTTTTCTTTCATTCTTATTTTATGTTCTCTTTCAGTATCTTTATTTTGATCCTTCTTTCCTTTCTGTGTTTTCTTGTCATTTTCTTCCATTTCACCAGTGGAACTCTGTATTTTCATTTCCGCTTCATCGGTTTCATTCCCCTTTCTCTCTTCTTTCTTGTCATGTAATATAGGTGTTTTCTTTGCTATTTGTCTGCAGCGTTCAGGTTCTCCTGTTTTTGAAACCTTATACATTGTTGGCTCTTGCTCATTATTTACATTCATGCTTTCTTTCCCTCTCTCCATAAATATTTCTTCTCTTGCTTCTTTTGTTTTTAAATACTGCAGAGCATTATTATTATCCTGTAACTTTTTATTGGAAGTTTCTGTACTGAGGTCTGTGTTTTGTTTCTTTCTCTTGTGTTTACCTTTGTCAACATTTGTCTCTTTTCTTTTCATTTCTCTTTTGTACTGTGTTATATTTTCATTACATTTTTCATCTCTTATCAACTTTTGATACTGTTTCTCTTTATCCATTACCAATTGTTCCTTTGTTTTTGGATCATTTTTTCTCTCTTCCCTTTTTTCTAAGTCCTCTTTTTTTTCACTTTCCAGTTTCTGACTACACATCTGAGATTCTGCAACCCGTTTATCTATTTTGTCCAGTAGATCCAAAACCTGGCTACTGTATTTAGTCTGTGTATTATTAAACTGGTGATATCCATAACCATACTGATCAACACATTTATGTATCGTAGATTGTTTATCTAACAGGTACTGTTTTATGGTCCTGTCCTTTAATGTTTCCACATTGGTAAAAAGCACCATGGAATTTTCCATTGCATTTTCACCAAAAGTATCTTGAATTAACTTTACCACTTCTCTGTGATGATCTTTGTTGAAATTTCCCACCGATGTCACTGAGAGAAACACATCTGGTTTTGGTGATTTTGAGAAGTAGTTTTTGATTTTTTTGTGGATCTCCTCATTTGTAATTTCATTATTAAACAGTCCTGGAGTGTCAATCACAGTAACATGTCTGCCATTGATTTCAGCTGTGTCTTTCTTACAATCACTGGTCACTAATTTAGAAGAATTGTCTACTTTAAACACATTTTTCATTAAGATGTTGTTTCCAGTTGCACTCTTTCCAGTTCCCTTTGCACCTAGAAGCACTATTTGTAGATCACTGGTGCACTTTGCAGAATCTGGAGAATGGAAAGAAAAGCACTAGATTAATGAGAATAATATTAAACTAATACCCACTCAATGAAAGGGGGGGGGGTCTCTCCTCTCTCCTCAACCACCACCAGTGTGCAGCATCCACTTGGATGATGCGACGGCAGCCACGGTACAACGGCGCCAGTGCGCTCACCACACACCAGCAAAGAATAGAAAAGAAAGAATAGAGAATGCTAGTGTTAGAGACTCTTTTTTCTTTATAAATAAAACAAGTAGTTAGAATAGAAATAGAATAGAGAGTGTAAATGTTAGAGGGTCAAGTTTTTTTAAATAAAAAACAACAACAACAAAAAAACCCAGATAAAATTAGAATTAGCATTAGAATAGAGAGTACTAGAGTTAGAGGGTCAAATGAAGATGAAAGAGATGTGTTTTCAGCCGTTACTTGAATTAAGGACTCAGCTGCTTGGATTGAGTTGGGCAGGTCATTCCACCAGGAGGGAACAGTTAATGTAAAAGTCCATGAAAGTTTTATCATAGGTAGAATGCAAAATGTTTCAATACAAGCATTTCAGTCAAATGTAATTTATGCAATATTTCAAACCTTTAACCCACTTTGGAAAATCAACCAATGGCAACAGTTTAAAAGTAGCCCAATTCTGTGGAAAAAACGCAGACTTGGCAACCCTGCATCCAACAACAGCTGCAGGAGTCAGATTTGACTGATCACAGGTCGAGAATAAGGAGAGATGACTGACAAGACCATGCTGTAGTATTTGCTGCTCAACAGATCCTGGTTTATTGACAAATATCTGATTTTGTAAGATGTGCTCCCTTTACACCGAGTGCGTGTGATTGCGAAATCGAAAGTGAAAGTAAACGGCGCAAACGCTCATTCAAAAATATTTAAATACACCACATACAGATAGCGGCTCCCTGATGCACCAAAATTATATACAATATTAGAATGTTTAAAAGAGTGGACACGAAAATTGCGGGAGCGAAACATGTTGCGGGAGCAGGCGGCAATGGTCAGAAATTCAGCGGGACCGGGATTAATAAAACAGCCGAATCCCGGACATTTTGGGCGATTAAGAAATCCCGGCCGGACGCATATTTGTAGGTCCAAAAAGAGGACATGTCCAGGAAAATGAGGACGTATGGTCACCCTACCATCCTCGAATCTCAGGCATCTGTACCGCACGCTACCATTCGGACTCTCTCTCGCCCTTTTTTACGAAGTGCATGGACGCAGCTTTGAGAATTTGGAATCCGCATTATGAACAGTGATGGGAATAACGGCGTTATAAATAAACGGCATTACTAACGGCGTTATTATTTTCAGTAACGAGTATTCAAACGAATTACTGTTTCCGCCGTTACAACGCCGTTACCGTTACGGACAATAAAATGTGGCGTTACTATATTATATTATTAGAATTTAATTTTTCAGTTCATCTGAATGGATGCGCAGTGTAGTTGTATTTGACGTACCATAAACTCTAGTGTGAAGGCGCACGACTCACCGTCGCTTTCTCTCACATACACGCACGCAAAGAAAGAGACAGAGCGAGAGAGTCTTTCATAATATGCAGAATTGACGCGCTACACGTAAACGATATTCTTTGTTGTATTTTCCTGTCAAAATAGTTCCTTTGGAATTCTTCAGATTTTAAGAACTGCCGGTTTCTCCGGTAGTGGGCGGAACTAATGCGCAAACGACAATCTCATTGGCTGGCGCTCACCTATTATCATCACTGTTTTGATTTCAGCAAATCAATTCGAGCGAACGCAGACAACGTGATTAATATTCATGAACCCAGCAGCTCATTAATCCTTAGTGCGTTTTATATTGATGACAAATATGCATTCATACTTGGTTATTCTAATTACTAAAGTTCTATCATCATATAATATTATATTATAATGCTTCACTGACTGATGCTAAGTGTCAGTAGATAAATAGTGTAGATTAATGTACAATGTTTTATAATAATAATTTATTCTTTTTAGTGTCCATTTCATTAATTTAACATATGTAATATTGGGGGCATCCAAAGTTATTTGACATTTGAATTTTTTTTTAAAAAGTAACGCAATAGTTATTTCCCTGGTAATTAGTTACTTTTATAATGATGTAACTCAGTTACTATTTGTGAGAAGTAACTAGTAACTATAACTAATTACTTTTTTAAAGTAACGTGCCCAACACTGATTATGAATTACCTCAACGATTGGCTTATGTTAGCCAGATCAGAACAGGAACTCATCGCTCATAGGTCGCTCCTACTCGGCCACCTCAAGCGGCTTGGGCTAAAAATCGATTTTTCTTCCAGTCAGCAAGTCATCCAATATTAGCTCAAAGCCCATGTACTGTCCCGCGCTTGCCGACTGAGACATTTTCATGTCAGGATAACCCACTGCTGCATCAGAGCTGTGGCCCCTTTGAAAACCTCTCGCCTGTTTCTGTCAGGCATGCCGTTGGGACTGACCTCCAGCAGGAAGGTGGTCATAACAGATGCCTCCAACTCGGGTTGGGGAGCACTGTGCAAGGGCAGACTAGCGCTCGGCTCCTGATCAACCCTGGAGCAACGCTTGCACATCAACTGCCTCGAGATGATGGTGTTTTTTCTAGCCCTAAAAACCTTCCTGCCGGCTTTGAAGGGGCACCATGTCCTGCTCTGCTTGGACAACATAACAGTGGTAGCCTTTATAAATCAATATGATCTCAGGTCACGTTCCCTCCACAGGTTGGCTCAACACCTCCTCTTATGGGCACAGTGCAATCTCCTCTCACTGAGAGCAGTTAACGTGCCGGGCAGACTGAACCAAGGAGCGGACATGCTCTCCAGGGGCAATGTAGTACCAGGAGAATCGAGACTACATCCCCAAATTGTTCAAACGATCTGGTCTATCTTCGGGTGGGCAGAGGTGGAGCTCTTCGCTTCAGAAGACAACTTTCACTGCCCAAATTATTTCTCGAAGCAGCAAGATGCCCTGGCCCACGATTGGCCCTGTGCTCACTTGTATGCCTTCCCACGAATTGCCCAGCTTTCTCAGATCATCAGATGGGTCAGGGAAGCTAGATTCTCTGTCCTCCTGGTGGCCACCACTTTGGAGGAATCAGGTGTGGTTTCCCCCAGTCGATTCAGCTGCTATTGGCAGCCCCCTGGCCAATAGCATTGAGGGCAGACCTCCTCTCTCAAGCGAGAGGCATGATTTTGCATCCCCGGCTCGAGCTGTGGAGCCTTCAGGTTTGGCCCCTCGACAGGAGTCTTTGCAGCTTCCCATAAGTGTGACTAATACCATTTTGGAGGCTAGAGCCCCCTCTATGAGACATCTCTATGCCCTTAAATAGTCAGTCTTTTCTGACTGGTCTGCAGCATGGGAGTGAGGACCCATTTTCTTGTGACATGTCTTCCATGTTAACCTTTCTGCAAGAGTTGCTGGATAAGGGGCGCACCCCTTCTATTCTCAAAGTATATGTGGCAGCCATCACGGTGAATCATGCTCTCGTAGCTGGCCAGTCAGTCAGCAAAAACGACCTTGTCGTTAAGTTTCTCAGGGGAGTTCTGAATCCACCTTGTCCTCATACTGTGCCGACCTGGGACTTATCTATAGTCCTCAAGGCCCTACGGGTCCCTACCTTCAAGCTGTTCCAGTCAGCCGACTTACGGCCCCTGCCGCTTAAGACCGCCCGCCTTTTGGCTTTAGCATTGGTCAAGTGAGTGGGTGACCTGCATGCACTGTCAGTCACTGTGTGCCTAAAGTGCTTTCCACCCCATTCAGAGCACAAGTCATTACCCTCCTGGCTCTTCCCAATTCAGAGAATGAGCAGAGTCCCAATCCACTCTGCCCGGTTCATGAACGTGAACAAATCAGGCTTCAGTATTCAGAGTAAACAGGAGTTTCCCCATAAGCGTCCTTGATGCAACACTCATTCCCGTATCTCAGGGAACCGAGGTTACGTTAGTAACCAAAGCGTTTTTTCAGTTACAGACAAGAGAAACACATGGACCGTAACTGGCCATGAACTAAGCCAGAACAAGTTTTACCAGTGGTACTAAATCTCAACATTAAAGGTGACCTATTGTGCCCCTTTTTACAAGATGTAAAATAAGTCTCTGATGTCCCCATAGTGTGTATGTGAAGTTTTAGCTCAAAATACCCCACAGATCATTCTTTATAGCTTGTTAAAGTTGCCACTTTTAGGATATGAGCCAAAACGTGCCATTTTTGTGCTTGTCCCTTTAAATGCAAATGAGCTGGTGCTCCCGGCCCCCTTTTCAGAAGAGGGCGGAGCTTCAAGAGCTCATGCTCTGTCATACCGGCAACAAAAATCAATCTCGCGCACTGAAAATATCAGAAACTCTCAAGCAGTCTACACATTTCTTTCATATGCAATTTTAAACACATTCCTATTTACAATCATTCTGGTAGCACATGAAGGCAGCATCAGTGAAAACAGGCAGAGACAATGGTAGCTTTAGCAACATTAGCCTCACAGAGTGCCAAGAAGCTCTTTCAGAAAGGCAATTTGGAAAACAAAATATGACGTGCTTACTTTGTCTGGAGCTGACCTTCGTGCACGAAGCACTGGTATTGATCCCTCTTTCAGAATCAACTTTTGCAAAAATCCAGCCTTGAAATGACCCTCGTTTTTGAGGCAGTCCGGCATAAAATGATTGGCATAATCACATAGGACTTTACCAATTTTTTCCGGGACATTTCCTTCGAAAATTAAACTTAACCACAGTGTCCTCAGCAGCTCAGATGGAGGGAGTCTATGGAGACTCCTATGTTCATTTGTGCATCCCAAAACACAACATTTCTAATGCCTCTTTAGCGCTGACAAGCAGCTACAGCAAGAAAACAGTTAATGGTGCACTGCTACTTCTCACTCAGGGCTGTGTTTATGCTAATAGGGCAGAGATCGTCACAAATGGGCAGGACTTTTTCCCTACGATGACGTATGTAGGGAGAATCTGGAATCGCTTGTTCTGAGAGACTGTTTATGATTTATTGGGATTATAAAAAAATGAGTGGGTGGATTTTTACCATTATAGGCTGGTTGTTTTCACTCACTGCAGCCACACAACTGTGTGGTAATACACAAGATGTAGGGCTGATTACCTCCACTTGTGGCTTATGTTATTAACCCCCTGGGGTCGAAGCCCGCACCAGTGTTAAAGCCCGCATTCTCTGTTAAAGTAATCCGTATGAAACCAACGCGATGTCCAGATTTCCCGTCTCAACTCATTATATCTAATGCGGTCACGCCCACGTGCCGATCGCGCTTTTCAGATTCAAACATCCACGTGAAGCGCGCGCAAATGTAAATGCCCACATCACCTCTGCGTAAACAAACAAGTTCATCCTGGCTACTTTCTGTTTCTGGAAGATCTGCTGAGAGAAATAACCCAGAATTTCAAAAAAAAAAAAAATTTCCTTCTGAGCACATAAACAATATGCACTGTAAGTTGTATTTGCTAAAGGAGTAATATTGTGAAATATTTTTACTATTTAAAATAACTGCTTTCTATTTGAATATATTTTATTCCTGTGATCAAAGCTAAACTTTCAGCATCATTACTCCAGTCTTACTCCAAGTGTAACAATATACACTATACCATTCAAAAGCTTGGAATAGAAATTAAAACATTTTTTTAGCACACAAGTGATGATGAAATTATCATGTTACAAACAATGCTGTTCTTCTGAAGAATATTTGAATGATTTCTGAAGGATCATGTGACTGGAGTAATGATTCTAAAAAGTCAGCTTTGAAAGTCAGCAATAAACTGTTTAACTGCACTCGCAAGTGAATCTCAAGTTATTTTGTGTGATAGTTAAATATATTCTAAATAAACTACAAACAAAAAGTTAGGGGTGACCCCGAGTAGTCGACGATTCGATGCTTCGATAGGAGGAGCCTGATTCGACTCCCAATCTCACAGTCGAATATTCGTGTGGTGTTATGATCATGCCATTTTGGCTATATGGGGGTGCTCAATGTCTGATTTCACATAGAACTACTGGTTTTCTCCCAATAAGTTAATATACAGTCTATTAAGATAATGCTGTAAATAAGAATCTGAAAAGAAGGAAGCTTTAAATAAATATTTTAACTTGCGTGAATAAATCCCATCACCCCTATAATTTTAAGTTTCACATTCCATAACCCATGACCGACAGAGGAGTATCTTGGCGGCAGGGATTTAAATCTTTAACAAGACTCAAATCCAAGACTAGATTTTTTTCGATCAGGTAGGGTACAAGTGATTTCAGACACATTAGAAACATTTGTATATATTATTTATCTCGTATAAGATGCATATGGTTGAGTTGTGCTGCAGTAAAGCGCTTCATTGTAGCCTACTATACGGTGATTATCTCTTCAGTGCACAGCGCGAGCACTACAAACAACAATGCATAATATTAATAACTATGACTGGGACTGTCATATACATAACATTATAATGAGAACACTAATATCATAAAACACTTTTTTTAAAGCAAATTTTTAGAGTTTAGTTGCCTGATTCTGCACGTTGTTGTGAGAAGAAGAACGCGTCCATAAAATGAATTAATTCAGAGTCGAGCAGACACGTTCACTTCTGCATTCGTGGGATTTTGTGCAGATAGCCTATAAGTCGTAATATTAACGTTATGTTGTATAAATAACGAAGCATATTCTATATGAAATAAGTTAAATCCCATTGATTAAAAACCTGCTATCAAATGCTTCATTCTACTGGTCATCTTCAGCGCACGCAGCTCAAAACAGAAATGCATAACATTAATAACTGCTGCCATATACATAACGTTATAATGAGAGCACTATTGTAAAAAATGTTGTGAATTCTTAGGGTTTACCTGTTTGCCATTGTCAGAATCTTGCCTGTTTTACGACCATGTTTTACCTTGGCCGGGACAAGACAGGCAGAGAGTTCACAGACGGCCTCCATAGCCGTGACAGGACAGGACGAGGATTCACAGACGGCCTCCTTAGCCGTGACAGGACAGGCAGAGAGTTTACAGAGTTGATAAGTGGATACCACTGACACCTCTGGAGGTTCTGCAGTGGTTGCCGCCACCTCTGGAGGTTCTACAGTAGTAACCTCAGGACACAGGGAGAGTTCAGTAACGGTCTCTTCGACCACGACATCACTGACTGAGAGTGCATTGTTGGGCAACACCACCATACAAGGAGATGAAGCCAGTGCCTCCGCCTCGGGAGGTTCTGCAGCATGTGCCGCCACCTCTGGAGAAACTGCAGCGGGCGCCATCACCTCGGGGAACACAGCAGCGTGCGCCACCACATCGGGAGGTTCTGCAGCATCAGCCGCCACCTCTGGAGACATCACAGCGGATGCCGCCTTGTCCAAAGGTTCAGTGGTGGTGTATGCTAGAGCCCTGCATTTCGGCCCGGGCCCGACAGGCCCTGACTTTTTTACGTCCCTAGGGCCGGGCTTCAGGCCAATTTTCACGTCATAGTTCAGACGCGCCTTGGGCCTGTTTTAATTTTCTCCTTATTTTTATATTTTAGACATCCATAAATTAGCGATGAAAAAAACTTGCCGCACTGGTGGAAACAACACAAGACCTTGCTGCCGCGACTGTGAAGAACGACTCGACGGTGTTTAGCAGCAGCAGCATGCGTGCCTGAAGAGTTCTGCGTTCAAATGCACACAATAAAGCTTGCCGTAAAGCCCCAGCAAAAGTACCATGAATGTGTCCGGGGGAAATAGTAAGGAGATATTTGAATTATTTACTAATAAACTAGTGTTTTCTGTGTCAGTGTCGCAAAGATGAAGATGATGATCCTGACTCGCCGTCTCCTCATTAGATGCGCCTTTAGAGAGAAGTGCATCTTCACGGATTATGATTATAATGAATGAGTTTTTGTTTTCGATTTGATTTATTTCGTAAAACTATTTTAATAGCTGAAACATGAGCCGTTTTGGGGGGGGGGGACAGGGTCGGACTTGGGCCGGTAATTCTGATAAGCTGTCGGACACGGGCCGGGCTAGGGCCTGAACATCTCGGGCCAGGGCCGGGCTAGGGCCTAAATTTGAGGCCCGTGCAGGGCTCTAGTGTATGCAGCCCAAATACACCATAAAGCGATCCCCATTGTGGGAAGAGCTACAGACAGGGGAATCAGTTCAGGAACAGGAAGGTCTGAGAGCGCTGGTTTAAGGATACCAGCTGCACGTGCTGACACCAGCGGTAGGACCTCCACGCTGGATGCCAGTCTGGGAGACTGAAGAACTAACTTCGATGATCTGGGTGCAACAGACAGGGAGTGACAGGACTCTGGATGAACAGACGAGACGTGACGAGACTCTGGACGATCAGCTGTTACGTGACGAGACTCTGGACGATCAACTGTGACGTGACGTGACTCATGAAGATCATTGATGATGTGACGTGACTCATGAAGATCATTGGTGACTTGACTGGACTCATGACAATCAACTGTGTCTTGACTTGCCTCATGACGATCAACTGTGACTTGACTTGACTCATGACGATCAACTGTGACTTGACTTGACTCATGACGATCAACCATTTCACGAGCGGGTTTAATCACCGGAGTTGCGATCAATATACTCGAATGTCCCAGAGCCAGCGATTGACTAAACACCGCGGCCGCCATTATCGGCACGGACACGATGTCGCATTCCTCATCTGCGACACCCATGGTGAATGAGGAACCGACTGACAACAAAGGATAGTCCAAGAACTGACTGAGTGACGAATGCGGACCCTTTATTAACACCTATATTAACATTTTATTGTATCGCATTCCCAGTTTTAGCTGCTTGTTTATTACTGTTATTTTTGTATAAAACACCTCATTTAATTTTCCTGTATAAACATGTTCTGTAGATTTGTGGTCTCTTGGTTCATGTTATTTCAATTTATGGTCATTGCATGGCACCTTGTGCTGCCAAAGATTTCACCATTAGTTCCACCTCTATTTGGGAAATAATGACATGCAATACAGGTCTTTTGGCTGTAATAGTGTCACAACAGCACACATTATATTATAGAACATCAAGGAACAACATCTTCAATTGTTTTAATTTCAATACTAACTGTATACTTACCCATTTTATTTAGTTGATGCTGAAAACGTCAGATGTCCTCATTGTTAATGTTTTTGTCCTTGATAAAGAGAAAAAAGAAGTCCATTTAGTTTGAAAATCAATAGTTATTTATTACATTTCAGAACACTATAAACTAGTGTTTCCCTAATCTGCCCCTGGAGAAATTTAGAACCACACAATTTGGATATCACACCATTCCAGATCATGGAGTACCAATGAGATCTATGAAACCTGGAGAGAGATATGCTTTGGATTATTGTCTCTGATTATGCATGTATCCTAACTTCCCTGAAACGTAGAACGTGGGATATCATGTCATTAGACGACACTCAATTCTCGGATCTTTCCTGAAGCCTTATTGAATGTTGACAATTTAATAAATTGGCAAATAAGCAGGGCTTAAACCTGGTCTATATAATTGGGTGCAGAAAACCATTTCCTCAGAATTTTTTAACTGAGGGACTGTCACAGACTTTAGGAATGTTGAATTTCTCTACAACTGAGTTCTTACTGATTCATAGTGCAGTAGTTAGAGCACCATAATCTGTTGAAATTCTTCCTGTGACAGGGACAGAAAGAATGTCGCTTGATCTTAAAGATACTGAGGTTACATGCATAATCAGATATGTTTCCAGTTGTTTACTTGTCAAGGTGTTAGTAGCTGAAGTTATGGGAAACAGTGACACTATGGTAACTTGCAGGTCACCCTCGTCTGAAAAGCAATGGAGGAGGTGTATTTTAAGTATTGCTTAGATGTCTGGTTTGAAGTACATTTCTTTTGAAGTGATGGTGCATTATATATTGTTACTTAGTGTTAACAATAAATCCCTTTTGACATTTGTACCAGCTGCAGATAAAGTATTTAATTTCCATGTAGATAATGAAATATATGCATTGGTATTACCATTTATAGACATTTAAACTGTATTGGAATTAGACAATACCTGACAGGACCCACTCATTGTCGTAATCATACTTTAGATCTAGTTTCTTGTATAATCCATCTAGCCAAGGCTGCAAAATCAACTACTTGTTACAAATATGGTGAAACTATCACTACTGTATATATAAACTTCCTGATTTGTCTCGACTATTCAACATAACTGATAATTCAGAAAAAACATTTCTAGCACTTCAGACACAGTTGCTCCTTTGCACTTAAGGATTAAGATTAAAGAGAACAGTCCGACGCCATAGTATAACGAGCACACATGACCTCTTAAGAAAAGAAGCTATTTTATATTGGGTGGAAAGATAGTATTTCTACTATTTAAACACTGGTAGACTTGCTTACTTTTCACTCTTTTAGAACACAACCCTAAGTATTTATTTGAAGATCTTCCAGTAGCAGCCTAGGTTTTTCCCAGGAGGTCTCCCATCCAGATACTGATCAGGCTCAACCCTGCTTAACTTCATAATCAGGCACGAGCTGCAGTATCGCATCAGAAAAATTCCATTCATTATTTGCTATAGGAGAGGAAGAATTGTCTAAACTTGTTAAATCATCATCAACATAATCTAACAACATCTATATTAGACCCTATACCAACTAAGCAATTGGAAGTGATTCTTCCAGATGTCCTCTTCTTAATATTGTTAATGAATCATTATTATAATATGTCCCAAAGATTTTCAAGAGGGCTGTTATTAAGACTCTCAATTATGAAACCACAACTTGATCTTGACAAAGTTCTGTTATGAAACTCTAGATGGCGCAGGCCGATAGTGTCACGAATCCGGTCTATGAACTTCCGTTCACTCACCACCAGAGGTCACCCGCTCACCACCTGGACTCTCACACTACACAGACTGTTACACTATACCCTGGACTACATTTCCCATCATCCATTGCACTGATTACACACACACAGCTGAATCCCATCAGACACGCTTTATAAGCCTTAGACTTCCTCTTTCAGATCGCCAAGTATTGTTTAGCGTATATCTCTCTTCTAGCGATAGCTACACTACTAGTTTCCAGTCCTAGTTCCAGTTCTAGTCTAGTCTAGTCTAGTCATTTCTTGTTGCCTTGTTGTCTGTTTCCTGATCTTCTGCCTTTGTATCTTGGATTAACCCCTTGCCTGCTGTTTCGGACTCTGTTTACTCCTCGTCTGGACTATTGCTCGTGTTATTGGATTACCCCTCATGTCAAGCCCTCTGGATATTGTTCGCTGATCATAGACCCACGCTAGCCCTAGAATTACTCTTTGTCTTGCCTGTGTTATACCTGTTTGCCATTGTTTGTTTTGTGACCACGTCTTGGAATAAAGCTTGCAAATGGATTTGCACGTCTCACGTTTCGTTCGCCTCATAACAGAATACTCAGCCCAACAAGGATCCAGCGGCTTCACCATGGAACATTGGCCAGGTATGAATGCCGCAATTCTGCTCCTAGCGCTCAAGCAGGGCACACGATCACTCGAGGGTTACATTGTGGAATATTTGGCTTTGGCAAATGGCTCAGAATTACCTGACTGTATGTTAATAGACTTTTTCTGTGATGGTCTTAACCAGCCTTTAAAGTCAAGAGTGGTTTAAAAGGGGCCTCGTTCGTCACAGAGTAATTTTTTGGATTATGTTTGGTGGACTGTTGGTTCAGCGTTCACTGTGGGTGTCGCGGAGGAACGCGACACCGCACTCACTCGTGTAATGGCGGCCGCACTAGAGCACGCTCACAAAATGCCGGCGACAGCAGAGCCTGATCGCAAAATGGCCATACATAACAGTGCCCCGTTATGTCACAGCTCCCAATCCTGAGTCAAGCCAAGACACCGCTGATGTTCATGAGTCTAGTCAAGTCACGGTCGATCTTCATGAATCAAGTCAAGTCAGAGTTGATCTTCATGAGTCAAGTCAAGTTGCAGTTGATGTTCATGAGTCAAGTCATGTCTCCACTGATCTTCCAGAGTCTCGTCACGTCTCCACTGATCTTCCAGTCTCGTCACGTCTCCACTGATCTTCCAGAGTCACGTCACGTCACAGCTGATCATTGAGAGTCACGTCACATCGCAGCTGATCTTCCAGAGTCACGTCACGTCCTGTCTGTCACACCCAGATATTCAAGGTCAGTCCTTCGGTATCCCAGTCTGGTATCCAGTGTGAGGGATGCACCGCTGGTGTCTGCACGCGCAGCTGGTATCCCCAAACCCACTCACTCTAGTCCTCCTGTTCCTGAATTGATTCCCCTGTCTGAAGTGCTTCCCAAGATGGGGATTGCTTTTTGGTGTGTTTGAGCTGCATTCTCCACCACAGAACTCCCAGAGGCGGCGGCCACTGTGATGTCTCCAGAGGTGGCAGTTGATGCTGCAGAACCTCCTGAGGTAGTGGCGCTCGTTGCTGTGTTCCCCGAAGCAATGGTGCCCGCTGCAGTTTCTCCAGAGGTGGCGGCGCATGCTGCAGAACCTCCCGAAGCGGCGGTGCTCGCTTCAGCTCCTTGCGTGGTGGTGGCGCCCAGCAATACACTTTCAGCCTGTCATGTCACGGTCGAAGGAACCGTTACTGAACTCTTCCTGTATCGTGATGGTACTACTGTAGAACCTCCAGAGGTGGCGGCATCCACTGCAGAACCCCTAGAGGTGTCAGCGGTACCCACCTATGAACTCTCGTCCTGTCCCGGCCAAGGAGGCCATCTGCGAATCCTTGTCCTGTCCTGTCACGGCTATGGAGGCCGTCTGCGAATCCTCGTCCTGTCCTGTCACGGCCAAGGAGGCCGTCTGTGAGCCCTTTGCCTGTCCTGTCACGGCTACGGAAGCCGCTTATGAACATTTGTCTTGCTCTGAACCGGCCATGGAGGCCAATTATGAACTATTGTCCTGTCCCGACCCAGCCGAGGAGGCTACCTCTGAACTCTCAGCCTTGTCTGTCACACCCAAGGATGAGGTCTGTGAACTTCCTGACTGTTTTGCTGTGGCTACAAGGGCCGTTCAGGAACTCTCATCCCTACCTATCACTGCCATGGAAGCCTTAAATTAACCTTCTGTATGCCCTGTTAACTCTGTCATTGCCAAAGAGACCATTAGTGAACAGTCTGTCTGTCCCGTTCCAGTCAATGAGTTTAATCCTGAGCTATCTGTGTGTCCAGTTTCAACCAATAAGCCTGAGAATAAGCCATCTGTCTGTTCTATTTTAGGATATATGATATGACTGATTGCGAACTTTCTGTCAGCCTAGTGTCTGTCAATGAACTGTCTGTCTGTCCGGTTTCAACCTATGAGTCTGAGTTTGCCTGTTCAGTTGCCTCTAATGCTCTTGATTTTGAACTATCTGTCTGTCCTGTTTCAACAAATGAGTCTGACTGTGAATTGTCTGCCATTGTTTTCCTCACTGAAAAATCTACCAGTCCAGCTTCAGTCGATGCACCTGGTTATGAACAATCTTTCTGTATGAATGTAGTTTTTAAATCTGACTTTGAACTGTCTGCTGATCTGGGTTCTGTCTATGCCAAGTCTAATTTCGAACCATCTGTCTGTCCCATGTTAATTAATGAACCTGTTTATGAATTTTCTGCCTGTCCAGTTTCAGTTAGTGAGCCTGCTTATGAGATATCTGCCTGTCCAGTTTCTGTCAGTGAGCCTGCTTATGAACTGTCTGCCCGTTCAGTTGTCATCAGGGAAACTAGTGATGAACGTTTTGTGTTCCCTGCCTCAGCCCTTGGGGCCATAAATGCTCTGTCTGTCTTGTGTGTCTCAGTGTTCCCTATGACGTCCCAGTCCCTGCCGTGGTCTTCTGCTCCGGCCTGGTGGTTCTCTGTCCTGCCCTGGTGGTCTTCTGCTCCGTCTGCTTCGCCGGTTCCGCCCTGGCTCCCTGCTCTGTCGGTTTCATCATGGTTCCCTGTTCCACCCTGATTCTCTGCCCTGCCCTGCCCTGCCCTGCCCTGGTTCCCTGCTCTGCCCTGGCTTCCTATTTCTCCGGCGGCATCTTGGTTCTCTGCTCCGCCCTGCTTTCCTGCTTTGCCGGCGTCATCCGGGTTCTCCACTCCGCCCTGGCTTCCTGCTTCGCTGGTTCCACCTGGGTATCCTGCTCTGCCCCAGTCTCCGGTCTCTCCACTACCACGTGGACCTGGCCCTCTGTCCCTCCCCCTGTTCCGCCTCCGCTCCACCACCCTCCTGGATTTTATTGAGTTAGGAGCTTCTGAAAGCTGCTCCTTGGGGGGGGGGGGCCATGTCACGAATCTGGTCTATGAATTTCCGTTCACTCAGAGGTCACCCGCTCGCCACTTGGACTCTCACACTACACAGACTGATACACTATACCCTGGACAACATTTCCCATCATCTATTGCACTGATTACACACACACAGCTGAATCCCATCAGACACGCTTTATAAGCCTTAGACTTCCTCTTTCAGATCGCCGAGTATTGTTTAGCGTATATCTCTCTTCTAGCGATAGCTACACTACGGAGCATTTTTAAAAAAAAAATTTTTTATGTGCACCAGCAGTATTTCTTAAGTGCTCACAGCAGCATGTTTGTGGATGTATTGGCAGTAGCATTTCCATATAGCAGATCTATTCCGCCAAACACCAAACACATTAACAATGCCATGCTATTTCCATGCTAAACTCTCTGAGAGTTGTCATGACAGAAATACACTAAATTCTGTATGCACAGGTCGAACATAACTGTTAATAACTATATATAACTGTTAATAACTAAGGATAACTGTTTTTTTTTCTTTTCTCCCAAATATCATAATATCTTATTTTAGAGATGTGCAATATTGACAAAAGATTATATCTCCATTTATATATACTGTATATAAACCAATAATTAAACCCTATTTTGCAAAGTGTGTTTTTGAGAAAGTACCTTGGTTGGCTTACACTGCTTGTGAATAAATAAATATGAAATTAAAACTGCCAGTAGGTGGCATCTTATTGAGTGATTCATTGACTCATTCATTAAAAAACAAAGCTAGTGACTGTCTTTATGAATGGGCCATTGAATCATTGACTCAAATTACTTGTTCAAAAACTTTAGTTCCTTTCACTCCACAACAAATCCTTTACATTTAGCGGTATTACAGAACAAGAATGACAAAATAAGCAGCTATAAACTTATATCTTAAACTACGATATTAAAAAAATCACGCTATAGTGGCATTTATTATAAACAGCAACACAAACGTCAAGCTAAAATTAATTTATTTCAAACAAAACAGCATTGGGATCACGAGCCTCTCATTCGACAAGAATCCAAATGTTTCATTTTTGCCATGTAATACTTGATTGCTTAACTATTATTAATTATGTAACCAAGGCGTCTCTGTACATCACTCATGTTCCAATAACCACGTAAAGCATCCTTCACATGCGCAAAAATGTTTGTTTGGGCGCAGCACGCTGGACTGGATTTTACAGCGGACTTTTTAAAATGAACAGTGTAACTTTTACATTTGGTTGACTGCATTTTAGTTTGATGATGAATGGCTGAAATGTCAAGTTAGCAACGCTAGAACTGATATTGTGTGTGAGGCGCCTGCGCGATCAGTCCCCAACTAACATAAGACCAGCGGGCCAGTGGCGAACCACCGGTGGCAAAGTTGGCAGCCCACCGGCAGACGCCACCCGCAGCTCACCAGCGTTTTGCTCATCGTTATTCCAGCAAACCACCAGCGGGAGCCGCTGCTTTTCTGACAGCAGTCTGCTGACGAGCCACTGGTTTATCATTAACTTGCCCGTGAAACTCTGCAGAGTGGAGGCCTAATACAACACCTCTCAGAATGAGAGCTCTAGGAGCTCGGCTAGGCAGTAGGTGCTGAGGCTTAACTACGCCCCACGATCAGGACATCCTGATGATGCTCGCTGTACATGGCTGAGCTCTAGGAGCGGAGGCCTCAGCATGATGAATCTCTAAAATGAGAGGAGGCCTAACTATATTCCAAGCTCAGGATACCATGCAAAGAGGCTCACAGAGAGCCTACTACTCGCAATGCTATCCCAGCAGAGCTCCGGGGAGCGGAGTCCTCAATAAGATAAATCTCTGTCGCGAGAAGAGGCCTGACCATGCTCGCAGTAGCCAGGGCTTACCAAGGGCCTAACAACTCAGCAAACTGCCGAGCCGGACTCTAGGAGCGGAAGTCTCAACACGATGACGCTTTAAGTGTTGTGTCTCGTGAGGCCAATGATGGATTTCTTTAATGTGATCAATGAAGCTCGAGAAGCGGAGTTCCAGATGTCAAAATAAGACTTTATTAAACAAAGTAACAAAGCCGAGATGACGGTCACCGCATCTTCCCTCTGTCCATCGGGGCATCCAGTTTATACCCATCTTTCTAACCATACTTGGTAGGTCCGGTTTTTAATGGGCTATGTCTATCTGGCTATTTCTTATTAGCCCACCTGACCAATTTTAATTGTTTGCCACTTTTACTCCCCTGGCCACTTTATTTTAATGGTGGAATTTGGCCAGATCAGCCACCTTTATTCTGCTGCCAATAAGGTGGCCACATGGGACATACACCAAACCTGTTTATCTGTCATGCTTTGGAAATCACCCAGAGTTCATAGAGTTATTTAATTTCACTGATACAATCCAATGGAAGCCATCAGTACTGCCCAATGGATAGGCCCTCAGACTTACATTCTACATTAGGACATCCAGTATTGGAATAACTCAGCATATTAAACAGTATATTGATTGCTTTCATGACCATGCATCATATTTTTGAGTAAAATAAATACCATATTGAGTAAATAGCATAAAATAACACAATATAAGATGAGAGGAGACCTAACTACGTCCCATGCGCAGGACATCCTGCAAGGAGGCTCACAGAGAGTCTACAACTCGTACTTCCTAGCCTATAGCTGTGCTCATAGGTAACCCTTCCTAAAAGCAATGGCCAAGGAAGCTCAGAAAGCCTAACAACTCAGCACCATTGCATGATGGAGCTCTGAGGACGGAGGCTTCAGTATATATCCTAGGCTACTTGTTCAAAATAAAACATACATATGGGGCCTCATTTATAAAATGTTGCACAGAAACCATCCTAAATTTTATCTTACGATCATCTCTCATTTATAGAGACAACACATTTATAGAGACTGGGCAGATTTCTTTGTGTATGACAATGAACACTCTTACAGCTTTGTGCCCAGAATTTACAGCTAATTTACAGAGATGCACCAACCCCATCATGACCCATGGAGGTGCAGTTGCTCACCTTGCTTGGATTCCTGGCTATGGGAACGTTTCAGAAAGAAATGAGTTACCAATCAGGAACAACACAGCCATTGGTGAGTAGAGTTGTGCCAGCTGAACTTCAAGGAATCATCCAGTTGTCCCCTCTGTACATAAAGTACCCATACACTGTAATCATTATTCTATTACTGGAGTGAGTGTTCCTCCTAGTGGCAAATTTCAATATAGTGTAAATTTTATGCTGCACTACTTGTGCTTTATTTCACAAAACACCAATGAAATAAAAATATGTATCTACACTGTTGCATTTGTGATGCCAAAAAGTTATGTCAGAAATCATTAAACACAAATCTGACTCACAGGCCTACGTATTTGTAAATATTAGATTTTGTGTTTATTCAATGATTGTATTCACTTGTGAAATATGATGTAGGTACATATGAAACAATAATATATTTGTAAAATGCAGTGGATATTTTTGTAAAGCCTCTGGCACATGACAACTAGCCTGCATTTCTGTTTGTCAAGTTTTCCTTTTTGAAGCCTTTTTGAATTTTTTTTTTTAACAAATGTTCTATTTGTTTAAGTGTATGGCTATATCACCTTTAGATTAATTGTATTAATCAAGTAAATGAAATATAAATCTCTATTTAATTTTTTAACTAAATACAGGTATAATGGCAATTGACCAGTCAGATAGTTACACAAGGTCACACAAGTTTCCATTAGTTCTGTGATCTTTATAAATGGCCAAGATCATTTTGACCAAAAGTATAAGAACTAGCTTAACCACAAAAACTTCATAATGCTTTGTTACTTTCTTAGAGCCAGAGTACAAAATGTTGACACTTTGTACAATCCTAGTCCTCCAGAGGGCACTGTTGCCGAAGATGCTATTTAGGTTAAGAAACAATCATGCTTCTTACTACATTAACCCGTTTAATCCCATGAAAATATCCAAATGATGTGTCATTAGTAACCCTTTGAAATAATCAATAATTATTTGTTGGAAAAGTGTGTGAAAAATTGTGTTTTATGGTCAGTCACAATTGTGACCAGTGGGATAATGTGTAAACTGAATTAACATTTCTGCAGTCATCAAAATATTTGTACATCTTAGCCCAGCTATTTTAAAATGTTTGATCACATTCTATGGTTACTATTATGCATAAAAACCCTTATACAACATTGATAGGAATACTGAGATAAAAGACAAAAAAATACAACCATCAGCATATTTCAAAATTGTTACTTTATTGTAACATATATCATAAAATTGTTATATTAGTGCTACCCGTATTACAACATCAATATTGTAACTTATTTGTAACATTTGAACTTTTAATTTAGTGCAATATCTTGTCATTGCAACATTTTAGTGCAGCTTTCACTAACAACTGCAATTGTATTTTTATGTATACCTAATTTCACTGTTATCCCACCAGTCACAATTGTGACCATCAACATGTTTACTCTTTGACCACACTCAACAAAACTGAATAATTGTGAATTCATATACTAGACACCTTAAAGATAATGTGTACCAATTTTTTTTTTATATATCTTTATGTTAACATACTGCCTTTTGTTTTGGAGCTTTGATGCCGCCATGCCATCATCTTCTCGTGGTGCAAACAAGAAATAAACTGCTCTGGTCATGTGACAGTTTGCACTAACCATGTGAAACTGCACATATTTAATTGAGACCCTTTTTTTTTTCATATTTGCAGGAAGTGCACTAAAACATCACGCTGTAAAAAAAAAAAAAATATATATATATATATTGACCTAACTCCAAAAAATAAGGCAACCTATCACAATCAACTTAAGTTAACTCAACTAGCAACCGACAACTTAAAAACTTTAGTTCATCTAATGAATTAAAGTCAGTCTACTGAGTGTTAAAAGATCTGTCAGAGCAACCAAAGATTTTTTAGCTTTTAGCAATGCTAATCTTTTTAACAATCCTCTTTCTTTTAAATGTATAAAATATTTATTTAAAAGATATTAAATATTGTAAAAAAAGGCTATGTCAATTAGCAATGGATTATAAATACTTAATTTTTATGAAAATACCCAAGGTGGTTTTAAGAACACAGATAACCTATACATTGTCACAGTTGAGTGTTTATTTTCTTAATGTTTCATCATTCAAAGCGTTTATATCTTTTATTCAGTTACAAAGATAGCTGACACGAAGGGGATCCTTTGTCCATATAAGGGATTTCCTGGAGCGTCATGACTTTTACTTTTGTGATGCATATGTGGAGTTTCTGCACGAGGGCACCCTCTGGCATCCAATATGAATGAAACAGACATTATATGTGTTAATAATGGCCATTCCATAAAAATAATACTTCTCTCAAAAGAAACTTGAAGTAGACATATATGATAATCCATGTTTTTCTAGTGTACAGAAGTGTACTGGAGTTTTAATTAAAGTGTACTGGAGTTTTTTTTTTTTTCTTAAATAGCATTTTAAATTGCAAAAAAATACTCTGATGTGCCAAGCCATCAGAAAACCTTGGTTAAAAAACCAAGGTATTTATTGAACCGTGGGCTAACTGTATTGTTGCATCCCTACTGCTTACTCTAAAATAATGTATAACGGGAACAGCACAAAGCGTGACTGAGTGCAGACCTGTACTAATATTTGGAAAATATTTAACATTAAATCTTGCAATTATGAAACCAAAACCCCATGTCCCATCCCGCCAAACTGGTGGTACTCAAAAAAATTTTCCAAGGTTGGCAGGTCTGAAACTGAAACAAACAAAAAAACTTAAATTATGATGGGAAAACAGTGGCAAGCAATTTATTTAAAACCATACAAACAGTATGATCAGCTTAGCTAGGCCATAATTCTCTACCCTGGTAGAAGAGAGAACACGTCTAACCGTATCGACACCATCTCTTTACAAACATACAACAATACTGACACCACCATAAATCAATTTACCATTGGCACAGAAATGAAGATTAAGTTACAGAAGTCAGGCACTCATATACACCCATGCAGTTCTTCCAGTTCACCAGTGCAGGGGAGCAAAACACACTTGTTTGTCAATGAGTGAGGACAGACGCTACCTCATCATGAAGTCATGAGATTTTAAAAGTCATCTGCCCCATTACCTCACCTGCCCACTTCAAGATGCACTATATTCATTCCAGTTACAGAATGGTGCGAGAAAATATTATGAAGATCTTTAAACGTATGACAAAAGAAAGAATGTGTAAAACCTGTCAGTCAGGCTGATTGAAGTTAGTGCCATCAGAGGTCACTTTCACCTTAATACTAACTCTTATACCTGTGGATTGTTAGCAAACTGAGCTCAGTGCAAAGTTGTTTGCCCCGCAAACATTTCTGAGTCTTCTTGACCGTTTCCTTAATTGTTAATATGTGTATGACCCTTGACTGTTCACTCATTATGAATTATTCTGGGACTTCTTGTCAGTACTCGACACCTGGCTGAATATCATTTTTGGATTTGTTATATGGACTGTTATCTAGGTTTTTTTCTCCATTAATATCAGAATCATGGAAGTGCTCACTCTTACTGTGAAATCTCAGCAGACCTTCACTTGAGACCATAGTTAATCTGCTTTGCTGCTGCTTCTAATTTAACTGCACATACCTCTTTGTCAGAGAATGTAAGATACTGCCAGCGTGTGTCAAGGTATTCTTCTTACTTGAAATGAAAAACAATAACAAACATACAGTACATGGAATCAGTAAGGGATCATCAATGTTGCACTGAATTACTGAAAAGAATCATTCACAGAGGTGGCATTATATGCATTCATATATTAGCTATATGTATAAGTGTTTGTTTTAAAAACAAAGTCAGTTTTTTGTTCCTGTACTAATCTATTTTCTGACACTGCCGTTTAAGCATTTTGCACAGAAAAAGCCCAAAGTGCCAACATTACCAATAAATCTGCTATGAATGACTGCAAAAAAAAAAGAAAAAAAAGATTTTCTTACTTAGTATTTTTGTCTTGTTTCCAATTACAAACATCTAAACATTCTTTAATCAGGATACATTTACTTGAGCAGCAAAATGACTTTAGATGTTATGACTTGTTTTCTGAATGAATGAATGAATAAATAAATAGTTTTTGGAAAAAACTAAACAAAAAAACAATCTGCCAATGGGGCAAGAAAAATAATCTTGTTTTCCCTTTGATTTAAGATTATTTTTCTAGCAAAATTTTGATAATTGTTTTCAGAAAATAAGACTTGATATCTTAAGTCATTTTGCTTCTCAAGTAAATTTATCTTGATTCAAGAATGTTTAGATATTTTTACTAGAAAGTCAAAAATACTAAGTAAGAATGTGAATAATGATTATATACCTTTCTGAGGCATTTGTGCAGGGTGTGTATGTGTGTGTGTGTAAATTTATGTGTGAAAATTCCTTCCGATAAGTCTATATAATTAAATATAATACATTAATTTAATAAATGTTATATTTTCATTCCATTTCCATGCATAAATCAGCAGAAGTCACATCAATACATCTGTTATCCAATTTGAAAAATCCCCCCAAATACTTGATTATTAACCTTCATCTACTATCAACTATCCCTTGATAACTAATCTAATATTAAAGCTATTGTGTTTGCTATTTATAGTAAGGAATATAATGGTTAGAAAGAAAAAAAGGACAAATTTGTCAAATCTTACCATTGAATTCCTCTCTCTCTCTGTGACAAAACCTCTTCAATCATAGCAGAAAATGAAAGACCTCTACTAAGCGTGTGCTTATATACATATACCATGTGATGTTTTCCTGAAATCACCTGATATGACAAAATGAAAATGAAAGTGTCCTTTCAGTTTGCTGATGTGCAAATTCATAGTAAAGGATGTAAGTTGCATTAAACTTTGTAAATGGTCTGCATGAAATTGTTTTATCTATGAATTAGTAAAAAACAGTAATTAAACACAGTAAGTGTTGTAGCAAATTAGCTCAAAAGGGAAATGTATATAAATAATTACAATTAATTACAATTATTTATATCAGCTTCCAGTAGTAACTGTAGCCAAATTAATATTGTCATCAACTAATCTGTTCGTCCAGCGAACATTCAGAGTAATTTCATATCAACTCTAAGAAAGGATATTTTCGTGGCCACAGAAAATAACTTTCTTACAGTATTAATGCATTAGAGCATCCAGCTAGATCAGAATTAAAAAAGGGACATTATTCACAAGCGGTGACAGAATCAGAAACTCATGTAATTTGTGCACCAAAAGCTTTATTAACTAAGCACTAACACACATAACTAATCTAAACAAACAAACATACAATCACTCATACATGGGGGAAGGGCAAGTGAGACTGGATGAATGAAGCCATTAGAGAAACGGGGAATGAAGTTATGAAAAGGAGTCTGTTAACCTTTGAGTGAAACCATCAGCGCTGTTTTACAACGGGATCTATACTGCCGTGCAAAGGCAAAAGACCGTAACTTCAATTTTTGTCGAAAATGAGTTATTGATATTTTTGGGACATTCAAGACATCCTTTATCATGTACGTAAGTATCTTGAGTCAATTTCGTTGTTTTTCCGAGAAAATAATGGGTCGTCTCAACCGTAACTTCGAAAAGCCCCGGAGAAACCAAGGCAGAACACCGTATAACACCAGTAACGGCTCTTTCGCTTTGTTTGGAATGCTCACATTGAGTTACGGCGTTCTGCCTTTGTTTAACTGCGCGTCAAAATGAACTTACGGTGCCAGCTTGGAGTTATACGGTGTTCTGCCTTTTTTAATTGTCCGTTAAAGTCTGCCGCATTTTAATTACAGTGTAGACAAACGATGAAAGTCTTGATGGTTTCAAGGTTTGGACTTGTGATCACATTCTTCCGGGTTTGAAGAGTGATGAACTCCAAAGATGTTCTGACTCGGTGGTGATTGAGAGTTTCTTCCCAAGTGGAAAGTGAAGAGAGAAGAGCGCAGAGCTCGAGAGACATCAGCTGAAATCTGAGGATCTTTGGTGTATGGAAAGACAAGGCCGAAGCCTGGCACAAACGTAGGGGTCCAGAAGAGTTCTAGCTCAGCATCCCCATCTTCTCACAGTGCGTTCACACCAGACGCGACTTGCGCGAATAAATCGCGCTATTTGTGCGTAGTTGGACGCTTGAACATTTTGAGTTTACTCGCTTCATTCCCGCGTGAAATTCACTTCACAACAGACGCGAATTCGCGTCATGGGAGGGGCTTCTGCCAGGCGGCACCAGTCTCGTTGCGAAATGGCTGACATGGATAAAATACGGCGAATAAGCTCAATTTACCGGCTTTAGCTAGCTTGTAGTCTCAATATGTATGTATATATATACCTCAAATTGTGTAAAGAGCGTTTTATACAACTTACCAGATTGTCCGACCTCCTCACTCACTTGAGAGAAAAAGCAAAATCCTTTTAATTCCTGTTTCTGTAAAAGTACGAAAATGTATCATACAGCTCCGGGTGTCCACAAGCGATGATTATTTTGTCCTCCATTGTTGTTTGGGATTCCCTCCGCTCGCTACGTCGTAAGCACGTCACTACTAGAGCAAGCTCCTGATTGGTTAACGCGGCGCGAATTTTCGCCAAAGTTCAGATTTTTCAACTCACGCGTTACGCGCGTCAAACGCTCAATTCGCGCCGCCGGATGTCTATTTGCATCTTTGCATTGACTTAACATGTAAATCACTCGCTTAACGCTTCATTCGCATCTGGTGTGAATGCACAGTCAGAGTCTAAAAGAACCTAGACTGAAGGCGGGTCACTGATGTGAGGCCTTTTAACTCCCTGGGGTCGACGGTCGCACCGGCACGACCATCTTACTTTTTTTAAGATTAGTGCGAAAGACACTAAAAATACTCTGTCAATTTTTGTCACACAAATAAGTGTTATACATCATTCGAAACTGTTAGGTGTCTACTTTTATTTGTGTACACTCACAATAACAACAAAAGAAAATAAACAGGGTGCGCGTTCTGTCTTCTCTGTCTCAGCAAACTGCTTTTAGAAACGCGTCACTAAAATGAACTGAAACTCAGCGAATACATGACACATACAGACGAATACAGACATGAGAAATATATCTATAGAAAGCTTGACATGTCTACTTTTAAATGAAGTAAGTCATGTTGAAAACGAATATTCCGTGATAAAGTAATCCGTATGAAACCATGGCGATGTCCAGTTTCTCCATCTGATCTAATTATTTTTAATGTGACCACGCCCACGAGCTACTTTCGCTTTTGTTATAACAATCGTCCATGTGAGATGCGTGACATGTGAATGCCCACATCAGCTCCGTGCACAAAGAGTGAGGATTCATCTAGTTCATCTCGGCTACTGTTCATTTCTGGAAGAAGACCCGCTGAGAGGAATAACCCAGGATTTACCTCAGAAAAAAGAACAAGATGCGACGCGCAACCTGACCCAGCCGAGGAGATCATTCTAATGAGTAAGTAATGTTTATTTTTTGCTTTAGTTTACATGTATTGTGGCATAAACTTGAACACATTTACTAGTTGGGTTTTTCCCAAACTATAATTCCTGACTAAAATGTTTGAAATCGAGTGAAACATTTTGAATATGACAGGCACTTCATTGTATCTAAATTTCTTAAGATGCGATGATGTTTTCATGCTCTATATAATATAAAACAATACGATATAAAAGTAATATGAGTGCATGATGAATGCTACGAGTCTAAGACATTCTTAGACCATGTTTATTATTAATACTCTGTTTGCAAATATATTTTATAAATATATTTCTATAGATGTTTAACGTGCTAAAGAATAATAATTTGTTTTTCGGATAAAAGATGTCCTTTTTAAGATAATACAAAGCATACGTGGGTCTGCTTTGTATTATCTTAAAAAGGACATCTTTTATCCGAAAAACAAATTATTATTTGACAGCACTAATATATATATATATATATATATATATATATATATATATATATATATATATATATATATATTAGTGCTGTCAATCGATTAAAAAAAATAACTAATTAATCACACATTTTTCTGAAATTAATCGCGATTAATCCCACCTAACATTAAAATACCTTTATATTGCAGTAATTTTACATTAAATTTTCAAATGAATGAAGAAACAACATAAAGACAGTATATTTTTAATATTTGTTTAATGCCATCTTTTATTATGACTGAAGGCCAGTATCACTGATACCAATACTGATTTCTCTATAAAACTGCCCCCCTACTCCCCAATATTTAACCATTGACTATAGCCATTCAACATTTGAGTATAATTGAGAGCTATCAATTTTAACATTTATTAGACTTAAAAAAATTACTTTTAATTTAAGTGAACTTAAAACAATCTTCACATAAACCCATTATAATAAATGTCATATTTACCTGTGCCCTTCAGCAGAAATATACAGAAATTGAAGTTGAAGTTATCAAACACTAAATTCTAAATTAAATATAGATGAATCCTTAAAGTTATAAAAGTTCTTTTTTTCCTCTTTTTTTCTTTGTCCTTTGATTAATAGACATCACAGCATCTGGTTATTAGGTTATTTTGGCTGTTATTTCTTTAAGAGCTGCCGCTGCTGAACATGACGCAGATCTGACACGCATCATATTTTCTCTCAACTCTTTTTACCATTTCTGACCCACTTCAGGTCTTAAAGTCTCTATTAATGAACTGATGAGTTGAATCGGGTGTTAGATGAGGGGGACAGTGCTAGGATGCTCCAGGACAGTTTTGAAAACCATTTCAGAGACATGTTCTTATATGACTCATATAAAATATTAAATGCATGCACAGTTTTAAGGCAGCTTTAACTTCATGACTTAACTGGCCACGACATTGCATGCATGTAGTTTATTTCGCGCTTTGATATGAAATGATACAAGCTACAGCGCGCGCCGGTGCCGCACCTGCTTTGAGCACAGTACCGTTTGACTCGCGCCTGGTGCTGAAGTGAAGCTGGAGCGCGCGTCTGAAACGTCTCCTGTTTGATGTGGTCATAAAGATGTTCTGCGACTGAATAAATGCACTTCTTGTCAAGAGAAAAAGTGACAGAAAGAGCAGTTATGAGAGGGGTGGCCAACCCTAGCCCCGCCCCTGCGTTAATTGCGTTAAATATTTTTAACGCGTTAAACTGAAAAAATTAATCGCCTGCATTAACGCGCTAATTTTGACACCACTAATATATATATATATATATTATAGCTCCGATAGCCCCCTGTAAGGATCCGCCTGCTAGTCCAAACAGCGGAATCCAGCGGCCTGGGTGAAGGTTTAATGCATGTTCGGTCTTTTACTTGCGCTTCTGAATTTATCTGGATTTAGTTTCAATTTTAGTTTAACTCCGTGCTTGATCTGACTCCAATTTCAAGTGATCATTAAATTTAGACAATATTTATAATTAAACTGATCACAGATATCGATCGTACATTCATTTAGATATTTGATTATTCCAGAAATCCCATACTTTCAATTCTTCGTTCATTAGTGACCAGGTATCGCTTAGCAATTCACTCGGCCAATACATTTACGTTTATGCATTTAGCAGACGCTTTTATCCAAAGCGACTTACAGTGCATTCAGGATATACATTTTTTTGTATCAGTATTTGTGTTCCCTGGGAATTGAACCCACAACCTTTTGCGCTGCTAACGCAATGCTCTACCACTGAGCCACAGAAACACAATAGTGAATGCACGGACACAAACTCGTCAGTTCTAAACTTACTCAGAGGGTGCAGAGTGTTATAATACCTTTAAGTGAGCTTCGCCTGCATACTCATAACAAAAAGTATAATTTTTCCTATAACCACGAGAGCTACACCGTGTTAAGCCAGTGACAGTCAGAAATCCAAAGTCTCCTTCATGGTGCTCCCCATGGTTCATCCATTAGTGCTTGGTATGATCTGTCCTGAACGCAGATTTGTGGAAATACCACTACACATTAATCTACTTGAAAAAATGATTTCAGAAGAGATCAAAATAAATCAAATATAACAATTAGTCAGGTAAACGTGTATTAATTATGCCAATTGCATAGCCAATTCAAAGATGTCAAATCATATCAATACAAAACATCAAATTCTCAAAGATTAATCTAAGAGTAAAAGATGCATACCAGACCTTAGAAAATACATAGTATGGAGTGTAGAGACACACCACACTATGGGCTTATTCTGGCTACAGAATCACAATGAGTGATTTGCAACTTTCCCTTAAATACTACCAGAACAAAAGGTCCATAAATATTTATTCTCTGCCCCAAAACAGATTACATCTGTGTATGAGAAGCCTCCTGTAGGAGCACCCAAATGGTCACACCTGGTGTAGAGCAATGTTTATCAGATTTTGAAGGGAGACCGCCCACAACAGAAGTACAAAGTTAACTTAAGTTTTCAATATTTTTCATAACACAAGTGACTATTGTGAAATTGAGACCAGTTTACCCATCGCACAGAGACCTTTAAAATTATACAAACATGAAAGGGTTAAGATCATTAATTCTTAAGATATAATAAATTCAGTTTGTAAGTCTGGCAACTTGAGTTCTTGACACTTCTATGTCATGCCTAGGAGGGAAGGAGGGAGAGGCAGAGAGGGCAGGGGGAAGAAGAGGGTTGTAAATGAACAAGGGGAGTGGTGGTGTTTGTTCTCTTTGGAGATCTCTTCTCCAGATTAGTTTTATGGCTTTATTGCATGGCATCTGTCTTTGCGAGAGTTCCTGAGTTTTGGCCTCAGAATTACTTTTATAAGGAAATAAATTCACTAAAATAAATTCACTCCTTGCACCCCAATCGGCAACTGTTTAACAGTTAGAGCACATTTGGATTGGATCGTTTGCCCAGGGCTGCGTTTCCCAAAAGCATCGTAAGCTTAAGTACATCGTAGACCCATTGAAACCAATGGAGCTACGATCATCTTAAGCTTACGATGCTTTTGGGAAACGCAGCCCAGATTGATATCATTACCGTACGCTGTAGAGTAGGAGCGTACGGATGCTGACATTCACAGATCAATAAAATGCTTTCGGGATATGAAGGGGAATCGCTTGGAGCAGCGACTGGGCGTGGAAGGACCGACGGATAAGCATTTGGTGAGCAATTTCTGTTTGTGTTTGTGGGAAAAGAATTTTGGGCGGTGAGCGTGCCTCAAACAATTGACCATCCGCGTTACTATTTTAAGAATGGTAACGTTAGATTCCGGATGAAAGTGGTTTACCTGGCATATGAGTAACGTTAGGAGCTGAAACGGCTGGGTGCATGGGTGGGAGAAGCATGTTTCGATGGAGGCAGCTGGGCAGATCTGCAGGAGGTCATTGACGGGCTCGATTACCCTTGTTATAAACTGAAAAAGGAACCGGATTAAGAGTGTCTTTGCGGAGCATTGTTCGTTGGAGGTGAAGTGCTGGAGTTCGTCGGGTAGGTACGCTGTTCACGGGACAGGGCGGGGACAAATGCCGAAAAGAACTAAAAAAAGGGAAATGGTAAGAGGCTGTTTTTATACTCGAATATTAATTGGAAGATTAGATGGGTGTACTCCTCCCAAAAATTACGTTAGTAACTTCACTAAAAATGCTTTTTTTGTAAAATACCTTTTTTGAAAAAGAAATGCATATATTTATGTAGTATGAAGTCTGATCTTTGAGAAAATATAAAGGGTCACTAACTTCATCAATTCTTTCACTGCATTTTTTAACATTTTTACTGAACTGTCCTAATTGTCCTATGGTGTGACATAGCAAAAATTAAGAAAATAAATCTCTTAATAATACATAAATAGCATGAGAGAGATTTATCTTCATTGTTAGACACTTATATTCATACAGCGCTATTTATTTAATATGAAATTATAATTAACATAATTTTTCCCCATGACTTGATGGACCATTTCAGGACAAACTTTGACAACAAGACAATAGTGATGTGCATCTCATGACTCAGGCCGATACGATAGGCATCTCGATGCATAGCCAACGATACGATACATTAAAGATACATATGAAGCAGGTAACGATGCGATAAGATTGACCCCTTTTTACGATGCAGTGCGATCCGATTTCGATTCTATTCGATTCAACACAATGCGATTCAATGCAATACAATGCAATGGAGTAAATATGATCACTTTTAATGCCTTGAGACCTGTTTCATAAAACAAGATAACCAAATAAGCCAGGCTTATTTCATTTAGTCTCACTCATTGTCAAATGATATGGTTCCATAAAGCAAATAGGTCTAGATCAAGTTTAGTCACTGTGGCAACTTATGCTGGGAAACTAACCTGGGGCCTGTACCATGAAGCCGGATTATCTGCTAGCCAGGTAAGTTTCAATTTAGTTTGCACCAATCCTGGGTTTTAGGTACAATGAAAGTGTCACGAATCCTGGCCATGAACTTCCAGTCACTCACCTCTAGAGGTCACTCACCCACCACATGGACTTTCACACCACACAATCAGTCACAGATCACTCAAGGACTACATTTCCCATCATCCACTGCACCAACACAGCTGTTTGCACTGATCACGCACACACCTGTTTTCCATCTCACGATCACCAGCACCCAATCACACACACACACACACACACACACACACTATATAAACCATGGACTTCCTCTCACACACTGCCGAGTATTGTTTAGCCTAGCTACCCTACAAAGCGTTTCCCTGCATCCCTAGTTAGTATTCCTGTGTTTTGATTCCTGCCCGTGTTCTTGGATTGTTCTCTCTGCCTAGCCCTCTGGATATTGTACGCCGATCGCCGACCCACGCTTGCCCTTGGATTATTCTTGTGTCTTGCCCATGCCATACCTGTTTGCTACTGACCGACCCTGCCTGTATTGACCATGTTTTGTAATAAAGAGCTTGCACTTGGATCCGCATGTCTCACGTCTCGTCAGCTCCGTCACAGAATACTCGGCCCACTAGGATCCAGCAGCTTCTCAGACGGTCATTCAGAAGGTATGGACACGACAAGAATTCTGTTTGCCCTTAAACAGGGTCCTCGATCACTGGAGCAACATATCAGAGAGTTTTTAGCCATCGCAAACTATTCAGATTTGCCGGACATTTTGCTAATTGAGATTTTTTGCGACGGCATTAATCAACCATTGAAATCTGAGTTTAGACGCGAGGGTACGCGTGCTTCACTCGCTCAGTTTTTGGACTATGCTTTACTGACTGTTGGCTCTTCGTTCACTGTGGGGGTCGCGGAGGAACGAGACACCGCACCCAATTGTGTGGACACAGCCACGCTAGATCACGCTCACAAAATGGCGGCAACAACAACACCCCGTAGCTTCATTGCTGCCAATCACAAGCCAAGTCAAGTCACCGCTGCTGCTAAAGAGTCAAGTCAAGTCACCGCTGCTGCTAAAGAGTCAAGTCAAGTCACCGCTGCTGCTAAAGAGTCAAGTCAAGTCACCGCTGCTGCTAAAGAGTCAAGTCAAGTCACCGCTGCTGTTAAAGAGTCAAGTCAAGTCACCGCTGCTGTTAAAGAGTCAAGTCAAGTCACCGCTGCTGTTAAAGAGTCAAGTCAAGTCACCGCTGCTGTTAAAGAGTCAAGTCAAGTCACCACTGATGTTAAAGAGTCAAGTCAGGTCACCGCTGATGTTAAAAAGCCAAGTCAAGTCACAGCCTATGTTAAAAGGTCAAGTCAAGCTACAGTTGATCGTCACAAGTCAAACCAAAGCACAGTTGATCATCACAAGTCAAATCAAGCCACCAGTGATCTCCGTGAGTCAAGCCAAGCTACAGTTGATCGTCACAAGTCAAGCCAAGCCACAGTTGATCGTCACAAGTCAAGCCAAGCCGCAGTTGATCGTCACGAGTCAAGCCAAAGCACAGTTGATCATCACAAGTCAAGCCAAGCCACCTGTGATCTCCGTGAGTCAAGCCAAGCCACAGTTGATCGTCAAGAGTCACAACACGTCTCAGCTCTCCAGCCAGAGTCACACCAAGCCACTGTGGATCGTCATGAACTCACCCAGCTCACAGCTGACCAGCCAGAGCCACATCACGCCTCAGCTCAACAGCCAGATCCACAACACGCCTCAGATCATCAGCCAGAGTCAGTCCACGTCACCGCTGACCAGCCAGAGTCAGACCACGTCTCAGCTCTCCAGCCAGAGTCACGCCACATCACATCTGACCAGCCAGAGTCACACCACGTCACATCTGACCAGCCAGAGTCACGCCACGTCACATCTGACCAGCCAGAGTCACGCCATGTCACATCTGACCAGCCAGAGTCAGTCCACGTCGCAGCTGACCAGCCGGAGTCAGTCCACGTCGCAGCTGACCAGCCGGAGTCAGTCCACGTCGCAGCTGACCAGCCGGAGTCAGTCCACGTCGCAGCTGACCAGCCAGAGTCAGTCCACGTCGCAGCTGACCAGCCAGAGTCAGTCCACGTCGCAGCTGACCAGCCAGAGTCAGTCCACGTCGCAGCTGACCAGCCAGAGTCAGTCCACGTCGCAGCTGACCAGCCAGAGTCAGTCCACGTCGCAGCTGACCAGCCAGAGTCAGTCCACGTCGCAGCTGACCAGCCAGAGTCAGTCCACGTCGCAGCTGACCAGGCAGAGTCAGTCCACGTCGCAGCTGACCAGCCGGAGTCAGTCCACGTCGCAGCTGACCAGCCAGAGTCAGTCCACGTCGCAGCTGACCAGCCAGAGTCAGTCCACGTCACCGCTGACCAGCCAGAGTCAGTCCACGTCACCGCTGACCAGCCAGAGTCACGCCACGTCACCGCTGACCAGCCAGAGTCACGCCACGTCACCGCTGACCAGCCAGAGTCACGCCACGTCACCGCTGATCAGCCAGAACCTCTTCACGTCTCAGCTCCTCAGCCAGAACCTATTCCACCCAGAGACTCAAGGTCAGTCCTTCAAGTTCTCCGGTTGATATCCAACGTGAGGGATGCACAGCTGGTGTCTGTACGCACTGCTGGTATCTCCAAATCCACTCACTCTGACCCCCCTGTGCATGAACTGATTACCCTGTCTGAAGCGCTTCCCAGGGTGGGGATTGCACTATGTTGCATTTGGGCCACATACACCACCACGTTACTGCCCCAGGGGAAGGCATCTGCCGCAGAACCTCCCCAAGCGGTGGTGCTCGCCTCAGTCCCTTGCAAGGTGGTGGCGCCCAGCAATATACTCTCACCCGGTGATGGTACCACCGTAGAACCTCCAGAGGTGGCGGCGTTAGCTGCAGAACCTCCAGAGGTGTCGGTGGTATCCTCCTATGAGCTCTCATCCTGTCCTGTCACGGCTATGGAGGCCGTCTGTGAACTCTCGCCCTGTCCTGTCACGGCTAGGAAGGCCGTCTGTGAATTCTCACCCTGTCCTGTCACGGCTATGGAGGCCGTCTGTGAACTCTCACCCTGTCCTGTCACGGCTAAGAAGGCCGTCTGTGAGCTCCCATCCGGTCCTGTCACGGCTATGGAGGCCGTCTGTGAGCTCTCATCCTGTCCTGTCACGGCTATGGAGGCCGTCTGTGAGCTCTCATCCTGTCCTGTCACGGCTATGGAGGCCGTCTGTGAGCTCTCATCCTGTCCTGTCACAGCTAAGGAGGCCGTCTATGAACTCTCGCCCTGTCCTGTCCCGGCCATGGAGGCCATCTATGAACTCTCACCCTGTCCTGTCCCGGCCACGGAGGCCGTCTATGAACTCACGCCCTGTCCTACCCCGGCCACGGAGGCCGTCTATGAACTCAGGGCTACCTGCCCAGTCTGCTTCCCTGCGGTGGTCTCTGGTCCCGTCTGTTCCGCCCTGGTGGGTTCCGGGTCCATCTGCTCCGCTCTGGTGGGTCCTGGTCCCGTCTGTTCCGCTCTGGTGGGCTCCGGGTCTGTCTGCCCTATCCTGGGGGGCTCTGGTCCTGTCTGCTCCGCCCTGGGGGGCTCCAGGTCCGTCTGCTCCGCCCTGGAGGGTTCCAGGTCTGTCTGCTCCGCTCTGGTGGGCTCCAGGTCCGTCTGCTCCGCTCTGGTGGGCTCCGGGTCTGTCCGCTCCGACATGGCTTCCAGCCCTGCTGCATTCCACAGCCTCGCCACTCGCACATGGACCTGGCCCTCCTTCCCTTCCCCTGTTCCGCCTCTGCTCCACCACCCTCCTGGATTCGATAATGTGTGGAGCGTCTGGAAGCCGCTCCTTGGGGGGGGGCTATGTCACGAATCCTGGCCATGAACTTCCAGTCACTCACCTCTAGAGGTCACTCACCCACCACATGGACTTTCACACCACACAATCAGTCACAGATCACTCAAGGACTACATTTCCCATCATCCACTGCACCAACACAGCTGTTTGCACTGATCACGCACACACCTGTTTTCCATCTCACGATCACCAGCACCCAATCACACACACACACACACACACACACACACACACACACACACACACTATATAAACCATGGACTTCCTCTCACACACTGCCGAGTATTGTTTAGCCTAGCTACCCTACAAAGCGTTTCCCTGCATCCCTAGTTAGTATTCCTGTGTTTTGATTCCTGCCCGTGTTCTTGGATTGTTCTCTCTGCCTAGCTCTCTGGATATTGTACGCCGATCGCCGACCCACGCTTGCCCTTGGATTATTCTTGTGTCTTGCCCATGCCATACCTGTTTGCTACTGACCGACCCTGCCTGTATTGACCATGTTTTGTAATAAAGAGCTTGCACTTGGATCCGCATGTCTCACGTCTCGTCAGCTCCGTCACAGAAAGTGGCTTGGCTTTTAGCTGCATTCATTGCCATAATAACTTACACTCCACAGCTCCGGGGGAGGTTATGTTCTGAGTTAGAGATCTCAAACTGAAATTGGACCAATCAGACGTGAGCAAAGTGACACATGTCTGACACAAAAAAGTCACTCCCCCAGTTTATCTTGCTCCAAATTAAAGGTCACTAGTACACTAGTACAAAACCAGTAAAATTGTCTGTTTTAAATATATGATTTATATAATTATATGATTTTTATTATTATTAATCCATTACACACAAACAATTTTAGTTTAACAGTTATTATAAATAATTTATTTTAAATTAATGTTAATAAATACAGATCGTATGTAATATAAATAAGTTGTAGAATCAATAGATAACACGTTAATAACTGTGACCTTACATGTTCGAGTCTCTATCGCTGTATATTTCCAACTATATAAACTAATTTAACAAGTTTCACTTGTGACTGCACTGATAAAGCAAGATAATTTATTTTATTTGTCCTCTTTCATGAACAAGTACTTTTTTCATTGTAAATGCATTTAAATGAATCATATTCTTCAATCCCTTAACCTTTAGCAAAACCTTTAACCTTTAACCAAGGCTCGTGATCGGCTGTTTGCCAGTGATGTCACACATTCATGTGCACGTGCTCCACAAACTCAGGATCAAAGCCTGAGTTGACAAAGAAAGTTGATGATCAGCATCATGATCAATGGTTTGGTTTTGTCAACTCGAAACTAATCCTGTAACTCTGAATTTGTTCATCTACCATCATGGTACAGGCCCCTGGTCTAAAGCAGGCTAAGCTGAGCTCCTCTAACACTGACCAATAGGAACACAATGATACTACCACCCTCTTACATACTATTATTTGACTATTATTATTATTTATTTATTTATTTTTTTACAGTTTCTTACCATGCAGTCTTTCTCTCTGGTTTTATGACAGCTGTACCTTTTATAGTTTGCAGAACAGATAGCAGAACATTAGAACATTACAATCTAAAATTGCACTTTAAAGCATTAAAATAACTAAATTAAAAGTTAAAATCACTGAATTAAAAATGAAAATAAATAATAAAGAAAATTACTATATTTTAACTGCTATAAGAAACACACATTAACTCATTTGAGCTTAGTAATTAGTACTGTATTAGCTTACATTTGATTTACCTATTACAATAGTCCCTTTACAGTCACTGCTATCATACAAATACACTTATATGTCGGTTTAAAACTCTACAAAAGATGCATTTAATGTCCAACAACAAATATTTTAGCAAAATGTATATTTGACTCAGAATTATTGCGCTCCTTTTCGATTGCGCTCCGTCTGTTTAGCGCGCAGCAGCGCTCGTTGCCCCTCCTGACAGCAAAATGGATATGTTTGCATGACTAACATTTACAGATAAAAAATATACCTGTGACATGTCAGTTATGCACTGAGGAAAACACAACGTCTCAAATGCATTAAACAGCACAGATATATTCACTGTTTGCCATGGTGAATCGATTTGATCCATGATCGACATTAAGGTCTGCTTAAGAATAAGCGTGCACAAATTAGTGAGATTGTGTGAATTTAATTTGTCGTTTATGGAAACGCTTTAGCCTCGATTGATTTGTTAGATTATTTCAAGTCAGGTTTTGGACTTTAATATCAGGTCTCCGTGCTGTTGTGATTCGTCATATTCATGCAGCAGCGGTGTAAGAAATTAACTCAAATTTTTAGCTTCATAGGGAATTGAATCTGAACGATCCGGTTCGATTAAGATTTGATTGAACTGATTCAAAATTTATAGCTTACACTTCATCAACTATTCGTCCAGCGTCTTAGTCGAATTTAGTGTATCTTACCATTTCTGTTTTATTCCGTGGCCAATGATAATAACACAAAAACTGGTATTTTATTTATTATGAGCAAGGTAACACAAGATCTGGGCAAATGTTTAACTTTAAAATACACAACACAAGACAATACATCTTTATAAATGAAACGTGAGTTTATTGGAGCTATTCTAACACATTAAACTAACCTACGATACATGGAACTGAATCATTGAAACACACACACACACACACACACACACACATACATACGTTTCAAAGGATGAGAATTACTGCGATTGAAGGGAGTCCCAAAGTTCTAATTCTCGTTCACGACTAGTTCTTTAAATCACAACCTAAGAAAAATCACCAAGCAGAGATTTTAGCTTATTGTTACTGCTTAGCGGATTTATCACGAGTTTCCCAGCTAGCAAGGAGATTTTGTTTGTTTTACTTGCGTTTGAGTTGAGCTGACAGCGGGTTTCCTCAATGGCTTGTCACAGGGAATCCCGGGGCTGCGGATTGGTTGCTGATTGCTCATTGGATGACGTCTTTCGGGAAACCCCCGCGGTGATTGGTTGGTTGCCTTGACCTCGGATGTTGCTTTCTTGACGTTCTTCTGAGAGTTTCCTTGTGCAAAGACTTTAGGCTTTGAAGATTTCTGACAGAGTCACAAAGTTTGACGAAGTGTTTGAGTTCTGGAGTCTTGCTCGCTTGATTGTACAGCGTGTGAGCGCCAGTGGTAGCGCGGTCAACAAAGGCCAAAGAGCCAAAGAGCGAGCGACGAATTCTTTGTGTCACCATTTTATAAGCGGGCTGATTTGGTCCATCCCTCAACGTGATCTTCCAGTCAAATTGTCCCTGCAGGGCAGGTCTACGCCCCATACAGTTCCTCTTCATGCATAAATTAACATACTACTTAATATTCCACGTGGGGAATATCTCTGCAAGTTCTGTTAATAACTTCTATAAAGTGTTATCACCCGAGTTTGATACAGAATACCGCTTTTTCATTCATTTCAATGTTCTGCAGTTGTCGTGACCATTAGTTCAAAACTAAACTTCACATATTTCTCACACTCTGTCACGAATCCGATCTATGAACTTCCGTTCACTCACCACCAGAGGTCACTCGCTCACCACATTGACTCTCACAGCACACATCACACTGGACTCAATTTCCCATCATCCATTGCACTGATTGCACACACGGCTGTTTGCACTAATCACACGCACACCTGATCCTACGCACACCCTGATTACATGCCTTATTTAAACCCTGGACTTTCTTTCCCTCACTGCCGAGTATTGTATGCACTTATCCCTCTCCTAGCGATAGCTACTACGGAGCCCACTTAGTTGTCTTAGTCTTGCCTGTTTTCCCGTGTTTGTTTTCTAGCCCGTGTTCCCTGGATTAACCCTTGCCTTGCCGTTTGGACACCGTTTGCACCTCTCTTGGATTCTTGCTCGTGTACCTGGATTATCTCTCTGCCTTGCCCCATTGGATACTGTTCGCCGATCGTCGACCCACACTTGCCCTAGGATTACTCTGTCTTGTCCCTGCCATACCTGTTTGCCATTGTTTCGACCCTGCCTGTATTTATGACCATGCCTTTAAATAAAAGCTTGCACATGGATCCGCACTTCTCGCGTCTCATCAGCCACGTTACAGAATACTCGGCCACACGAGGATCCAGCGGCTTTTCTATGGAACCCTGGCCAGGTATATTCGACCAGCTTCTCGACCTGAGACAAGGTTATTCATCTATTGAGGAGTATGTCACTCAGTTCTGTGAGATATCCAACAGGGTCCCCTTTGAAGAGGTCGTATTAAAATACATTTTTCGTTTTGGATTAAATGAGGCCATTAAGTCATGTTTACCTGAAGGGAAATTTAAGTGTAGTTTAAAGGACTTCATGGACTATGCTTTACTGTGTACTGACTCTTTGTTTACTGTGGGTGTCATGGAGGAACGCGACACCGCACTCACTCGTGTAATGGCGGCCGCACCAGAGCACGGTCACAAAATGGCGGCGACAGCGGAGCTTGATCGCAAAATGGCGGACACAACAGCATCCCACTCTGTCACAGCTGCCAATCACGAATCAAGCCAAGTCACAGCTGATCTTCACGAGCTAAGTCAAGCCACAGCTGATCTTCACGAGCTAAGTCAAGCCACAGCTGATCTTCACGAGCTAAGTCAAGCCACAGCTGATCTTCACGAGCTAAGTCAAGCCACAGCTGATCTTCACGAGCTAAGTCAAGCCACAGCTGATCTTCACGAGCTAAGTCAAGCTACAGCTGATCTTCACGAGCTAAGTCAAGCTACAGCTGATCTTCACGAGCTAAGTCAAGATACAGCTGATCTTCACGAGCTAAATCAAGCCACAGTTGATCTTAAAGAACCAAGTCAAGTCACAGTTGATCTTCGCGAGTCAAACCAAGTCACAGCTGATCTTCACGTCGCAGCTGATCTTCACGAGTCAAGCCAAGTCGCAGCTGATATTCATGAGCTAAGCCAAGTCACAGCTGATCTTTACGAGTCAAGCCAAGTCTCAGCTGATCATCCAGAATCACTTCACGTCTCAGCTGATCATCCAGAGTCACTTCACGTCTCAGCTGATCTTCTAAAGTCAAGTCACGTCACAGCTGCTCGTCCAGAGTCAGAGCAGCACGTCACAGCTGCTCGTCCAGAGTCACAGCAGCACGTCACAGCTGCTCGTCCAGAGTCACAGCAGCACGTCACAGCTGTTCGTCCAGAGTCACAGCTGTTCGTCCAGAGTCACAGCTGTTCGTCCAGAGTCACAGCAGCACGTCTCCGCTGACCTTCCAGAGTCACGGGGTCACGTCTCCGCTGACCTTCCAGAGTCACGGGGTCACGTCTCCGCTGACCTTCCAGAGTCACGGGGTCCGTCTTCCATTATCCCAGTCTGATATCTAGTGTGAGGGATTCACCGCTGGTGTCTGCACACGCAGCTGGTATCCCCAAACCCACTCACTCTAGCCCTCCTGTTCCTGAACTGATTCCCCTGTCTGAAGTGCTTCCCATGACGGGGATCGCATTTTGGTGTGTTTGGGCTGCATACACCACCACAGAACTCCCAGAGGTGGCAGCGTCCACTATGATGTCTCTAGAGGTGGCGGTTGACGCTGCAGAACCTCCTGAGGTAGTGGCGCTTGCTGCTGTGTTCCCCGAAGTGATGGTGCCCACTGCAGTTTCTCCAGAGGTGGCGGTACATGTTGCAGAACCTCCCGAAGCGGCGGTGTTCACTTCAGCTCCTCGTATGGTGGTGGCGCCCAGCAATGTACTCTCAGCCTGTTGTGTTGCGGTCGAAGAGACCATTACTGAACTCTCCCTGTGTCCTGTGTTTACCACTGTAGAACCTCCAGAGGTGGCGGCAACTGCCGCAGAACCTCCAGAGGTGTCAGCGGTATCCGTCAATGAACTCTCGTCCTGTCCGGTCACGGCTATGGAGGCCGTCTGTGATTCCTTGTCCTGCCCTTTCACGGCTATGGAGGCCGTCTGGGAATCCTTGTCTTGCCCTGTCACGGCTATGGAGGCCGTCAATGAACTCTCGTCCTGCCCTGTCACGGCTATGGAGGCCGTCTGTGATTCCTCGTTATGTCCTGTCACGGCCACGGAGACCGCTTTTGAACATTTGCCCTGCTCTGAACCGGCCGAGGAGGCCATCTCTGAACTCTTGCCCCGTTCTGAACCAGCCATGGTGGCTTATTGTGAACTGCCTGCATGCTCCGTTGCCACCAGAGCAAACGTTGAGAGACTTCCCATGTTCCCTACCTCAGTCCGTGTGTCTGTGCATGTTCTTTCTCCTCCTTGTGTCTCAGTTTCCCCTAGGTCCCAGTCTCTGCTGTGGGTTCCTGATTCGTTGTGGTGTGCTCCTGCTCTATCTGCTCCGCCGTGGTGTTCTGTCACGAATCCGATCTATGAACTTCCGTTCACTCACCACCAGAGGTCACTCGCTCACCACATTGACTCTCACAGCACACATCACACTGGACTCAATTTCCCATCATCCATTGCACTGATTGCACACACGGCTGTTTGCACTAATCACATGCACACCTGATCCTACGCACACCCTGATTACATGCCTTATTTAAACCCTGGACTTTCTTTCCCTCACTGCCGAGTATTGTATGCACTTATCCCTCTCCTAGCGATAGCTACTACGGAGCCCACTTAGTTGTCTTAGTCTTGCCTGTTTTCCTGTGTTTGTTTTCTAGCCAGTGTCTTCCCTGGAATAACCCTTGCCTTGCCGTTTGGACACTGTTTGCACCTCTTGGATTCTTGCTCGTGTACCTGGATTATCTCTCTGCCTTGCCCCATTGGATACTGTTCGCCGATCGTCGACCCACGCTTGCCCTAGGATTACTCTTTGTCTTGTCCCTGCCATACCTGTTTGCCATTGTTTCGACCCTGCCTGTATTTATGACCATGCCTTTAAATAAAAGCTTGCACATGGATCTGCACATCTCACGTCTCGTCAGCCACGTTACACACACGTTAATAGCTTTATCTGCTAAAAGGGGTTATAATGCATAGATTAAAATTCACAGATTACATAAAACATATCAATCATATAAAATACCTAACACGCATTCTTTGTCAATATATTGCTCTAATAGCCATAGTAATAACTGATTGTCTTTTAAAATCATCATGTAAGGTTCTGTAGTCTTTTGTTTGTAAAAGAAAAGAGGGTGAGTTGGGCCAGGGAAGAGCAGGAAGCAGATGGTCAAAGTGAGTCATGGGACGGTCACGCTGGGGGGGGGGATTCTTCTTAGAATGGAATCCTACATATATCCCCCTTTTGCTCGGTGAGGTTCCCAGTGCAAACGTCAGCGGGCACTGGGACAAGAGGCAGAGAGAGAGAACAGGCACACACAAGACACAAGCAACATCACTGACTGAATCCTGGTGCAGGACAGGGTAATTTGGGAATGGTCAGGTTAGAAACTTGAGACGACGTAGGGGTGCATTATTTAGGATTATTTGTAATTGGGTCATCTTGATTGGTTTAATTGTCAGGGGTTCGACGAGGCGGTATAGGCGTGATCTCAATCTCAGACATTTTAAAATAAATATTTCAATAATTATCACATTTGCATGTTCCTCTGACATAAAATATTTCTTTTTTAGTAAATGAATTATTTTGATTATTTTAAAATGATTTATTTTTATTTTACATTTTTATGATTTAATTACATGTTTGCCTTTCATTAAACTCACAAACCCCCTGCAGTTCCTTTACGAACCCCAGTTTGGGAAACCTTGATATAATATAATGTTTTATGCACTTAATGTTGTTAATTACAGTGAAAGGAATATATTTTCTCACTCTTTGTATTTTTACATCTATATGGTACACGATTATCATGTTTAAATCAATGTGATAAACAAGTTAGGTCAAAAGTAATCTAAAAGTAATCTGATTATATTACCTAAAATGTGTAATGTAATGGATTACGTTACTGACTACATTTTTTGTCATGTAATTTGGAATCGGTAACGGATTACAATTTGTAAGTAATCTACCCAGCTCTTGCTACAGTCACGGATCAATGATTTTATCTCTGATTACAAAAGCAGAATTACTGTTCAAATTTCACCCATTTGTTCAAAACGAGACCTGCTAGGCAATATAGCCAGCTTATTTGGCTCCATCAAATTAGCAACTAACACCTACAAAATAACCCAACAATCTCAATTCTCCACATGGTTGGCAAACCAGATGGCCACTGGTTTCCAACATATCACCAATAACAATGAAAATAATATAAAAGCAGTTAGATCCGAAGCGCAGACGCTTCTTGAGATCAGCCATACATTATTCAATCAGACCCGTACCATCGAACGTGGTTTAGCCTGCAGATTATATGCACAAGATTTATTTGCTGCAGCAAAACATTCTAGATCTCTGCCTCCATAAGACACCTAGGCATGCCCTAAGTGACTTGATTGAAATCTTAGATCTGCATAGATGGCTTTCATCAGAAAAAATGTAAAATATTCTGAATTATCAACTGTTATGATGTACACTGGAAATTAATGTAATGAATGTCTTGGATTTTTTTTGTCACCTTTCCCTTGATACATCCAGATCAAGTCTATCTAGTTGTGGGGGTAGTTGTGGCCTAATGGTTAGGGAGTCGGGCTTGTAACCTGAAGGTTGCCGGTTCGATTCTCGCGCTGGCAGGAATTGAAGGTGGGGATTGTGAATGAACAGCACTCTCTCCACCTTCAATACCATGACTAAGGTGCCCTTGAGCAAGGCACCGAACCCCTAATTGCTGGAGCAATGGCTGCCCACTGCTCCGGGCGTGTGCGTGCGTGTGTGTGTGTGTGCGTGCATTTGTTCACTACTCACTGCTGTGTGTGTGCACTTGGATGGGTTAAATGCAGAACACCAATTTCAAGTATGGGTCACCATACTTGACAATACGTCACGACTTAACTTAACTTATCTAAATTCTACCGGATTACCGGATTCATGACCTTAAAGGGTACTGAGACCTTGTTTACCAGTTGCACTTGTTGTCATGAGACCTGCAACTATGTTGTCTGTACATGTAACACATTACAACCTTTTTCTTCCAATGACAGCAAGCTTATACATGTTCAATTGCTACACGGTCACTCAGATGCTATTCAGGGGTCTCACACGCAGTGGTGTGTTGTCAGTGAGATTAATTTCTTCACATATGGAGGGTTGACCTGTCCTGCTAAACACTCATTTTGTTTAGAGGCAACCGAGGATTTCTCAATGGGCCAGAGCAACATCCTTGGAAAGATGCCACTGGATGCAGAAATTTCCACGTGGTTGTCATGACAAATGCTCGGAAACAATCTGCAAGTAACTCAGTTTATTAGTATGGTGAAAATGATGATAATTACAGTCCAAAAATAGATACAGGGTAGTGGCGCAGGGACTTTGATGGTCAGATGAGTCCGTGAAGAGAAGTGCAGAGGTGACGTGACGAATCCAGATAGACATCCAAGAACACGAACAGGAACAGGAACGGAGACGGCAAAGACTGGAAACGAAGACGGGATCAAACACAACCGGGACTCACAAACAACGATCTGACAAAGGAGATGAGAACATGGTGAGTATTTATAGGTGGTGTGATGAGCTGCAGCTGGATAGTGATCAGCGCTGATGAGTCGGCACGCCCACACACTCCACACACACACATAACCAACGAGCACGAGACGAGAAGGACACATAGGATTTATGAACCGTGACAGTACCCCTCCCCCTAGAAACGCCTCCTGGCGTTCCCAGGCTCCCTTACCTGTCGATTGAAATCATCGATAAGGGTGTGATCCAGGATGTCTCTAGCCGGAACCCAACTTCTCTCCTCCGGACCGTAACCTTCCCAGTCCACCAAGTACTGAAATCCGCGTCCCCTCCGTCTTGAGTCCAGAATACGATTGACCGAATAAGTCGGTTCCCCATCTACGAGTCGCGGCGGGGGGGAACCGGGGCCGGCGGATTAATGCGTGAGCGAAAAACGGGCTTAATTTTAGATACATGAAAGACGGGATGAATTCTCCTGTACACTGGAGGGAGGTTGAGGCGGACTGCCACCGGACTAATGATCTTGGTGACAGTGAACGGGCCAATGAATTTGGGTGCAAGTTTATTAGACACGGAGCGGAGAGGAATGTTCTTGGTAGAAAGCCACACTTTTTGACCAGCGACGTATACGGGAGGCCTAGACCGGTGGCGGTCGGCTTTGGCCTTGGTGCGTGACCCCACCTGGAGTAGAGTCTCACGGGCTCTAGTCCAAGTGCGATGACACCTCTGGACGAAGGCGTGGGCGGAGGGGACCGCGACCTCGGATTCCAGACTAGGAAAAATTGGTGGCTGGTAACCTACGCTACACTCAAACGGGGATAGGCCCGTGGATGACACTGGCAATGTATTGTGTGCGTACTCCACCATAGAAAGTTGTTGGCTCCACGAGGAAGGATTCTTGGATACCACACATCGCAGCGCTCTTTCTAAATCTTGGTTGGCCCGCTCAGTTTGACCATTGCTCTGGGGGTGGAACCCTGAGGACAGGCTGACAGTCGCCCCCAGTAACTTACAAAATTCTCGCCAAAATTTGGACACAAATTGGGGTCCTCTGTCGGAAACCACGTCCATCGGGAGGCCATGTAACCGAAAGACGTGGTTGACGACAATCAACGCTGTCTCCTTGGCTGAGGGTAATTTGGGCAAGGGAATGAAATGGGTCGCCTTCGAGAACCGGTCCACCACGGTCAAAACTACCATGTGACCCTGGGAGGGCGGTGACAAAATCTAGAGCGATATGGGACCAGGGTCTCGAAGGCACCGGCAGCGGTTGAAGTAACCCATCTGGGGGTCGATTGGAAGACTTACCAGTGGCACAGACTGAGCAAGCCAAGACAAAATTTTGAACGTCGCGAGCCATGAGAGGCCACCAGAATCGTTGCTTGACTAAAAATTTAGTACGGCTGACTCCTGGATGACAAGCCACATTGGAACAATGTCCCCACTGAATAACGCTGGACCGTAACTCCTCAGGCACAAATAAACGGTTCGGTGGGCAACGGGCCGGAGGCGTTACCCCTTCTAAGGCCGCTTTGACCTTCGATTCGATCTCCCATGTGAGCGTAGAGATAAATAGGGTCTCAGGTAAAATGCACTCAGGAGTAGACGGGCGTTCGGAACGATCAAAAATACGCGATAAAGAATCGGGTTTGATGTTCTTGGAACCCGGGCGGTACGAGAGAGTAAAGTCAAAACGACCGAAAAAAAGAGCCCATCGAGCCTGCCTGGAGTTTAGTCTTTTAGCCGTTCTAATATATTCCAAGTTCTTATGATCGGTCCAGACGATAAAAGGTACCCCCGACCCTTCTAACCAGTGGCGCCATTCCTCCAATGCTAACTTGACTGCCAACAACTCTCTGTTACCAATGTCATAATTACGTTCGGCTGGGGACAGACGATGAGACAAAAACGCGCAAGGGTGCATCTTGTCGTCTGAGAGAGAGCGCTGGGATAGCACTGCACCTACCCCCACCTCTGACGCATCGACCTCCACCACGAACTGATGTGAAGGATCAGGGGTAATAAGGATGGGGGCTGAAACGAAGCAACCCTTCAGTTTGGCAAACGCAGCCTGGGCTGCGCCTGACCACCTGAACGTCGTTCTGGGGGAGGTCAAGGCGGTCAGAGGCACGGCTAGTTGGCTGAAATTGCGAATGAAACGCCGGTAGAAATTGGCGAAACCCAGAAACCTCTGTAGGGCCTTACGGGAATCTGGGCTTGGCCATTCCACCACAGCCTTAATCTTTTCAGGATCCATACGCACTCCCTCAATCGACACGATGTAACCTAAAAAAGGAACAGACTGTGCATGAAAATCGCATTTCTCCGCCTTGACAAAAAGCCCATTCTCTAGCAACCTCTGGAGCACTTGTCGAACATGCTGCACGTGTTCCTCGAGAGGTCGCAGAGACCCGTCCTTCTTCCCCACAAAAAAGAACCCCGCCCCCGCTGGAGAAGAGGAAGGACGGATGAACCCGGTTGCTAGAGAATCAGAAATATATTTCTCCATAGCCTCCCTCTCTGGAGCAGAGAGTGAATATAACTTGCCTTTAGGCGGAGATGTACCTGGCAGTAACTCTATAGCACAGTCGTAGGGACGATGCGGAGGAAGAGAAGCAGCCCGAGACTTACTGAACACCTCCTTCAGGTCCAGGTACTCCGCGGGCACGTTAGATAAATCCACTGCCTCCTCCTGAAACACAGGGACAGAAACAGACGGACAGGCAGACACTAGACAAGACTTATGACAATAATTGCTCCATGCCGACACAGACTTAGATTTCCAGTCCACTTTAGGGTTGTGACGAGTGAGCCAGGGGTGACCAAGGACAATGGGTGCAAGGGGGGTGTCCAGTATGTAAAAGGAAATGGTTTCGTGTGATTGCCTGATGTGATGAGAGTGACGTCCTCTGTGACGAATGAGATGGTGGGAAGTTCCTGGCCGTTGAGGGCGTGTACAGAGATCTTGTGTGTGAGGGGTCTGAGGGGAACTTGGAGTTTGAGTGCGAATGTGTGATCCATGAAATTACCTTCTGCCCCAGAATCCAGAAGTGCTCGACAGTCGTGAAAGTGAGTTGACCATCTCAGTCTTACCGGAAGGAGAGTAGATGTAGATGAGGACTTCTCGGCTGAGATCCCACCCGATAGTAGCCTCATACTTACTATCGGGCTGGGCCTTTTAACGGACAGTTATAGGCGAAATGACCCGCTCCTCCACAGTACATGCAGAGGCCCTGGGACCTCCGCCTCTCCTTCTCCTCCCGGGAAAGCCGAGCTCGCCCCACCTGCATAGGCTTGTGATCGTAGACAGGGCTGACTGTGTCCCCGCCTCCAAACCGCTGGCTCTCCGTCCCTCCGGTGGCACGACTGGGCTGTGTGCGGCGATCCATGCGCGACAAACGCGTGTCCACCCTGAGTGCCAGGGCGATCAGGTCGTTGAGCGAGGTGGGAAGGTCCATGGCGTAGATCTCTTTCTGGACACGGTCAGCCAGCCCATGCAGGAACATGTCCCACTGCGCCTCCTCGTTCCATTGGCTCTCCGCCGCTAGGGTCCGAAACTCTATCGAAAAATCAGATACGGATCTCTCTCCTTGTCGTAAATCGGCCAACATCCTAGCTGCCTCTCTACCAGCCACGGCCCGATCAAAAACCCTTCTCATTTCGGCGGAGAGATCCTGGAACGAAGCACAGCAAGGATCTTGATTCTCCCACACCGCTGTTCCCCAGAGTGCCGCTCTCCCAGTCAGCAACGTCAACACGAAAGCGACCTTGGCTCGCTCGGTATTGAATGTTCTGGGTTGGAGAGAAAAATGCATGGAACATCGTGTAAGAAATGCTCGACAGTAGTTGGGTTCACCTGCGTATGACTCAGGGACTGGTAGGCGGGGTTCCGACTGGGAGGGGTTCTCCGGTGGTGGTGGGGGAACCGGCGGTGTGGGGGGCGCAGTGGAAACTCGTAGATGTTGAAGCTGTTGGGTGAGCTCGGACACCTGCGCCACTAGAACCTGAACAGCGCGTGCTGTGTCGCTGAGGTTCCTCTCCTGGGAATCCATGCGAAGTCTGTTACTGTTCACAAAGTCCTCCAGCGACCCGGCAGAGCTACTCGCTGCTTCCATCAGGTGGTCAGATCGTTCTGTCATGACAAATGCTCGGAAACAATCTGCAAGTAACTCAGTTTATTAGTGTGGTGAAAATGATGATAATTACAGTCCAAAAATAGATACAGGGTAGTGGCGCAGGGACTTTGATGGTCAGATGAGTCCGTGAAGAGAAGTGCAGAGGTGACGTGACGAATCCAGATAGACATCCAAGAACACGAACAGGAACAGGAACGGAGACGGCAAAGACTGGAAACGAAGACGGGATCAAACACAACCGGGACTCACAAACAACGATCTGACAAAGGAGATGAGAACATGGTGAGTATTTATAGGTGGTGTGATGAGCTGCAGCTGGATAGTGATCAGCGCTGATGAGTCGGCACGCCCACACACTCCACACACACACATAACCAACGAGCACGAGACGAGAAGGACACATAGGATTTATGAACCGTGACAGTACCCCTCCCCCTAGAAACGCCTCCTGGCGTTCCCAGGCTCCCTTACCTGTCGATTGAAATCATCGATAAGGGTGTGATCCAGGATGTCTCTAGCCGGAACCCAACTTCTCTCCTCCAGACCGTAACCTTCCCAGTCCACCAAGTACTGAAATCTGCGTCCCCTCCGTCTTGAGTCCAGAATACGATTGACCGAATAAGTCGGTTCCCCATCTACGAGTCGCGGCGGGGGGGGAACCGGGGCCGGCGGATTAATGCGTGAGCGAAAAACGGGCTTAATTTTAGATACATGAAAGACGGGATGAATTCTCCTGTACACTGGAGGGAGGTTGAGGCGGACTGCCACCGGACTAATGATCTTGGTGACAGTGAACGGGCCAATGAATTTGGGTGCAAGTTTATTAGACACGGAGCGGAGAGGAATGTTCTTGGTAGAAAGCCACACTTTTTGACCAGCGACGTATACGGGAGGCCTAGACCGGTGGCGGTCGGCTTTGGCCTTGGTGCGTGACCCCACCTGGAGTAGAGTCTCACGGGCTCTAGTCCAAGTGCGATGACACCTCTGGACGAAGGCGTGGGCGGAGGGGACCGCGACCTCGGATTCCAGACTAGGAAAAATTGGTGGCTGGTAACCTACGCTACACTCAAACGGGGATAGGCCCGTGGATGACACTGGCAATGTATTGTGTGCGTACTCCACCATAGAAAGTTGTTGGCTCCACGAGGAAGGATTCTTGGATACCACACATCGCAGCGTTCTTTCTAAATCTTGGTTGGCCCGCTCAGTTTGACCATTGCTCTGGGGGTGGAACCCTGAGGACAGGCTGACAGTCGCCCCCAGTAACTTACAAAATTCTCGCCAAAATTTGGACACAAATTGGGGTCCTCTGTCGGAAACCACGTCCATCGGGAGGCCATGTAACCGAAAGACGTGGTTGACGACAATCAACGCTGTCTCCTTGGCTGAGGGTAATTTGGGCAAGGGAATGAAATGGGTCGCCTTCGAGAACCGGTCCACCACGGTCAAAACTACCGTGTGACCCTGGGAGGGCGGTGACAAAATCTAGAGCGATATGGGACCAGGGTCTCGAAGGCACCGGCAGCGGTTGAAGTAACCCATCTGGGGGTCGATTGGAAGACTTACCAGTGGCACAGACTGAGCAAGCCAAGACAAAATTTTGAACGTCGCGAGCCATGAGAGGCCACCAGAATCGTTGCTTGACTAAAAATTTAGTACGGCTGACTCCTGGATGACAAGCCACATTGGAACAATGTCCCCACTGAATAACGCTGGACCGTAACTCCTCAGGCACAAATAAACGGTTCGGTGGGCAACGGGCCGGAGGCGTTACCCCTTCTAAGGCCGCTTTGACCTTCGATTCGATCTCCCATGTGAGCGTAGAGATAAATAGGGTCTCAGGTAAAATGCACTCAGGTGTAGACGGGCGTTCGGAACGATCAAAAATACGCGATAAAGAATCGGGTTTGATGTTCTTGGAACCCGGGCGGTACGAGAGAGTAAAGTCAAAACGACCGAAAAAAAGAGCCCACCGAGCCTGCCTGGAGTTTAGTCTTTTAGCCGTTCTAATATATTCCAAGTTCTTATGATCGGTCCAGACGATAAAAGGTACCCCCGACCCTTCTAACCAGTGGCGCCATTCCTCCAATGCTAACTTGACTGCCAACAACTCTCTGTTACCAATGTCATAATTACGTTCGGCTGGGGACAGACGATGAGACAAAAACGCGCAAGGGTGCATCTTGTCGTCTGAGAGAGAGCGCTGGGATAGCACTGCACCTACCCCCACCTCTGACGCATCGACCTCCACCACGAACTGACGTGAAGGATCAGGGGTAATAAGGATGGGGGCTGAAACGAAGCAACCCTTCAGTTTGGCAAACGCAGCCTGGGCTGCGCCTGACCACCTGAACGTCGTTCTGGGGGAGGTCAAGGCGGTCAGAGGCGCGGCTAGTTGGCTGAAATTGCGAATGAAACGCCGGTAGAAATTGGCGAAACCCAGAAACCTCTGTAGGGCCTTACGGGAATCTGGGCTTGGCCATTCCACCACAGCCTTAATCTTTTCAGGATCCATACGCACTCCCTCAATCGACACGATGTAACCTAAAAAAGGAACAGACTGTGCATGAAAATCGCATTTCTCCGCCTTGACAAAAAGCCCATTCTCTAGCAACCTCTGGAGCACTTGTCGAACATGCTGCACGTGCTCCTCGAGAGGTCGCAGAGACCCGTCCTTCTTCCCCACAAAAAAGAACCCCGCCCCCGCTGGAGAAGAGGAAGGACGGATGAACCCAGTTGCTAGAGAATCAGAAATATATTTCTCCATAGCCTCCCTCTCTGGAGCAGAGAGTGAATATAACTTGCCTTTAGGCGGAGATGTACCTGGCAGTAACTCTATAGCACAGTCGTAGGGACGATGCGGAGGAAGAGAAGCAGCCCGAGACTTACTGAACACCTCCTTCAGGTCCAGGTACTCCGCGGGCACGTTAGATAAATCCACTGCCTCCTCCTGAAACACAGGGACAGAAACAGACGGACAGGCAGACACTAGACAAGACTTATGACAATAATTGCTCCATGCCGACACAGACTTAGATTTCCAGTCCACTTTAGGGTTGTGACGAGTGAGCCAGGGGTGACCAAGGACAATGGGTGCAAGGGGGGTGTCCAGTATGTAAAAGGAAATGGTTTCGTGTGATTGCCTGATGTGATGAGAGTGACGTCCTCTGTGACGAATGAGATGGTGGGAAGTTCCTGGCCGTTGAGGGCGTGTACAGAGATCTTGTGTGTGAGGGGTCTGAGGGGAACTTGGAGTTTGAGTGCGAATGTGTGATCCATGAAATTACCTTCTGCCCCAGAATCCAGAAGTGCTCGACAGTCGTGAAAGTGAGTTGACCATCTCAGTCTTACCGGAAGGAGAGTAGATGTAGATGAGGACTTCTCGGCTGAGATCCCACCCGATAGTAGCCTCATACTTACTATCGGGCTGGGCCTTTTAACGGACAGTTATAGGCGAAATGACCCGCTCCTCCACAGTACATGCAGAGGCCCTGGGACCTCCGCCTCTCCTTCTCCTCCCGGGAAAGCCGAGCTCGCCCCACCTGCATAGGCTCGTGATCGTAGACAGGGCTGACCGTGTCCCCGCCTCCAAACCGCTGGCTCTCCGTCCCTCCGGTGGCACGACTGGGCTGTGTGCGGCGATCCATGCGCGACAAACGCGTGTCCACCCTGAGTGCCAGGGCGATCAGGTCGTTGAGCGAGGTGGGAAGGTCCATGGCGTAGATCTCTTTCTGGACACGGTCAGCCAGCCCATGCAGGAACATGTCCCACTGCGCCTCCTCGTTCCATTGGCTCTCCGCCGCTAGGGTCCGAAACTCTATCGAAAAATCAGATACGGATCTCTCTCCTTGTCGTAAATCGGCCAACATCCTAGCTGCCTCTCTACCAGCCACGGCCCGATCAAAAACCCGTCTCATTTCGGCGGAGAGATCCTGGAACAAAGCACAGCAAGGATCTTGATTCTCCCACACCGCTGTTCCCCAGAGTGCCGCTCTCCCAGTCAGCAACGTCAACACGAAAGCGACCTTGGCTCGCTCGGTATTGAATGTTCTGGGTTGGAGAGAAAAATGCATGGAACATCGTGTAAGAAATGCTCGACAGTAGTTGGGTTCACCTGCGTATGACTCAGGGACTGGTAGGCGGGGTTCCGACTGGGAGGGGTTCTCCGGTGGTGGTGGGGGAACCGGCGGTGTGGGGGGCGCAGTGGAAACTCGTAGATGTTGAAGCTGTTGGGTGAGCTCGGACACCTGCGCCACTAGAACCTGAACAGCGCGTGCTGTGTCGCTGAGGTTCCTCTCCTGGGAATCCATGCGAAGTCTGTTACTGTTCACAAAGTCCTCCAGCGACCCGGCAGAGCTACTCGCTGCTTCCATCAGGTGGTCAGATCGTTCTGTCATGACAAATGCTCGGAAACAATCTGCAAGTAACTCAGTTTATTAGTGTGGTGAAAATGATGATAATTACAGTCCAAAAATAGATACAGGGTAGTGGCGCAGGGACTTTGATGGTCAGATGAGTCCGTGAAGAGAAGTGCAGAGGTGACGTGACGAATCCAGATAGACATCCAAGAACATGAACAGGAACAGGAACGGAGACGGCAAAGACTGGAAACGAAGATGGGATCAAACACAACCGGGACTCACAAACAACGATCTGACAAAGGAGATGAGAACATGGTGAGTATTTATAGGTGGTGTGATGAGCTGCAGCTGGATAGTGATCAGCGCTGATGAGTCGGCACGCCCACACACTCCACACACACACATAACCAACGAGCACGAGACGAGAAGGACACATAGGATTTATGAACCGTGACAGTGGTGGGATGACACCTTCTACAACTCCTGAACAAGGAACACAGGCCCTGGTTGACACAATGGACTTGGCGCAAAGAATCATCTCACAGACTGAATACCACCTCTCACAAGCACAGGTAGAGACTAACCTGGCTCAGAAAACTGCAAAGATTGTGTCTAGCTCATCTACCCGTTCAGGCCCGAATGCCTACACATGGTGGGGCTGGATACTCCGGGGTTGCGCTGTCGGCAGTGCCCTCATCTTCACCTTCAACATTGTTCCCGTGTTGTTATTTCAGATACCTCATCGGTTCTCTAAAGACATCAACCAACATGGCCTTGGTTCTCAGCCCATTACAGGTACCAGCCCTACAAAAACTTTGATGACAGAAAGCATCCAGCCTAAAGCAAACGCAGTGATGACCCGACAGGTATAAATAGCCCACAGGGCAAAAGGAGGATAAACTGTAAGGCTGATGCCATTTGTCTGGACCAGAGGAGGGCCACAGTCTGAGAAGACAGAGAACTCTTACGAGAATCAACATCTGAACTCTGTCTCACAAGCCTAACATCCTCATTAAGACCTAAGGGTAAAATAGGTCATTTTCACATATTTTGTTTATTTGACTGTAAAATTCTAACAGAATGTGCTATTTTCAGGTGCAAGGTGTTTTTTTTTTTCAGAAAACAAATGGCTTTCAAAAAAGTAGTTTTCGACCAATAATGTTGTGTGGTGAGTTTATAAACAGAATTTAAATAGAGAAAGAAAAAAAAAAACAGGAATATGTTTTCTGTTTTTTATTTAGAAAAAAAGAGAAAAATCATGATCGAAATAATCCAACACTTCTTACTTCAAAAGTCAACTATATTACATATATAGAAGCATTTTGGGGACACTGGGTTGCACAGTTTTCATTCAGGAGGCTTTTTTGTTCATACACGCACACATTTACACATGCATATACCCATACATTTAAACGCACGGACTCATTATAGCGATGCACACATCACATGTGAAAAAGTCTCACACAGCCTGCTCCCAAAGTCTCATCAAAAATATTCCCAATCGACTCTTGTGCTATTTACTACTCTTTCGCCATGTTTTTGTTTGTTTCGTTTATTATTTTATGCAATCCAAAACTCTGCGCTCCCTATCTCTTCATTCAAATTCTCCCTTCCCGCTCTCCCGGAAATCTGCCGTCATTTGTCAATGGAGCTTAAGAAATTACCGCAATAAGCCATATATTGCCGAAAAGCGCATGTTGTCTGCTGTCAGGAGCAACTATTAGGAGTGAATTACTTTGATAGTGCAAACGGTTGAAGAGTTGTGGTAATATGAATACGCCTTGTTTTGATGTGTCGGCACTGACACAGCCGGTTTAAAAGGGTTAATGGCGATTGGCAAACCCACTTAAAAGGCACATACCGCCATCTACTACACAACACCGGATCGAGATAACGAACGGGCTTAGGAGAACCGATACTGATCAGTTAAAAAAATGCTTGATCGGTCCCGATCCTGATCCTTGACATCGGCACGGGACGTCCCTAGAAGCCCAGTTTGTGCTGATTACAGTGTAATCAGACTTTAGCCATTACTATGTTTTTAAGATACTGAAAAAAGCACAAATGTCAAGGCATGTCAAAACTTCTCCAGGGCCCCAAAACCCCCTCAGACCCCTGAGGGTTAAGGGTGATGGGTGAATATGAAGTAAATATAAAGGTTTGATGGTGAAACAAAAAAAAGTGGTATATATATATATACATTATTTACAGAAACAGTCATACAAAAGACAGAGGGAACGGGAAGAAGGGACGTGAGCAGCGCCAAATAAAGAAAAGAAAATGTGAAAAAGAAAAGTCTTCAGCGTCCGACACGTCCTAACTAAATTACACTATCTAGCCAAAAAGCAAAAGTACAAGGGGTTGCACTCACCCCTAACCTAATGTACTATACGTGTTGCAGTGTATGTCACATGACGTTCTTACCTGTCCGCTTCTTCCCGGCCTCGTAACATAATACAATCAGTGGCTAATGATGACTGACAGGTGACAGGACCAATTGCCGGTAACTAAGAAAGTGAAAGTAAACAAGAGAAGCAAAGACAGAGGGAAACACACAACACAGCACAAACACGTAACAGTCTGCATCTGTTATTTCAACACTCACACACAAACACGCGCGCGCGCGCGCACACACACACACACGCACACGCACACACACACACACACACAAATGTTGGTTTTTATGGTATAAACATACGTATACTGTACGTCTCCGTAGACGTAATGGTGTTTATACTGTACAAACGGTATTTTCTATCGACCTACACCAATCCTACACATAAACCTACCCCTTTCAGGAAACTTTGTGCATTTTTAAATGTTAAAAAAACCCTCCATTTATTATGTTTTTTAAGTATTTTGAATTACGGGGACACCGAAAGTGTCCTCAAAAGTCACCCTCCCATTGTAATACCTATGTCATACCAATGTCATTATACAAATTTGTTCTCATAAACCACATTAACATGCACACACACACACACAGTAACTTTGGTTCAAGTGTTGGGGATATTTAGTTTTCAAAAGCATACAAATGTTAAACCTGCAAGAAAAAGAATGGGTCTCATTCACTAAGCATGCGTGCGTACAAATGTGTGCGTAAAACCTGGGCACGAATGTTTGCACAAACAAATCATGATTTACTAAAAACTATTATTCTAAATTTACAAAAAATATAGGAACAACAAAACTGCATCTCAACACGGCTAGCTAGCTATAATATGTAATTTATATCTTTTTTTTTTTATTAATCTTAAAAACATTTCCTACAGAGAAAGAGTAAGAAGAGCTATGTTAGCCTATAGCTCAAGCTGCGAGGTTTCACTGAGTAACAGCGCAGATATTCGTGTATGTACAGCTGGCTAATGAGAGGTCTGTGAACTGGGTCTGTTTAGAGGTGTTTATTGCGTATGAATTACTGAGTGCATCTTTTAATGTTTTAACTCCAACTTGGATAAGACCTTGAATTTGCAAAGTTTCATGTTTTTCTAATTAAATAATTATTAAAAATTAAATGACTGCCTCCTCCTTCCCAACACAAGGAACCTTGCTACATTGGTGTAGTCTCTCTTCTCCTGTCCAGGTACCATGGATACCAACGAGACCCACGTATCAGTCCCCCTCTCTCTTAGGTGAGGGAGAGTAAGTCGCTGTCTTGATCAGTACCCTCCGGCCTGCTTTGGGGGTATGTGGCAAGCAGGGCAGGGCCGTGAGAATAGAGTGAGGCCGGGTGCGAGTGATAATGAGGCACACTACATCTGATGTTGAAAATGTTGGCAGTCAAACCCCTTACTCCTGACATCCAAATTTCCTGTAATTTTCCATGATGCCATGGATTTCATCAGAGACGTGGACCGTTCTGCACACAGACATGAGTGATGCAGGCTACTCTCTGCTGCATTTCATTTTCATTTCCATTTTTATCTGAATGACACAAGTAAAACTCAATTTCTCAAGAGTTCAATACAGTCTGTCAACATCTGCTCATAAACATGCACATATGCGGAACATACACCGTCAGTTATGATTGGCTGATGCATCTGTTGAACCCAGTCTCCAGTGTGTGATGTAAAAACCCCCGAAACCAGTTTTGCACATTTCTTAAATTGTTCTTAAGCCAAATGTGCACGGAATGTTCATTTTTCACTTGGCTGTTTTTCCTTCACAACCAGTCAGGCAGGAAATTGTGATGACAAAAGACTGTAATGCGTAAATGACACTAATTCCATCTACTCTGCTATTTATGTTTTCCACGAAGTCCATGATTCTCCACCAACACTCTGTCACCTTTAGTCAAGGTCTGGTGTCTCATAAAGTTATCATAAGCTTTGTCATTTCTCATGTTTGCTTTAGTTGCGGTTACTTTTGAAAGATTATAGGCTCGTTTTAAATCTCTTTTCAGTCCTTCTACATATTGGGAGTGACTGACTCTTTCTTCCTCAGTCTCAAAACAAATATCCACCGGTAGCCTAGCCTCCCTACCAAACATGAGGTAATATGGTGAATATCCGGTAGCCTCACTTTTCGTACTATTTGTAACTAAACCATGATGATTTTGTGTAGTGTTCAAAGTTCCTAACATCGACAGCCATGTTCTATTGAAAAGTTGGAGCTGTGGATCACCTTGTTGACAGGGTGTTGATCAGGATTTATGAATCCCTAAACTCTTCAAGAGTTCTTGGATCACTTGCCCTTCAAAATCCCGACCCTGATCCGAATGGATTCAGGCTGGTAATCCAAAATGGACAGGAAACTTCTTGACCAACACCTTGGCTTTAGTCACAGATGTTGGCTTTTTCATAGGATATGCTTGTGCATATCTACTAAAGTGATCTGTGATGACCAGTATATTACTGAACCCTGCTGATGCCTCTTAATGTGAGAAAATCAATACACATCCGTTTCATAGGACCCGCAGAAGTTATCTGATGCAATGGAGCTGCCCGTGTACGAATACTCTTCCATGAAACACAATTTTTCACATGGTTTTCTATCATCTGTGCCATCTGCGGCCAATAGATCAGTGTCATCCCAGATCAGACTCACTGTGCGTTCTACTCCCAAGTGGCCCTGATCATCAAGCTTTAATCACTTGTAGCCTGTACTTGTCGGGTATCACTAACTGATATGTCTAATTTCCTGATGCATCTTTCACAACTCTGCACAATAATCCGCCCTTGATTCTCCGCTTCTCACTCTCATGTTGCATTAATGTCAGGGTTGCAGATGCTTGCTGTTCCTGCCTGAAGATGAAGGTGGGGGTGGAGCCTACCCCCTGATGTATGGACAGGGACCGACCTGGTGGTGGTGGGGAGGATGGGGGTGAATGCCGACGTCAGTATCTGCGAACGCAATAATGAGTGAGAACAGAACTTGTATACTCCAGGTGTCGAGTGATGATTGGCTAGATCTATGAGTAATTAATGACGTGACATTAGAGTCTTCCCGGTAGAACTTGCGCTAGAGCTCTCATTTCTACTCAGGATCATACCCATTTAATGGATGGCCATTTCGTGCTTAACCTTATGGTGAAATGGACACTTTTGCCTTACCAGTGCTAATGGCCATACAGGGGTGGGCACCCATGGGGGTAGGGCAATTTTGTGCATTAAGCCTATTATGTAATTTTGTTTGTAAGCAAAATATTTAATTGAATAGTGTTATCTTTGAGTTAACTTTCGACCTTGCTTGTGATTGGCTTTGAGAGCATGACGTAAAACGGGTGGTGGTGCGCCACTTTTTCCTGTTAGCGTGGCCTTATCGGTTATGTTACACTTTGAGAGATTCTTCTTTGTATTTTTTAGTTAAACAGAGAAAAAACAAAATCAATCCAAAGAATTTTTATTTAAATTTAGTTAATACATGACAGGCAGCTCGTCCACAAAGTGCCCATTCTGTCCCCTAACCGCCTATTCTTCATCATAGTGTCAACAAAGTGCCCTGTGACTGCCTATTTTCATCATAGAGACTCAACTTATTAATATGATGTTCGGTGGCCCCTAGACTCCCAGCACATGAAGTTTGGGGACCCTAGATCCCTCAGGGGCTGAACGGGAGTGCATCTCTCGTGTAACTTATCCTATTCATATGTGTTTCACGTACAGCATACAGAAAGGTCAGATTGCCCCAAAATTGACACGTCTCATCACGATGTCTGGGACAGTGTCCAGAGTTCCATGTCTCTGTGACCTATTTAAGTGCCTGATTGTCTTGATTAGAGCAACTCGCCCACAAACCACTTATCAAATTAACACTGAATAGGTGGCAAGTGGGACGGCAATGCAATACTTACCGTTATAGGCTGTATACTTCTAAACTGCATCGCCTTCAATACACAGGTCAAAGACACATTTACATCTTAGAAAAAATAGCATTCCATTTACTGTGGTGTTGAGAATCCAGTGGGTTGGAAGCACCGCTGTTAAAAGCAGTGGTAACCGGCTTCTGTGAAAAGGGGCTTGTCAATAACAGCCAGTTTGAAGGTTTTTGGGACATATCCTAATGACAATGACGAGTTAACCCTCTACTGCATGAATTTTGATGGTACATGATAAATTATTTCACATCATTTTTTGGTTTATTTGGGAACATTTTATTGATAAAACATTTTTTTGACCACCCCTCACCCCCCATCCCAAAATATTTTTTCGTTACCTCAGGGCAACGTTATGCAACAAAGGTGCAAAATCACGAAGAAAATTCTCCATTCACATATCACATTACAATGTTCAGAGAGCAATACAAAATCACAAATCTGTCAAAAAAATGTCAAGAAATCAATAAGTGAAAAGGGAAAAACACTTGAAATGCATTGATATATTGCATTTGATACAGACGTAGGTTTGTATCGTAGTGTGGGCCTGGGAAACCACTGGCCTGCAGAGTTTAGCTCCAACCCTAATTAAACACACCTGCCTGTAGATTTCGAGTGATCTTAAAATACATTCATTAGCTGGTTCTGATGTGTTTGATTAGGGTTGGAGCTAACTCTGCAGGACAGTGGCCCTCCAGGACCGAAGTTTCCCAGCCCTGATGTAGTGTGTCGTGTCATATCATGTACTTCATGAAATGAGATTTTACTCTGTGTTAAACTTCAAGAAGCCAACACTTCTTACTTCAAAAGTCAACTATATTACATATATAGAAGCATTTTGGGGACACTGGGTTGCACAGTTTTCATTCAGGAGGCTTTTTTGTTCATACACGCACACATTCACACATGCATATACCCATACATTTAAACGCACGGACTCATTATAGCGATGCACACACCACATGTGAAAAAGTCTCACACAGCCTGCTCCCAAAGTCTCATCAAAAATCTTCCCAATCGACTCTTGTGCTATTTACTACTCTTTCGCCATGTTTTTGTTTGTTTCGTTTATTATTTTATGCAATCCAAAACTCTGCACTCCCTATCTCTTCATTCAAATTCTCCCTTCCCGCTCTCCCGGAAATCTGCCGTCATTTGTCAATGGAGCTTAAGAAATTACCGCAATAAGCCATATATTGCCGAAAAGCGCATGTTGTCTGCTGTCAGGAGCAATTATTAGGAGTGAATTATTTTGATAGTGCAAACGATTGAAGAGTTGTGGTAATATGAATACGCCTTGTTTTAATGTGTCGGCGCCAACACAGCCGGTTTAAAAGGGTTAATGGCGATTGGCAAACCCACTTAAAAGGCACATACCGCCATCTACTGCACAACACTGGATCGAGATAACGATCGGGCTTAGGAGAGCCGATACCGATTGTTACGGGGCTGACGAGACGTGAGACGTGCGGATCCATATGCAAGCTTTTATTGAGAAGAGACGTGGTCATAACAGGCAGGGTTGTACAGTGGCAAACAGGTATAACACGGGCAAGACAAAGAGTAAACAAGGACAAGCGTGGGTCGAAGATCGGCGAACAGTATCCAACAGGGCAAGGCAGAGAGATAATCCAGGTGTACAGCAATAATCCAGGCAGGGGAAAACACAATCCGAAATGGGCAAGGCAAGACTGATCAAGGAAACTAGAAGGGCTCTGTAGGGTAGCGATATGTGCATACAATACTCGGCAGTGAGGGAGAGAAAGTCCAAGGCTTATAAAGCGTGTCTAATGGGTTACAGCTGTGTAATCAGTGCAATGTGTAATCTGTGACAGCTGTGTGATCTGTGCGATGGATGATGGGAAATGTAGTAGATGGTGAAGTGCAACAGTAGTGTGGTGCAAGAGTCCATGTAATCTGAGGGCGACCTCTGGTGGCAAGTGGACGGAAGACCACGGACAGGATTCGTGACAGAGCCCCCCCCCCCAAAGAGCGGCTTCCAGACGCTCCAAACAGTCTATTATCCAGGATGGAGGTGGAGCGGAGGTGGAATAGGGGAGGGAAGGAGGGCCAGGTCTATGTGGAAGCGGAGTGGTCGGGGACCGAGGTAGAGCCGGCAGAGCAGGAAACCTGGGAGGAGCCGGTGGGACTGGAGTCCACCAGGGAGGAGCCAACAGGACTGGTGCCCACCAGGGCGGAGCAGATGAGACCGGAGCCCACCAGGGCGGAGCAGACGAGACCAGAGCCCACCAGGGCGGAGCCAACGGACCTGGTGCCCATCAGGGTGGAGCAGATGAGACCGGAGTCCACCAGGGCTGAGCAGACGGAGCAGGGGCCCACCAGAGCGGAGCGGATGGGACTAGAGCCCACCAGGGCGGAGTAGAAGATCTCCACAGCAGAGCAGAAGACCACCAGACCGGAGCAGAAGGGACGGAAGACCAACACAGGGAAGCAGACTGAGCAGGAAACCATGGCAGAGACCGAGATCTAGGGAGCGCAGAGACAAACAACACAGTGAGAGCAGAGACAGACAACACAGGCAGTGCATTTACGGTCTCAGGGACCATGGCTAGTTCAGAACAGAGTGATAGTTCAGAGATGGCCTCCTCGGCCGATTCGGAGCAGGGCAAAGGTTCAAAAGCGGCCTCTGTGGCTGTGACAGAACAATCAGGAAGTTCATAGACGGCTTCCATAGCCGTGACAGGGCAGGACGAGCAGGGACAGCCCCTCTGGCTGCGACAGGACAGGACGAGGATTCGGAGATGGCCTCCATAGCCATGACAGGACAGGACGAGAGTTCAGGGACAGCCCTTCTGGCTGCGACAGGACAGGACGAGGATTCGGAGATGGCCTCCATAGCCGTGACAGGACAGGACGAGAGTTCAGGGACAGCCCTTCTGGCTGTGACAGGACAGGCAAAGAGTTTGTGAGTGGATACCACTGACACCTCTGAAGGTTCTGCAGCGGTTGCCGCCACCTCTGGAGGTTCTACAGTGGTAATAGTCTTGACTGTGACAAGACAGGCTGAGAGTACATTGCTGGGCGCCACCACCATAAAAGGAGCTGAAGCGAGCACCACCGCTTTGGGAGGTTCTGCAGCATGTGTGCCGCCACCTCTGGAGAAGCTGCAGCGGGTGACATTGCTTGGGGCAGTTCTGAAGTGGTGTACGCTGCCCAAATGCAACATAAAGCGATCCCCATCAGGGGAAGAGCTTCGGACAGGGGAGTTAGAGCAGGAACAGGAGGGTTGAAGTGAGCTGGTTTGGGAATACCAGCTGCCCGTGCAGACACCAATGGTGAGTCCCTCACATTGGATGCCAGACTGGAACACCGAAGGACTGACCTTGAATATCGGGGTGCAGCAGACAGGAGGTGATGTGACTCTAGATGAATGGCCGTGATGTGACGAGACTCTGGAAGATGAACGGCTGTGCCGTGACGAGACTCTGGAAGATCAACGGCGAGGTGACTTGACTCATGACGTGACTCTGGATGACCAACTGTGATGTGACATAGCTCTGGATGAGCTGAGACGAGAAGAGACTCTGGAAGATCAGCGGAGACGTGGCTTGGCTCACGAAGATCAACGGTGACTTGACTTGATTCAGGCAGATCAACGGTGAATTTACTCGGCTCGTGACGATCAGCTGTGACGTCACGTGACACTGGACGGTCAGCTGAGACGTGCTGTGACTCTGGACAATCAGCTGAGACGTGACGAGACTCTGGACAAACAGCTGTGACTTGCTGTGACTCTGGACGAACAGCTGTGACGTGCTGTGACTCTGGACTAACAGCTGTGACGTGCTGTGACTCTGGACGAACAGCTGAGACGTGCTGTGACTCTGGACGAACAGCTGTGACGTGACTCGATTCATGACGACCAACTGTGACTTGACTTAGCTCATGAAGATCAACTGTGACTTGGCTGGACTCGTGAAGATCAGCTGCGACTTGGCTTGACTCGTGAAGATCAGCTGCGACTTGGCTTGACTCGTGAAGATCAGCTGCGACTTGGCTTGACTCGTGAAGATCAACTGCGACTTGGCTGGACTCGTGAAGATCAGCTGCGACTTGGCTTGACTCGTGAAGATCAGCTGCGACTTGGCTTGACTCGTGAAGATCAGCTGCGACTTGGCTTGGCTCTTTAAGATTGACTGTGAATTGACTTGACTCGTGACTGGCAGCAAGGACATGACGGGGTGTTGATGTGGCCGCCATTTTGTGAACGTGCTCTGGTTCGGCCACCATTACACATGCGGAACGAATAACTGGCGTCGCGATCATTAAACTAGAATGTCCTGGAGCTTGTGACTGACTGAATTCAGCAGCCGCCATTTCAGGCAGAGACGTGGTATCGCGTTCATCCTCCGCGACACCCACAGTGAAAGTAGAGCCAACAGATATCGGAGTATAATCAATAAACTGACTAAGTGAAGCCCGAGGTCCCTCCCGAATGAGTTTTGACTTTAATGGCTGATTAATGCCCTCCCAAAAAAAGTCTATCAGGACACAGTCTGGCAGATCAGAGAAATAAGCGAAATCTAAATACTCTTGCACATAGTCCTCGAGCGATCGCGTGCCCTGCTCGAGGGCTAATGATAGGCTAGCCATATTCATGCCTGGCCAATGTCCGCGTGAAAAGCTGCTGGATCCTGGGGCGGCCTAGTATTCTGTTACGGGGCTGACGAGACGTGAGACGTGCGGATCCATATGCAAGCTTTTATTGAGAAGAGACGTAGTCATAACAGGCAGGGTCGAACAGTGGCAAACAGGTATAACACGGGCAAGACAAAGAGTAAACAAGGACAAGCGTGGGTCGACGATCGGTGAACAGTATCCAACAGGGCAAGGCAGAAAGATAATCCAGGTGTACAGCAATAATCCAGGCAGGGGAAAACACAATCCGAAACGGGCGAGGCAAGACTGATCAAGGAAACTAGAAGGGCTCTGTAGGGTAGCGATATGTGCATACAATACTCGGCAGTGAGGGAGAGAAAGTCCAAAGCTTATAAAGCGTGTCTAATGGGTTACAGCTGTGTACATCAGTCCTCATTCTGCTGGATCTATCTGCCGCGTTTGACACTGTCAATCATCAGATACTCCTGTCCACCCTCTCATCACTGGGCATCACTGGCATTCCACTTCGCTGGTTTGAATCCTATCTCACTGGTAGGTCTTTCAGGGTGGCCTGGGGAGGGGAGGTATCCAAAGCACATCGACTGGTCACTGGGGTTCCTCAGGGTTCGGTTCTTGGACCCCTCCTCTTCTCCACGTACACCACATCACTGGGTCCCATCATACAGGCACATGGATTCTCCTACCATTGCTACGCTGATGACACACAGCTCTATCTCTCTTTTCAACCAGATGATCCAACGGTAGCTGCACGGATCTCAGGCTGCCTGGCGGACATTTCAGCATGGATGAAAGAACATCACCTGCAGCTCAACCTGGCAAAGACTGAGCTTCTTGTCTTCCCTGCCACTCCGACTCTACAGCATGACTTCACGATCCAGTTAGGTTCATCAACAATAACCCCATCAACTTCAGTCAGAAATCTTGGTGTAATCTTTGATGATCAGCTGACCTTCAAAGACCACGTTGCAAAGACTGCTCGATCTTGCAGGTTTGCACTATACAACATCAGAAAGATCAGGCCCTTTCTGACAGAGCATGCTGCACAACTTCTTGTCCAGGCCCTTGTCATTTCTAGGCTGGACTACTGCAATGCTCTTCTGGCTGGACTTCCATCAAACACAGTCAAACCTCTACAAATGATTCAGAATGCAACGGCACGACTGGTCTTCAACGAGCCCAAAAGAGCCCATGTTACACCTCTCTTTATCTCCTTGCACTGGTTACCGGTCGCGGCTCGCATCAAGTTCAAGACACTGATGCTTGCATATAGAACAACCACAGGCTCAGCACCCGCTTACTTGCACTCTCTATTAAGAATCTACATCCCCTCCAGAAATCTGAGATCTACTAGTGAGCGACGCCTCGTGTTACCATCATAGAGAGGCTCAAAATCACTCTCCAGAACATTCTCGTTCACCATTCCTGGCTGGTGGAATGATCTTCCCACCCCTATCCGGAATGCTGGATCCCTGTCAATCTTCAAGCAACAACTGAAAACTCATCTCTTTCGACAGCACTTGACTTCATCCTAAACTTTATAAAAAAATAAAAAAAAACTTCTTTCTCTTTACTTACTTTACTTAATACTGTACTTACTCTTTACTTTCTCTTTTCTCCTTCCATTGGTAGTTTGTACTTATTTGAACAATGCCTGAGACTTGGTGTTGCAAGCACTTCGTCTGTCTGATTGCCTCTTCAAGATGAATCGCTTTATGTATTCCCCAATTGTAAGTCGCTTTGGATAAAAGCGTCTGCAAAATGACTAAATGTAAATGTAAATGTAATCAGTGCAATGTCTAATCTGTGACATCTGTGTGATCTGTGCGATGGATGATGGGAAATGTAGTAGATGGTGAAGTGCAACAGTAGTGTGGTGCAAGAGTCCATGTAATCTGAGGGCGACCTCTGGTGGCAAGTGGACGGAAGACCACGGACAGGATTCGTGACACCGATCAGTTAAAAAAACGCTTGATCGGCCCCGATCTCGATCCTTGACATCGGCACGGGACGTCCCTAGTAGCCCAGTTTGTGTTGATTACAGTGTAATCAGACTTTAGCCATTACTATGTTTTTAAGATACTGAAAAAAGCACAAATGTCAGGGCATGTCAAAACTTCTCCAGGGCCCCAAAACCCCCTCAGACTCCTGAGGGTTAAGAGTGATGGGTGAATATGAAGTAAATATAATGAAATAAAAAAGGTTTGATGGTGAAACAAAAAAAAGTGGTACACACATATATATCTACATTATTTACAGAAACAGTCATACAAAAGACAGAGGGAATGGGAAGAAGGGATGTGAGCAGCGCCAAATAAAAGAAAATAAAACCAAACACCCCTAACTTATAAATATCCCCTAAGCCTAACTACGAAAAGAAAATGTGAAAAAGAAAAGTCTTCAGCGTCCGACACGTCTTAACTAAACTACACTATCTAGCCAAAAAGGAAAAGTACAAGGGGTGGCACTCACCCCTAACCTAATGTACTATACAAAGTCAGATCCTACGTGTTGCAGTGTATGTCACATGACGTTCTTACCTGTCCACTTCTTCCCGGCCTCGTAACATAATACATTAGCGGCTAATGATGACTGACAGGTGACGGGACCAATTGCCGGTAACTAACGGTCTGCATCTGTTATTTCAACACACACACACAAACACGTGTATACGCGCGCACACACACACACACACACACACACACACACACACACACACACACACACACACATACAGTAACTTTGGTTCAAGTGTTTGGTCTCATTCACTAAGCATGCATGCGTACAAATGTGTGCGTCAAACCTGGGCACGAATGTTTGCACGAACAAATCATGATTTACTAAAAACTATTATTCTAAATTTACAAAAAATATAGGAACAACAAAATTGCATCTTAACATGGCTAGCTAGCTATAATATGTAATTTATATCTTTTGTATTAATTAATCTTAAAAATATTTCCTACAGTGAAAGAGTAAGAAGAGCTATGTTAGCCTATAGCTCAAGCTGTGAGGTTTCACTGAGTAACAGCGCAGATATTCGTGTATGTACAGCTGGCTAATGAGAGGTCTGTGAACTGGGTCTGTTTAGAGGTGTTTATTGTGTATGAATTACTGAGTGCATCTTTTAATGTTTTAACTCCAACTTGGATAAGACCTTGAATTTGCAAAGGTTCATGTTTTTCTAATTAAATAATTATTAAAAATTAAATGACTGCCTCCTCCTTCCCAACACAAGGAACCTTGCTACATTGGTGTAGTCTCTCTTCTCCTGTCCAGGTACCATGGATACCAACGAGACCCACGTATTAGTCCCCCTCTCTCTTAGGTGGGGGAGAGTAAGTCATCAGAGACGTGGACTGTTCTGCACACAGACATGAGTGATGCAGGCTACTCTCTGCTGCATTTCATTTTCATTTCCATTTTTATCTGAATGACACAAGTAAAACTCAATTTCTCATGAGTTCAATACAGTCTGTCAACATCTGCTCATAAACGTGCACATATGCGGAACATACACCGTCAGTTATGATTGGCTGATGCATCTGTTGAACCCAGCCTCCAGTGTGTGATGTGAAAACACAGAAACCAGTTTTACACATTTCTCAAATTGTTCTTAAACCAAATGTGCACAGAATGTTCATTTTTCACTTGGCTGTTTTTCCTTCACAACCAGTCAGGCAGGAAATTGTGATGACAAAACACTGTAATGCATAAATGACACTAATTCCATCTACTCTGCTATTTATGTTTTCCACGAAGTCCATGATTCTCAAGCAACACTCTGTCAAGTCAAGTCAAGTCACCTTTATTTATATAGCGCTTTTAACAATACAGATTGTATCAAAGCACTTAACAGTATAAAATTGGAGGTTAGAGTGTCAGTAATGTATAATGATAAGATTAAACACTCAATTTTCAGTTAAAGGCATTTCATTATTGAATTCAGAGATGTCATTGTCTAGCTCAGTTTAGTTTAAATAGTATCTTTGCAATCAAATTGACAATAATCGATAGAAATTAAGTGTCCCCAACTGAGCAAGCCAGAGGCGACAGCGGCAAGGAACCAAAACTCCCTCTGTGACAGAATGGAGAAAAAAAAACCTTGGGAGAAACCAGGCTCAGTCGGGGGGGCCAGTTCTCCTCTGGCCATTTTTGAAGTTTTTCATTTATATGATTTATTCATTTGCTATAATTGTAATGTATAGTTTAATGTTTATTGTTTCTCGGTCTATTTTTATAATATATATTTGTTTGTTTATTCTAATTTTAAATTTATATCTCAGGGGCTCATCTAGGTGTCCTGGTCTCCGCTGATGATCAGGGCTGCAGACATCATCTCTTGGTGTTGATCCACCATCAGATCGGATACGGACTGAGAAACAGAATAAGAAAGAAACAGACAAATATTAGCGTAGATGCCATTCTTCTTACGATGTAACGAGTACATCGTGTGTTATGGGGAGTGTTCCCGGTTCCGGTTGATCTAAATTAATGCGGCCTAACAATACTTTAACGGATTTGAATAATAGAAGCGTATTAGTGTGTTATGTGTAAACCAGGTTATAGAGATGTGTCTTTAATCTAGATTTAAACTGACAGAGTGTGTCCGCCTCCCGAACAGTGTTAGGTAGATTGTTCCAGAGTTTGGGTGCTAAATACGAAAAGGATCTGGCGCCCGCAGTCGATTTTGATATTCTAGGTATTATCAAACGGCCAGAGTTTTGAGAACGCAGCGGACGTGGAGGACTATAACGTGATAAGAGCTCGCTCAAGTACTGAGGAGCTATGCCATTCAGGGCTTTAAAAGTAATTAACAAGATTTTAAAATCTATCCGATGTTTGATAGGGAGCCAGTGCAGTGTTGACAGAACCGGGCTAATATGGTCATATTTCCTGGTTCTAGTAAGGACTCTAGCTGCTGCATTTTGGACCAACTGTAGTTTGTTGATTAAGCGTACAGAACAACCACCCAATAGAGCATTACAATAGTCTAACCTTGAGGTCATAAACGCATGAATTAGTATTTCTGCATTTGACGTTGAGAGCATAGGTCACAATTTAGATATGTTTTTGAGATGGAAAAACGCAGTTTTACAGATGCTAGAAACATGGCTTTCAAATGAAAGATTGCTATCAAACAGCACACCTAGGTTCCTAGCTGATGAAGAAGAATTGACAGAGCAGCCGTCAAGTGTTAGATAGTGTTCTAGGTTATTACATGTGGGGTTTTTAGGTCCGATAATTAACACCTCTGTTTTTTCAGAATTTAGCAGTAAGAAATTACTCGTCATCTAGTTTTTTATATCGACTATGCATTCCATTAGTTTCTCAATTTGGTGTGTTTCACCGGGCCGCGAAGAAATATAGAGCTGAGTATCATCAGCATAGCAGTGAAAGCTAACACCATGTCTCCTGATAATATCTCCCAAGGGTAACATGTAAAGCGTGAAAAGTAACGGCCCTAGTACTGAGCCTTGAGGTACTCCATACTGCACTTGTGATCGATATGATACCTCATTATTCACTGCTACGAACTGATGGCAGTCAGATAAGTATGATTTGAACCATGCTAATGCACTTCCATTAATGCCAACAAAGTTTTCTAGTCTATTCAAAAGAATATTGTGGTCGATAGTGTCGAACGCAGCGCTAAGATCCAATAAAACTAATAAAGAAATACAACCACGATCAGATGATAGAAGCAGGTCATTTGTAACTCTAATGAGAGCAGTCTCAGTACTATGATACGGTCTAAATCCTGACTGGAATTCCTCACAGATACCATTTTTCTCTAAGAAGGAATATAATTGTGAGGATACTACCTTTTCTAGTATCTTTGACAGAAAAGGGAGATTCGAAATCAGTCTGTAATTAACTAGATCTTTGGGGTCAAGTTGTGGTTTTTTAATGAGAGGCTTAATAACAGCCAATTTGAAGGTTTTGGGGACATATCCTAATGACAATGACGAAATAATAATAGCCAAAAGAGGATCTATGACTTCTGGAAGCAGCTCTTTTAGTAGTTTAGAAGGAATAGGGTCTAACATACATGTTGTTGGTTTAGATGATTTAACAAGTTTATACAATTCTTCCTCTCCTACCATAGAGAATGAGTGGAATTGTTCCTCAGGGGATCTATAGTGCACTATCTGATGCGATACTGTAGCTGACGGCTGCATGGTTACAATTTTATCTCTGATAGTATCGATCTTGGAAGTAAAGTAGTTCATAAAGTCATTACTGCTGTGTTGTTGGGAAATGCCAACACCTGCTGATGCGTTATTTTTCGTTAATTTAGTCACTGTATTGAATAAATACCGGGGGTTATGTTTGTTTTCTTCTAGAAGAAACGAAAAGTAATCAGATCTAGCAGTTTTTAATGTTTTTCTGTAGGATAGGGTACTTTCCCGCCAAGCTATACGAAATACCTCTAGTTTTGTTTTCCTCCAGCTGCGCTCAAATTTCCGGGCTGCTCTCTTTAGGGCGCGAGTGTGCTCATTATACCACGGTGTTGGACTCTTATCCTTAATCTTCCTTAAGCGTAGAGGAGCAACCGTATCTAAAGTGCTAGAGAAGAGAGAGTCCACAGTTTCTGTTACATCATCAAGTTGTTCTGAGCTATTGGATATGCTGAGGAACTGAGATAAGTCAGGAAGATTATTTATAAAGCAGTCTTTTGTGGTAGAAGTGATGGTTCTACCATATTTGTAACAAGGAGTTGGCTTTACAGCTTTAGCTATATGGAATATACAGGAGACTAGATAATGATCTGAGATATCATCGCTCTGCTGCAAAATCAATTCCAATTCAATGCCACTGACATCAATTCCATGTAACAGTATTAAATCTAGAGTATGATTTCGACAATGAGTAGGTCCTGACACGTGTTGTGTAACACCAATAGAGTTTAGAATGTCTATAAATGCTGATCCCAACAAATCTTTTTCATTATCAACATGGATATTAAAATCACCAACAATTAGGACTTTATCTGCAGCCAATACTAGCTCCGATAGAAAATCAGCAAATTCTTTAATAAAGTCTGTATGGTGCCCTGGTGGCCTGTATACAGTAGCCAGTACAAACATCACAGGGGATTTATCATTAACACTTGTTTCTTTGGATAACGTTATATGAAGCACAATTACTTCAAACGAATTATACTTGAAACCCGACCTCTGAGAAATACTGAAAATATTGCTATAAACTGTAGCAACACCTCCCCCTTTACCTTTTGGACGCGGTTCATGTTTGTAACAGTAATCTTGGGGTGTAGACTCGTTTAAAGTAATGTAATCATCTGGTTTTAGCCAGGTTTCTGTCAAACAAAGCACATCTAGTTTATGGTCAGTGATCATATCATTTACAAAAAGTGCTTTTGTAGAAAGAGATCTAATATTCAATAAGCCAAGCTTTATCATGTGTTTATCTGTATTATATCTGTTTTTTATTTGTTGAACATCAATTAAATTGTTACTATTACTTTGGTTTGGATGTTTTCTGTATTTTCTAGTACGGGGAACAGACACAGTCTCTATAGTGTGATATCTAGGTGGAGGAGTCTCTATGTGCTGAGAATTAACTGACTTCTGTGACGTGAGGCGGCTAGCAGACGGTCGGTTTAGCCAGTCTGTCTGCTTCCTGACCTGGGCCCCAGTTAGTCAAGTACGAACTCTAAGACTATGTGCCATATTTCTAGAGAGAAGAGCGGCACCACCCCAGGAGGGATGCCCCAAAAATGTTTCCAATTGTCTATAAAGCCTATGTTATTTTGCGGGCACCACTTAGACATCCAACCATTGAGTGACGACAGTCTGCTATGAATCTGATCGCCACGGTAAGCAGGGAGCGGACCAGAGCATATTACAGTGTCTGACATCGTATTTGCAAGTTCACACACCTCTTTAACATTATTTTTAATGATCTCCGACTGGCGAAGTCGAACATCATTAGCGCCGACGTGGATAACAATCTTACTGAATTTACGTTTAGCATTAGCCAGCACTTTTAAATTTGCCAAGATGTCAGGCGCTCTGGCTCCCGGTAAACAATGGACTATGGTGGCTGGTGTCTCTATTTTCACGTTCCGTACAATAGAATCACCAATAACTAGAGCACTTTCATCAGGTTTCTCAGTGGGTGCGTCACTGAGTGGGGAGAACCTGTTTGATGTTTTGATCGGAACGGAAGAGTGGTGTTTTGACCCACGACTAGGCCGCCTCACAGTCACCCAGTTGCCCTGCTGCACGGGCTCAACCGAAACCGAACAATGTACAGGACTCCCTGAGCTAGTCGCATCCAAAGCAGTATCTACCGCCCTCACATTCTTACTATCCTCAACTAAAGTTTGTATGCGTGTCTCTAGTTCTAAAACCTTCTCTGTCAGCCTAACTATTTCCCTGCATTTATCACATGTGAATCCCTCGCTGCTGACAGAGACAGATAAACTGAACATGTGGCAAACAGTGCAAACAATAACAGCAGGAGAAGAAGCCATTACTCACCGTGATTGATGAATGATACCAACTTAACTTACCACTTACCACTGTTGTTTGATGAACTCGTAAAAAACGGAGCGAGAGAGAAATGAAAACGGAGCGAGAGAAAAAGAAGAGAAAACAATAATAGGCGCGAATATAAATGCGAGTGGAAGCGCGAGTGACGAGCTCAGTTGGTCTAACTGGCTAACGCGCTGCACTCGCGGTTTTAAAAGCGAACGATCAAATTAGTCAGATTAGTTTGAAAGATAACACCAGAAATATGGTGGGAATTAAGTTATATATTATCACTTTAAACAATAGGGAGTGAAAGAAAGGTAGAGATTCAATAAAAAGCAAAGCTACACGGAGCTACAATCGCAAACCTCTCAGCAGCACAACAGCACCTGTCACCTTTAGTCAATGTCTGGTGTCTCATGAAGTTATCATAAGCTTTGTCATTTCTCATGTATGCTTTAGTTGCGGCTACTTTTGCAAGATTATAGGCTCGTTTTAAATCTCTTTTCAGTCCTTCTACATATTGGGAGTGACTGACTCTTTCTTCCTCAGTCTCAAAACAAATATCCACCGGTAGCCTAGCCTCCCTACCAAACATGAGGTAATATGGTGAATATCCGGTAGTTCCTAACATCGACAGCCATGTTCTATTGAAAAGTTGGGGCTGTGGATCACCTTGTTGACAGGGTGTTGATCAGGATTTATGAATCCCTAAACTCTTCAAGAGTTCTTGGATCACTTGCCCTTCAAAATCCCGACCCTGATCCGAATGGATTCAGGCTGGTAATCCAAAATGGACAGGAAACTTCTTGACCAACACCTTGGCTTTAGTCACAGATGTTGGCTTTTTCATAGGATATGCTTGTGCATATCTACTAAAGCGATCTGTGATGACCAGTATATTACTGAACCCTGCTGATGCCTCTTAATGTGAGAAAATCAATACACATCCATTTCATAGGACCCGCAGAAGTTATCTGATGCAATGGAGCTGCTCGTGTACGAATACTCTATCATCTGTGCCATCCCTGATCAGACTCACCGTGCGTTCTACTCCCAAGTGGCCCAGGTCATCATGTAAAGCTTTAAAATTGTAATTTGATTACATTACTGATTACTGCATTTAAAAAGTAATTAGATTACTAATTACTTTACTTTCGAGTTACTTTCAAGTTTACTTTACTTTTTAAGTTATCAAACCTAAAAAATACACTACAAAGAGAATCTCATAGTTCTTTCATTAATTTCATATTGACTGAAAAAAAAAATACATAAGTAGGCCTATTATATGTATGATTCACTCCCAATATCAACAAAACTTTTTTTTGGTTTTGTAAAATAAAGAAAACAAATAGGGTGCGCTTTCTACATTCTCAGTCTCCGTGAATATCTTCCTGAAACGAGTCACTAGAATGAACGAAAATGACATGAGAAATACAGTATATCTAAAGAAAGCTTGAAGTGTCTATTATTAAATGAAGTAAGTCATGTCGAAAACAAATATTCTCTGTTAAAATAATCCGTATGAAACCAACGTGAGGTACAGTCTTTCCCGTCTGAGCTCACATAATGTGATCATGCCCATGCACATCGCGCGCTATAATATAATCATCCACGCGAAACCAAGTTTGAGACGCGCGAACATATAAAAGCTCATGTCACCTCTGTAGAATGATTCAAGCTCATCTCGGCTACTTTTCATTTTTGGAAGAAGATGCACTGAGGAATAAGCCTTGAATTGTGATGCCGACGTGGCTTAATCCAGCGGTTGATCATTCTGATGAGTTATTTATTTTTTACTTTAGTGTTACTGTGACATAAACACATAACACTTGTTGAACTTTTCCTAAACTATGATGTAGGGCTGTGCGATTAATCGAAATCGAACCGCAATCGCGATTTGAGATGTTGCGATTTACTAATCGCAAAGCCTGCGATGTGGACGCGATATTCTCTGTTCCAGATCCAATGCAAATGCATGACTGCCAGCCTTGAGTGACAAAAAAAATAGAACGGGCGCGGGAATTAGGGCATCTACAAGGTCAGATCAATAGTCAGGCAAAGTAATAATAAAGAAAATTTTATGTAATATGAGATTACTTCGGCTTCGAAATGACAGACACCGAACAAAAAAAGGTTAATTTGCAAGAGCTGTGCCACAACGCAAAAGAGCTCCCTTATCGGTTCTGCTTTTAGTACTGGAGAATAAAATATACATTTTCTTAGATGTTTTTATTAGTACATGAACGTTATATTTCACATTTTATCTCCCCAACAGAGTCTAATTTGAAATAAGTTTATAACGCATGTTCGCTATTGCCAATTCAGAAGACCGCACACACAGCCTGCGTCTCTGAATGCTTCTCATACTCGCTTCTCTCTGCCCCACGCGGCGCATATCCCGCGTCTCACGGACGAGCCGTTTACACTTGCCGCACACACGCAGCCTGTTTCATAATGCTCGTTTACACTCGCGGTCTCGCACCCGGCTCCGCACCGCAAGTCTCTATACGAGCGCATCTGGCAATATGCACGAGGCTTGACGCACGCACGCAACCTGCGTCAACTCGCGCTCTTAAAATCCCAAATATTTAAAAATGAATAAATCAGCTTATGTAACCTATGTAATACTTTAATAATTGACTAAAGTAATAAGAGTTCTTTATTTACACAAAATAAACAAATATTTCTGGTGAAATTCAGTAAAAGTAGTAATACCATTATAATTTTCCCTGCTGAAAAAACAATAGAACCCCTCCCAAAAAAACAATAGAAAATGTAATGGATTTAAGGGTTATAATGGGAATTGTATTAGTTTTAATATAATGGTGTCTACTGGCATTTGATGGATTCTATTGGTGGGATGTAATCTGGCAGATGGGAACCAATAGAACAACAGTAATTCCTAGTGCAATAATGCCCAAAACACACTACAAAAAGGAATTTTGTAATGGTTTTAATGGAAACCATAAGAATTTCTGTGATGGTTTCTATTGTTTTTTTCAGCAGAGTAACGATACCCATACTGTGCTGCACACTATTGACAATATTGAGCTGAAGCAAAATGAAATGTCAACAAAAAACAAAATCGCAATTAGATATTTTCTCCAAATCGCACAGCCCTACTATGATGCCAGACTAAAATATGTCTAGTGCAACATTTTGAAATACTGTATGATAGGCAACCTTTCATTGCATGTAAATGTTGTAGGACTCTCATTTTAGCTCGCATTCTCCGGTGATTTAGGGCATACTAACTGTTACGGTCCCTAATATAAGTGTCTAGAAGCCAAAAGGGACACATAACATAATAGATGGACAGCGGCTAGAGTTTTCCAAATGAATTATTTATTGAAACACAAATTACTCACAAAAGTAACCAAAATAAGAGACGGGGAGCCCAGCAACAAAGAAAAGAATAACTAAACTAACAGAAACAAGCGGTGACTTGAAGAAGTGAAGAAGACAACAACAACAAAAATAAGTAAAACAATGAGCACTAATGTTTATTTGAGGATTCTGGGCCGGGGCGTACGCGAGGCACGCGCAACACTGACGCACAAAACATGATTTTTACTTCATTTTTTTTTAACACTGCATTTGTAACTTAAGTAACATAATTTTAATGACATAAGTAACTGTAATCAAATTACATAAATTTAAAATGTAACTCATTACTTTACTGCGTTACCAGGAAAAGTAATTAGATTACAGAAAGTACTGAGTAACGCGTTATACCCAACTCTGGTGGTGACTAAAGATGAAACTGCTTTTGCTGATTTAAGAGACGGTTTGGATAACAAATGTTAAGGGAATAAAGCATTTAAGGTAAAAAAAATTAATTAATAAAAAATTAATAATAATAATTTTAAGAAATTCTTCTAGCATAATTTTATTTTGAATAGTCTAAATTGAGATTTGAGATCTGGAACTTTGGTGAATGATGAAGGGTTCTATATTGTAATGAATTTAATATTATAGTCTGTCTAAATTAAAGTTTGGTGAGAATATCAAAAGAACATTTGCACAAAAAGAGAGAGAGACTGCTTGAGTGGAGGCAGGGATGGTGCTCTGCCTCTCTTATCGGCCTGCTAAGCAAGTGTAACCAAAACAAAGCAATGATATTAAGACCAAAACAACCCAGCTGATTTTTCTCAAAATAAAAATCATTAATGAACAGGCAAAATTTGAGACTAGATAAGAGACTAGGTGAAACTGACAGGAAAATGTTAAGTTTAAATCCTTCCGACTTAACACCGAAAGCAAACCTTGAATATGAGCTGTTTCAAAATTCATGTGTCGAGTATGTGCGTGAATTTGACTACTCTATATTTTGGGGAACTATTCTGTTCCTGTTTTGTGTATATTGTGTCACTACCCTCTGGAATAAGTGTTTTATCATTACAGATGGGTTAAGTGAAATGGCAAACTTTACAGAAGTCGATAATTTTTAGGGAATCTAACGAAAAGAGAATACAGAACATGGGACGAGCTTTAACTGGATCGGTTATCCAGCTCTGTCTGCTATGGGTAATAATGACTTCTTTTGTCCTTTATAATGCTGATTTGAATCACTCTCTGGATTAATATGTTTATGAGTGTTTATATTATTTGTGAAATTGAAGATTGCCATCCATAATGGGTTAAAAACGTGTCTAAATTCAACTGAGGGTCTAAATTTAAACAAGTTAATGCTTTGTTATTCGAATGGTAAAGGTAAATATTTTAGACTTGACGGCAGAGAAACAGTGACACATTGGCTAAGTCACTAACCAAATGATCAAGAGAGAACCCTCACACAAAAAAGGCTGGTGGGAAAACAAAGGAGTGAATACAGTTTAGGTAATATGGGTTAAAGGCAAAAGCTGCTATAAGACTGTCTGTGTGTATCCTCAAGGTCTGAGTGTTGTAATAGTTTGGTTAATGTAGAACAGAGATAAGTTAACAAAAACTTTTGGATCTGCTGGCTAACCAGTTGATGGAGAAATACAGTGACAAGTAGTTATAATGAAATGAAATATAGTAGCTAAAATTAATGTTATGAACAACAAAATTGTAATAGAATCTATGGAACTGTTAAGTCAAATCAAATTAACATTATTGTGAACACTGACAGTGTTTTTTGATAATGTACACTGTTTCAAAGCAGCTTAACAGAAACTGAAGATGTCTTTTTAATGAATATTTGGCAGTTTAGATCTGAGCAATAGTATTGTTTGATAGGATTGTGAAATCTGTCTGTTTTTGTTCAGTTTATAACAATTTTGATTCAATAAGTATCACTGCCAAATGACAAATATGAATGAAGGGTTTTTAAGACATTGATCAGGTAGCTGGCCTGTAAGCATTTCTAACTGACAAGACAGTGAGGACCAAATTGACTATACACAAGGTCCTGAGGATTTGCCTCTTGTTACTTTCTCCGCTTCAACGACTCTTTCTTCAACGGCAGCGTAACAGCTCGTCAATTCATGTTCGTGCAAAGGGATGAGATGGACAAAGTTACCGATGCATGCCATTTCTTTACTCGGTCTCGTACTGTCAGGGTTATAGTGCAAAATAGCTCCCGGGTGGACTTAAAATAAAGCAGAATACAACTTTCTTCCTCTGTTTTAACTGCAGAGCTCACCATGAGAGAGCACGTCACTCCAGCACATTTTTACCGAACTACACCACACATAATGCATCTCACTCTGGACTACAACTCCCGTACATAGCTGTCTTAAAGTGGCAACTCCTATTTCCCCTCTCCCACAACACTCTGAATATGCTATATATGAGAAGATGTGCATTAAAATAATAATTAGGCATTGAGTATGATTAAAAGTAGTGTCATATAAAAATACATGCATGACAATAAATAAACAAGTTCTATTTTTGAAGTTTAATTTTTTTATTTTTTTATTTTTTTACGTACAATGTCATTTCAACCAAATATTGACGAATGTAGGTTTATGTTCAGTTATTTCGAACAGTGCTGTATGTGGGCTATTAAGTAAAATTTATTAAGTAAAATTTAGGAACTATTCTAGGTTTTAGTGGAAATATTGATTGTTTTCTTTTATTTCTATTTTTAAAGATGGCTTAATCTGGGTCTTATTTATGGTTTAGTTGAAGTTAGACTACCATTTTGTTTTGAACCACAGCATGGTTTCAAATGTGGGAATGAATAAGTGGAGTTACAATCCCTCTTCAATCCGTGTATCATTCGTTCATTAGTTTTTTTATTTAATATTGAAAGTAGAAAAATGAAAAAATGGCTCCTTTTTCGTTTTTTTCGTTTTTTTTCCTGAAAAATAGGAATATTCAGAATATTCTGAGCTTGATTATTCGATTTCTACACGTTGTGACGAGTCGGTTGCCCTCCCCCTTATTGTCATCACCACCCCGTCCCTTATTCGCCGCCCTTCACCAGGCTCCCGACGGGAGTGGGTGTGCGAGAGAGGAGGGGCGTGGAAATAGCTAGGGCTGGCGGCGTGTGATGAGGCACAGCTGAACTGAATGAAGCCTCATCACCGCCGCTGTTTAAATGACAAGCGCGCCTCTCCTCGAGAGACTGGTCTCTTCCCCCGTGCATGCACGCTGGTGTCCTCGTGGGTCCAGGAAGGGAGCGTGGAGGGATTTCCGCGCCACCAGAGTCCGAAAGCCGCACCCGTTTTACGGCCGTCGGGCCAGGATGCCGGGCCGAACAAGTCCCGCCGGACTCCGTGGAAGAAGAGGAAGAGCCGCCGCTATAAGGAAGCCGCCGCCCCTCGCACCCCGGACCCGCGCGGGAGCGCATGCGGCCGCCGGACTCCGCCCCTTACCTGGACCCTCCCTTCCAGAACACTGCCCTCCTTCACGAGCCCCGCAGCACGACGAGGACACCAGACCCCCTGTTTCTTTTGGACACTTTTTCCCCCTTGGACACTTTCTTTTATTGTTTTTGTTTAATAAAAGCCTCTCCGAGGCCTGACGCCACACCCACTGTGTCTGTCGTTGGCTCCTCCCTTCACAACGTGAGCGGGTATTAAACGCCCCTTTCTGCTGATTGGTCAGCCAAAGATTAAACCGCGCCATCATCCGCAGTATCACGCAGCAAAATAGTTGTATGGATTCCTAATGCATTTATTGCAAGTAGGAATCCGTACAACTGCAGCGGAGGACTATTATTATTATTAGGACTAATTTGCAACTACATTTAATCTTTTTTCATCAAACAGACTAATGAATAGCTCGACACAACTCATACCAGGGCAGAGTCTAGACAGGGCTTTCTTCTGTGTAGATATAAATTCTATTCTTTGCATCAGCTGGGCATGGCAGGGTATGATCTGACGGCTGTCGCCTACCCTGAAGTTTTTTTAAAGGTATGCCACAGTATACTTTTAGAATGCTTGGAATATACGCCACGAGATGCATAGGATTATTTTACGACATATGCATCCGCTAAAAAAAAAAAAAAAAAACCTAGGCCTAAAGTCACCATTCTCTGCCATTAAATTGGCAAGTGCGAGCAGGACATTTTTTTGTATTAATTAAGTAATGAGCCTTTAGAACAACATTAAGGTGAGTAGTCACTCTAGTTCACACATAAATTGCGATGGGTTAAATAAACTTAATAAACAGACAGATGCGACTACAGTCAAGCACAGACCAGTATTGAAGTGCACAGGAATAAGCAGTAGTCATATTTAAAGCAGTTTAAATATGCAGTTTAAATTAATATTGAGTACTGATTGATGTTCACTTGGATTTTATCCCCATCGAGGGGAAATAACTTAATACTCTGTCATTTATAGTCGTATGGTAAAATGCATATATTTATTTGTGTAACGTTACGTTCAAAATAACTACAAAATGTCATGCCATTGAAAAATAAAGAGAACAACAGAATGCGCTGCTTTAGCCCGTCTCGGTCTCCTTAAGCATCTTTCTGGCGCAAACATGAACCACAGCGAATACCTGTCTTTTAAAAGGCTTCATTTAGATTATTTGACATTAAATGCATCATATAAGTCACTTTGGAATAAATCACAGCCTATGTATCATGATAAAAAAGCGACATTACAGTCTGGAAATAAGGCTATGGCAAATTATTTTGCGGACCCCCTATCACTTTAAGAACCGCTGCTCTACACAGAAGAAAGCCCTGTCTAGACTCTCCCCCGGTACGAGTTGTGTCGAGCTATTCATTAGTCTGTTTGATGAAAAAAGATTAAAGGTAGTTGCAATAAATGCGTTAGGAATCCGTCAAACTGCAGCAGCGAGGACTATTATTCTGCTGCGTGCAAAATAACTGATGATGGCCGGTTTGATCTTTGGCTGACCCGCCCACATGTAGAAATCGAATATTCAAGCTGTTTATTAATTTTTCTATCCCTGAACGAAAAGCGAAAATTTAAGCTGCATTCTCATTTTTCTACTTTCAATATTAAATCAAAAAACGAATGAACGAATGATACACGGTTTTCTTGATATGAGTTTATTTTCTGATATAACCAAATTAACCAAATGCCATCATAGCTGTATAAGACATGTAAAAACAAGCAAGGCAAATTTCTATCTAAAGTGTCATAAAAATGAATTACTTATTTTCTTTCATAATATATTAATGATTTGTTAAATCTGGTTAATGAATATGCAATTTTAGTTTTAAGGCTGTTGTATAAATGTTTAAAAAGTAAGTGTGAAGTAGCTGGAGTAGGAAGAGAGGTATTTACAAAGGTGTGTTGATTAAAGCATATATGGATGGAGGACACTTTTCCAGTTAGAGGGACACACAGAATGATTCACTGGAAAGGATATAACTTTTTATGAGAAGAAAGACTAGTGCAAGTAGAAATAGTGGGATTAAGTAAGTAGATGAACGTATAAGGGAAGTATTTGTGCGAAAGAATGTGTTTATTACTAGAAATGTCAGAAATGTACTTTCCGTAGTGACCTCACTTGGTAGGCCAGACGTGGGGTATTGGACCCCACACCGATTTAAAACGGGGGACTGAAGGAGTGGATTGCAGATCTACAATGGCCCTCATAATAATGTTAATTATAATATTTCTTGAATAATTATTTATCAAAGTTACATTTATGCATGTTAGAAAATAAGTTGAATTTGGCTTTAGTCTGCCTTTTTACTCTAAGAAACTGCTCTCATTGTGTGTGTGTGTGTGTGTGTAGTTAACCATATTTGATAAGATTCAGGGCAGAGCCCGGCAACCTTGAAGTACAGAGAAGTGTTCTCTACTTATGTGTGTGAATGTCTATCTTTGCAGCTAGATGCAGAGAGAGAGCTCTAGGAGGAAATCGTCATTTGCCGTCACCCTGATGTCCAGGGTAACAGATATACGTCTCTGGAGAGACCTATTGCGTCTGACCTCTGATCAATTGTCACCAAATATAATCACTAGAAGATATGCTTCGAGTTTTACGTCCATGTGTGGCGATTTTCTAAGTGTATCTACCAACCAGAATCTTGCTTACCTGTGTATTGACGTAATTAGTGACCTCTGTTAAAGTATAACTATTGGTGTCTAAAACATGTACGCAGAGTGGCCAACGAACTCCATCGCAAGTGTTGAAGCTGACTTATGCTGATGAAACTGCAAACTATGTTCTTCAGTAAATTTTTCTTTAATTTATCGCATCTCTGACTCCTGGTCTTTGCCATCATACCTCCTTGGGTTTTAACTGTTTTCCCCAACAACGCCTATGTTCCTAACTGATGACGAAGAATTTACCGAGCAGCCATCAATTATTAGACAGTGATCTAGATTATTACATGCAAAAGTTTTTGGTCCGATAATTAACACCTCTGTTTTTTCAGAATTTAGCAGTAAGAAATTGCTAGTCATCCAGTTTTTGATATCAACTATACATTCCGTTAGTTTTGCAAATTACTATGTTTCATCAGGTCGCGAAGAAATATAGAGCTGAGTATCATCAGCATAACAGTGAAAGCTAACACCATGTTTCCTAATGATATCTCCCAAGGGTAACATGTAAAGCGTGAAAAGTAAGGGGCCTAGTACTGAGCCTTGAAGTACTCCATACTGCACTTGCGATTGGTATGATACCTCTCCATTTACTGCCACGAATTGATGGCGGTCAGATAAGTACGATTTGAACCATGCCAATGCACTTCCTCTAATGCCAATATAATTTTCTAGTCTATTTAAAAGAATGTTGTGGTCGACAGTGTCAAACGCGGTGCCAAGATCCAATAGCACTAATAGAGAGATACAACCACGATCAGATGATAAGAGCAGGTCGTTTGTAACTCTGTCTCAATACTATGATATGGTCTAAAACCTGACTGGAAATCCTCACATGTATAATTTTTCTCTAAGAAGGAACATAGTTGTGATGATACTACCTTTTCCAATATCTTTGACAAAAAAGGGAGATTCGAGATCGGTCTGTAATTAATAAATTCTTTGGGGTCAAGTTGTTTTTTTTTAAAAGATTTATTTTTGGCGTTTTTGCCTTTTATTTGATAGGACAGTAGGTAGACAGGAAACAAAGTTGGAGAGAGAGAAGGGGGACGGGACGGGACGGGATCGGGAAAGGTCCGCGAGCCAGGATTTAAACACGGGATGCCCAAAGCGCAACGGCGCTACATGTCGACATGCTGACCACAAGGCCATCGGTGCCGAGAAGTTGTGGTTTTTTAATGAGAGGCTTAATAACAGCCAGTTTGAAGGTTTTTGGGACATGTCCTAATGACAATGATGAGTTAATAATATTCAGAAGAGGATCTATTACTTCTGGAAGCACCTCTTTTAGGAGCTTAGATGGAACAGGGTCTAACATACAGGTTGTTGGTTTCGATGATTTAACAAGTTTATACAATTCTTAATTTCCAATAGAAGAGAATGAGTGGAATTGTTCCTCAGGGGATCTATAGCGTACTATCTGATGCGATACTGTGGCTGACAGATGCATGGTTACAATTTTATCTCTAATAGTTTCGATCTTGGACGTAGAGTAGTTCATAAAGTCATTACTACTGTGCTGCTGGGTAATGTCTGCACCAGCTGATGTTATATTTTTTGTTAATTTAGCCACTGTATTGAATAAATACTTGGGGTTGTGTTTGTTTTCTTCTAAAAGAGACGTAAAGTAAGCAGACCTAGCAGTTTTTAAGGCTTTCCTATAGGAGAGAGCATTTTCCCGCCAAGCAATACGAAATACCTCTAATTTGGTTTTTCTCCAGCTGCGCTCCATTTTCCGGGCTGCTCTCTTTAGGGCCCGAGTGTGCTCATTATACCACGGTGTTGGACTCTTTTCCTTAATCTTCCTTAAGCATAAAGGAGCAACCGTATCTAAAGTGCTAGAAAGGAGAGAGTCCATAGTTTCTGTTACATCATCAAGTTGTTCTGAGATATTGGATATGCTGAGGAACTGAGATAAGTCAGGAAGATTATTTATAAAGCAGTCTTTTGTGTTAGAAGTGATGGTTCTACCATACTGACATGTGTTGTTTAACACCAATAGAGTTTAGAATGTCTATAAATGCTGATCCCAACTAATCTTTTTCATTATCAACATGGATATTAAAAATCACCAACAATTAGGACTTTATCTGCAGCCAGCACAAACTCAGATAGAACATCAGCAAATTCTTTAATAAAGTCTGTATGGTGCCCTGGTGTCTGTAGGCTATGAGAAGGGTGGGTTCGTTCCATCCGCTAGCGTCTGCCAGCATGCGGAATCGGAGGATGTAGTCACTTACGGAAGTGTTTCCTTGACAAATACGGAACAGCTGATCTTGAATGGATAGCTCACTGGCAGATTGACCGAACACCTCTTTGAAGTGGCTCGTGAAGGACTCTAGGGAGTTCAATATGGGGCTGTTCGAATCCCAGATGCCTCGAGCCCACAGCGAGAGGATAATGGCGACTTTGGCCCGATCTGAAGAGAACTGGTGGGGCTGCATTTCAAAATACAGGAAACATTGTAATAGGGTGCGGCGCGTGTAGTCATGGTGGACATCCTTTATGTAGTCTGGTCTTCTGTCAGGTGTTCACAGGCGGAGAACACGGAGGTAAGTAAACTTATCTTTATTAACAGAAGAGTCAGAAGACAACAAACGAAAAATATGCCCAGGTGAGTTCAAAGGAAAATAGAGAGTTCTAGCTAGAGCACTTGGCTTTCTCAATAACAGTTCTTTCTCTGTGAATTGCAGGAGAACAGAGAGAATAATCCAGACTGGATGGAAGGAGATGATGGAGTAGGAGAGGACGATCGTCAGGTAGGTGATTCCACACTGGTAAGTAGTCAGGTAAGTGTTCCAAATGAAACAACAAGACCAGATGAGGAAGTGACAAGTGAAGCCTGTTTTAAACGTGCGTTGACTGGGGAGTGACAGGTGCAAACAGTCAATAATCAGGGGATTGTGATCGTGCGGGAGCGGTGATTGGATCTGGTGGCGCGGGTGACTCCGTGACAAGAACATTTATACAAGTATATAAGTAGGTGTATGTGTGTGTGTGTGTGTGTGTGTGTGTGTGTGTGTGTGTGTGTGTATGTATATATGTGTGTATATATATATGTAAATATATTAAACAATTTTTAAATTACTGTCACGAATCCGGTCTGTGGACTTGGGACATCCCTAGTTTTGAATATTTCCTTTTTTATTCGCTTGACCACATATTGCCAAATCCCCATGAAGATTATTTTCTAATACTTTAATGTTCATTTAGGATCTGGAGAGCTTTTGAAGTCACTGCTCACATTCTGGACTGGATGGGATGTATTGTCATCAGACCTGGAAGTTGAAGTTGTTGACTGTTCTTTGCCACAGGCATCAACATGTTTTTTAACTCTAAAATTATCTAAAAATGTGACAACATATGAGAATTTTGAGCGTGACCTGATGGCAAGCATTACTTCCAGTTACTCTGGTTTTGGTCAAATTTAAACACTTCATGCTGTAGCAGTTTTGATGTTTTGAGAGTTTACAGTTTGCATATTACCTTGAGTCAATAGTTCTGATGGCTGACACCACAGTTTGAATTACCTCAGAGCCAAAGTTGATGGCTATGGTTTCCTTAAAAATGCTAGCTGTCAACTTGAGGTAATTTTTTGTGTTTTATATTACCAAGAGGCCAAAGTTATGATGACAGAGGTTTGCTTAACATGTTTTTGGTGATTATTTGTAATGAGTTACGATTACATTTTTCAAAAATAAAACTTCTAATGTTTTCAATGCTTTGTCTTCCTACTCTTTTATTTAAACATTGTGTTGTTAACTCAGTTTAAATTTCTGGCATTTAAACTTTCATTATATCAGACAATATGGCAACTGTTTCACTGAACACATTTAGCACATTGGAGAAAGAACCATGTGGATCTGGCAGTCTCTGCACTTCGAAGTCAGTCAGTTGCCTTGGAAGGTGAATTTCAGGGACTGTAACTCCCTCATGATAGTGGCCACTTGGGCCTTCCCAGTCAATGCCATGTTCTGGATCAACCTAATGTAAGATGAAATAAAGTATTTGGCGATATATACATACTGTGTATACACACACACACACACACATGGCAATGTTGGTCCTGAGAGCAGCAGTTTAGATAGAATTAAACTTTATTGTCAGACAAAGTCTGAAATTTTTCTTGCATAACAGTATGTTTCTTGCACACTCTTTATAAACAAAACACAATTCACAATAGACAAACACAATAAATACAATAGAATTCCAAAAAAAAAAAAATCCTTGGAGTTTTCATTTTACGTGTACCTTATTCAGCTCTAAGACAACCTGATGTACAAAAGAGTGTTTTAGTTTCACTCGATTAAATCTTGGAACCTTGAATCGATGATTAGATGGTAGAAGCACAAATTCATTATACAACACATGACTGGGATTAGAAAAATTATATTTGGCCAGCCTTAAGAGGTTCTTACGATTAGAAAGTTCATATGACTTTTCAAGAGTCTGTCCTACTATCTTTGAACAGATTTTAATTTGGTTCCTCAACTTTGTTTTTAGCCTAACAGACAAACTCATGTACCAAACAGAATTGCAATACTGTAAGACACTCATAATTACAGACATAAAGAATAATAGAAGAATCTGTTTTGTTGCTCCAAAAGACCTGAGACGATGAAGAAAATAAATTCTGTTTAACTACTATGTGCTAAAATTTATATTAATTTACATTTACACACATGAGCCGCCGGCTAGAAAGGCTTTATAAGAAAACTGGCCTTATTGTTCACTCCTTGGCATATACTGAACACATTAATCAGTACAGGAACACTCTTAATGCAGCTTGATCATCTTATTTCTCTACTTTCATTAATATAAAAAAACAGAGGAAACTGTATTTAGGTCAACATCTGATGCACATACAAAGCCCGTAGTTATACATAACAAAAATATTAGACAGGTAGAAAAGTATAAGTATTTAGGTGTAACAGCAGACAATAAGGTATTGTGGAAAGATAATATTGACAGTTTGTGTAAAAAGACAAAGCTGAGAATTGCAATTCTAAATATATGCATTTATGCAATGACTTCAGACAAATATTTCATCAATGCATTATTGATATGCAGCACAAATGAAGGAAGATATGTACATGGTGTCAGTATTTATTTTAGAGGTAAAATATAAACATAATTAAAAGTACCATTTCTAAAAATTAGTGAATTAGACAACACACTCTGAAATGCATTACTGCTGAATTAAATATTTATTTTTTTGTTGTGTTGTTTTTCCATGCTTATAAAATAAGCTGCTATTGCCCTAATCATGTGTACATACGTAACTCTATGTTGTAATAAGATGCATATTTTGGATTTTATCTGAAAAGTAGTCCAGACACTTGTACACTAAGCTATTCTTCATCCAAAGTTTGGTAATTGGAACTTTCCTTTGGAATTATGTTACTGCTTAGGTCAATATTAGCTTTAACTTTTGTCATGCATAGACCTACATAGACCATATCGTTTTGTCTTTTTGAGATACCATTTAGAAAACACAAATCCTAAATTGCACTATGGTTTTAAATAAGGGAGCTCAAACTCTCAATAGCTTCCTGTTTTGTGTACTTCCTCCATTCATCTGGAATCTTCCCAGACCCCTGGAATCTTTTATTATACTTATTTTCCAGATCTTTTTGGAATCTGCAGACAACCCACTTCCAGTATGGCAGCTCAGAAAGGTCAGGTGTAATGTTCCAGTTAGCATATTTGGGACCTCCTTTTCTGTATTCTCTCCATGGTATTGCTATGGTATCTGAAGCATTTGGGAAAAAAGAGTGATAGTTTGCTACTTCTGATGTGCAGATGTCCACGCTCAAGTTATTTGTTCCTCTGAAATGCCACCCATTCAGCCCTATGTTACGATGGAACGGAACGCTGTGATCTCCTCCATGCTTTTTTACTGTGTTAGTGCAGATGGCTTTACAGAAAGGACACTGAACCCAACAGCACTGACAAAGGTGATCAATCAGAATCTCATCTGGCCTGTGCTTATAGTCTAGCTTATCTAGAAAACTAACTACCCTAAATGTTCTGCTTGAGTCAAATTTTACAGAAGGGAATTGTCTTCGCATCACATCTACTAAGAGATTGATGTCAACATCATTATGACTCACTCCAGTGAAGATCTTTTCAGAGAGCATCAGCACATCTGACAGCTGGTTTGTAAAATGATTTAACCATGAATCAACATCGTTCTTTACTTTAACCAGTTTAGATGCTTCATGTGCTGCTTCTATGATCTTCTGCTTGTGGAGTTTAATGCCCTCTTTTATCTTTTGCAGAACACTAACACTGAACTTTTCACTGATGTACTTGCTGACTTCATCTCTGATGAAAGTCTTAAAGTGCTCTCTGGGATTATGAATGTATGTCACATACATGTCAAAATTCTCCTTTTCTGCCAGTACCTTCAGGATGTGTTTCTCTAGTTTAGATCGGTTCCCATTCAGTGATTCACAGTTTGATCTCATTTCATTTGCCAGGTCTCTGGCAGTCTTTTTGTAGACACTCTGTTGAATGGGCTCTTTTAGTTTATTACAGATGAACTCTCCGAAAATGGCAGATGATGTTGCTCCTTGACAATATTTCTGGAAAATATTGTAGTAATCTCCTTTCTTTTTTTCAAAATAAAGAACAGGATCATTGGCTTCCCTGAATATTCTGTGGCGAGCAGTAAATGTCGTGTTTGCTCTCTTGCAAATGTGAAATGTGAGGTCCATGGTGAATTCCTTCTTAAAAACATATGTTACTGGCCCTTCCTCATGTTCTTTTACTTTCTTCTTTATGAAATCTGTGAGTTGTTGGACATAGACTATGTTGTAACCCATTTTTGATATGGGTTTTGACTTAATCATCTCATCTGTCTCCTTTGCAATGCCTGCTACTAATGCTCTAATTTTGTCTTCGTTCTCTTTATCCAGTGACTGACTAGAAAATATTTTTTTGGACCTTTTGAAAACAACATAATCTGCATATCCTGACACTGAGGCAAGATCAATGCATTCACTGTCCTTGATGTGGTCTAGAGGAACACTTTCATATACGTCACTGAGGATATGCTTCATGTCTCTGAAAACATTGATAGTTTCGATTGAAGGCATTTCTCTCTTAATATCAGCCAACCACTGATGCCAGAAGAAATCAAATTCCTTTTTCAGAGTTTCTTCATTGTTTGCATTGTCTTTGAACTTTAAGGCAGAATGTTTGCTTTTTTCATAAAGAGTATTTTCATGATGTGTCCTCTGAGCATCAATCTTTTTCTTCAGGTGGTGTTGTTGAAGAACCTCATGCAACTTTTTCTTTGTTTCTCTCACAATGTTTTCCTGAATATCTTTGAGTTTTATCTTAAAAGATGTTCTCCACTGAATCAGAATACAAGCATCATTGTCTTTCTCAAAATATTCTGACATTGATTTATTCACTTCTTCACTTATCTGCCTTAGTTCTGCTTGGAGATTATGTTCTAGAACTTCATGAATTGTTTCATTTTCTATTTTGTTAAGTAGTTTGTTTTCAATCTCTAGCATGGCAAATCGAAGACTCCAGGTCCACTTACTGTATTCTGTTTCAAGTCTTCTGTAAACAGCTATCTCTAAACAATCTCTGAAGCTGAATACAAAGTTTTCATTAAGTAATGCCTCCCAAAGTGCTTCAATACGATATTTAAGGTGTGTCAACCTCATGCTATCAGATTTTGAGGCTTGAGAAATAATTGTGTCCTTTAGATCTTTAACATTTTCACTGTAGTTTGGGTTTGGAGGTGCCATAGGTGGGTTCCCTTCCCAGAGCTCTGAAAAATACTTCACATCATTCAGAGCATCAAATTTAATTACTTCATTGAAGCACTGAACATCACAGACATCATCTTTTGCAGCAAGTTCTGTCATCTCATCCAGTTTCTCTAGCAGATTCATCCTTTCCTGAATGATTTTTTCTTTTGCCATTATGTCAACATTTTGATGCACAAATATACAGCTGGGATTCAGTTTGACATTCTTCATTCTCAGGAAGGCCTGAACAACAATCTGAAGAATGTTTTGCAACCCAGCCGGGTTTTCTCCAAAGATGTTGATCAGTGTCACATTTCCTACACCAACAACAAATGTGGCCAGTTCATTGTCATGATGTGTCGTTTCCTTTCCAGACAATTCTAGTGAACAAAGACCCTCAGTATCAACAACCAGAATATAGTCAAACTTAAGCTGTGTTTTCATCTCATCTGAGACTTTGACCAGCTGCATGAAAGCTCCTCTGGTGCACCTGCCAGCACTGACTGCAAATTGGAGTCCAAACATGGTATTCAGCAACGTGGACTTCCCAGTGCTCTGAATTCCCAAAACTGACAGCACAAAGACTCTCAAGTTTCCCAGTTTCTTGACAAGTTCATCAAAAACAGCAGTAACCCATATCAGAGATACATGAGAAGCATCTCCATCCATCAGCTCCAGTGGAAATCCAGAGATCATTATCTCTGCTGCGAGACTTGGGAGATAAGTAAAGTAACACTGCAGGCCATCCTTGTTCTTCTTTACAGATGAACATGATTCATAGATTTGACCAATCTCTCGTAGGATGTGCACCAAGCCAAAGTTTGCAGAATGTAAATCTTCAGATATTTTCTTTAGTTCTGTTTGCTCAGCTGCCATCTGTTCAAGTTTACCATTGTTCTTCTTCAGTTTTAAGACCTCTGAACACTTTATATTGTACTTGGAACGCAGAGCAGAAAGAACTTCTGAGGTGCGTTCATCTAGGAGAATTCCAAGCCATTTAAGAAAAAACACCTTTTCATCTGCATTAAATGTGTTCATTTCTTTCAGAAACAACGTCATGAATTCACTGGTATCTGATGCATGCTGCTGTTTACGGATTTTCTTTAGGTCTGCGTTTTTGACACTTATGTCTATTTCAGTTTCATTTCTTTGAGGTCGATGTAGCTCTTTGTTCTTCTGACACCACTGATGCCACAGTTTTCCCTGACAGGGCAAAAGTAATTCTTTGATTTGCGTTAGATCTGTCTTCTTCAGTAAGCTCATCATCTGCTGTGCTTTTTCTTTTCCTATTCTGCAGTCATCATAATCATGCTCATCTACTCTAATCTCTGAGAATCTGGCCACATCTTCAAGTCTGAAAACACTACATGATCTAGTAGATGAAAGTGAAAGGCCATCATTTATAGCTCTTACAAGTTCCTCAATTACTTCTGACTGATTTCTGTCTTTCAAGCCAATTTTCAGTTTTCCATTTTGTGTGCGTGAGAGTGCTACATTATTGTCAGTAAGAAGAAAGATAAGTGGAGTTGTGTCCTGGCAGATCATTTGGATTTTCGTTGCATTTTTGTCATTTCTGTCAAGCTGTGGCAAAAGAACAACATTCACAGAAGCCATTTCAGCCAAGATATTCAATTGTTTCTCATTGGCTCCTGCATCACCGTGAAGATTGCAGAATGCAACACAGTCAGTAAATGTATCAGTGTCTTTCCCGGAGGGACAGTACCAGGCAATCTCCACCACTCCGTCCATCAGTACTTTAGTTGTGCTGCTGCCTTTGCAGTTCCTGTGAAAGAATGTGTTGTGTTTCTCATTGATCAGGTTGTTCATCAGCTGAGACTTTGATGAGGACACCAGGCCAAATCTGAAGAAAGCCACCATTGGAGTTGCTGCCTTGCAGACTGGCTGGGTTTTAGTGATAATTTCATTGTTATTTTTTATATTCCAGCTTTTGTTGATTTGTCTAAAAGTCCAGAGAGGAAACTCAAGCTGTTGTGTGAATGGATCAGGAACAATCAGGGGCAGAGCATACTGACATTGTGAGAGTTTAGTTACCATCAGCTGCTTCAGGAAACTATCAGCACAATGAAATACAGCCATCTGAACATCCATTGGGTGGATTTTGCCTGATTTGCATCTTTCTTCATTAGACAAATGTATTTCACTAAAGAGATCATCAAAAAGATCTATCTCATTTCTTCCCAAATCACTGATGCTTTGTGTATAACGTTGCTCATTGCTCTCTTTAATGGTCATACGTCTTGTTCTATAGTCCATCATCAGTAGTCTTTGTAGAAACATGTGAACTAAGTCATGCTCTGCACACGTGTCATGGGACTGAATTACACCTGATTGAGCAGTTAGCTGAAGAAAGTCTGCAGCTTTGAGTTTCTGATGATATTTGTCATGAAGATGAAGCTGTCCAATAAGATAATTAAATTTCTCTCCATTTGTTGAGGGTATTTTGTCAGCATCCTGTAAAATAAATGATGTCATTAAATTTTGTGTTGTGTATACTAACATATACACGTGTGTGTGTGTGCATATACAGTATATATATATATATATATATATATATATATATATATATATGTGTGTGTGTGTGTGTGTGTGTGTGTGTGTGTGTGTGTGACCCTGGACCACAAAACCAGTCTTAAGTCGCTGGGGTATATTTGTAGCAATAGCCAAAAATACATTGTATGGGTCAAAATTATATTTTTTTCTTTTATGCCAAAAATCATTAGGATATTAAGTATAGACCATGTTCCATGAAGATATTTAGTAAATTTCTTACCAGAAATATATCAAAACTTCATTTTTGATTAGTAATATGCATTGCTAAGAACTTCATTTGGACAACTTTAAAGGCGATTTTCTCAATATTTAGATTTTTTTGCACCCTCAGATTCCAGATATTCAAATAGTTGTATCTCAGCCAAATATTGTCCGATCCTAACAAACCATACATCAATGGAAAGCTTATTTATTCAGCTTTCAGATGATGTATAAATCTCAGTTTCGAAAAATTTACACTTAAGACTGGTTTTGTGGTCCATGGTCACATTATATATATATATATATATACTGTATATATGTGTGTGTGTGTGTGTGTGTATAAGGGATAATGCACGGTTAGCTGTGCATTAAACGATTTAATTCACTTCGCGGAGGCAACCACTCTCCGCTTCACGTCGAGTGATTCTAGGTCTCCATGTCGTGCATTAAAATCATTTAATGCACAGCTAGCTGTGCATTATCCCGCTTATACCATGGTCATTTGCCAGCATTGACAAGTTAATGCTGTTAATGATGTATGCAGCACAATATTTGACCAGAAGGGTAAAAATGACAGTTATTGTCATCAGTTACGGCTCGCTAGCACTAGCATTCTGCCCGCTTCAAATCAGACACAGAAATGAAATAGTGCGGTAAAATCACATTTATTTGAATGAATTATAGCTTTTTTTTAATTAATTATCGATCGAAAGAGAGAGAGAGAAAGAGATGACAGTAATGTGTGCATTACCTGCGTCTGCGTGTCTCTCTACAAAAACAATGAAGCTGTGTTTAGTTACTTCAAAAACAGAGATTTTACCACCTCGTTGCTAAGGAATATAATGTAGCAATCTAGTATCTAGGGTATTTTAATAATAAAAGTCGCGGGGCAGCGTTGACAACAAGTTTCTGTGTGTGCGTAGCGACACATGTTACAATAAAAGAATAAAACGTCATCAGCATGCGCTTGTGGTAAACAAAAAGAGCATGATAAATCACACTTTAGCAGTTGTATTTTTTATGTGTGCTGAAAAAAAGTGGAAGCGGCGAAAGAGGAAGGGATAAGACCTTGAGGTAAACAGTTTAATGTTTTAGCGCCATGTTGCGTTGATTTCATGTCGCATTTTTATTGGTTGATCAGTAAACGTGGATTGTATCAGCAAACACACTGTGCGATGATCATGCTGTATTGTAGGCTATCTTTGGTCGCAAGACCATGACAACGGCCATCTTTGAACCTCTCTCACTGTATGACATAAGAGCACTGATTAGGAGCCATGATCACAGAAATCGCCACGATTGTTTCACGATACCAATCTTTCATCTGGGACAGCCGAAAATCGTGCAGTGTGTTTAGGGCTTTATAGCACAGCAGGTCACACAACACTCGTTCCCTTATCTCAGGGAACTGAGGTTACGTTAGTAACTGGAGCATTCCCTATTGAACGGTCTCTCCTGCTGTGTATACACTAGGGTTGCCAGGTTTTCACAACAAAACCTGCCCAATTGCTACTCAAAACTAGCCCAAAAAAACTAACCCAATGGCGTTTCGAGGGGGGTCGCATTCCAGGGGGTAAATACACATTTTTTTTGGCGAGTAAAATAGTGCTTTTCCCCACTTATTTCAATGCAGAAAAATATTTTGTCAGCCACAGATGGTAAATATGAGCTATCTTTTATCTTTTAAATCTATCTGAAATACTATTTAACTTGTTGTTTGTCTTGAAGTTTTGTTACTTTTTTCCCATTTAGGGTCAAGAACATGAATACAGAGTTTCAACACACTGATGTGTTGTGAAATGTACATACAGAATTTTTTATACATTTGTGATGTTCACGGGTCAATTTGACCCGCATAGACAGCCATTCAAAAGCAACTGTACAGACACAAAATAACAACAAATTCCTTTGTATGTCAGAGCTCCTCAACTCTAGACCTGAAGTGCCTCCTAGTGTAAGTGTCTTAATGAGTTTAACAACTTTTTAATTTCAAAGTTTGTGAAAACAAAATTGTTTAGCCTTTAAGTCCCACTTTGTAAGCATAGACATAAAAATGACTTTTCCAGCTAAAATTGTTATAAAACTTGAATACTTAAGAGCACAGACTTAAGATTGGTATCTTTTTAAAGGTGAAACACAGATTAACAGTTATAAAAGTTATAAAAAACAGTTATAAAAGTAAATTTATAAAAAGGTATAGAAGTTTAAATTTATGAAAATGTAAAATATAAAAATATATATTTTATTATATTTTATGTAAAATAGCAATTTTACAAAACACGATTACCACCAAAGCCAATAATCTGAACAAGTTTTGTGCCAAATGTTAGGTTGATATCTCAAAAAATGAACTTTTAAGTACGATTTTGTGGATGCAGTACAAAACTTTTCCACTAGATGATATACAGGGACTCTTGATTTCCATTTATTGTTCTGAACCATATATTTCCATAATTTTCCAAATATTTATGAAGTAGACATCCTATTCAGAAATAGATTGGGCAGTAACTTTAATATTTTATTTGAATTTTATCTCTAAAACACATAAAAACATACGTATAGAATAAGAGTGTGTTTGGCAGCATATCACAAATGAAGAATTTATCGCTATTTATCTATTGCTCTGTCATTTCGTTGAAAAACAGTCACCAAATATGAAAACTAGAGTCTAAAAACTTTCAAATGATATATAGTTTGTCAATATTACTTTAGGTTTAGACCAAGATATTATCGTTAAACAATGTAATCGCAAACATCTCACAGGTGTGGGGGAGTGGCAGTCAAAAATAGTGATTAAAAACATTTTTATAAATCATAAATTCAGATATTCATTCTTTGAAATGTGTGAAAAGTACTGATATTAAAAGTTTATTGATTGTACTTGATTGTATGTTTTTTTTTTTTTTCATGCCATAATTTTAGTGGAATTACATTGAATCCAATATGGGTCAATTTGACCCAGAGCATACAGGAAGTCACCTGTTTTTGAACAGTACATGAGGGTTAACCCTCTGGGGTCTTGAGGTAATTTGGGGGCCCTTGAGATGCTTTGACATGCCCTGACATTTGTGCTTATTTCAGCTACTTATAACATACTATTGGCTAACGTATTTTTTTTGTGTTCAGCACAAACTGTGCTACAATAATATGTGAGCAAGATTGATGTATATGTTTGCATTTTTGGTCCCACTTTATATTAGGTGGCCTTAACTACTATGTACTTACATTTAAATTAATAATTTGATATAATGCACTTATTGTGTACATACATGTTCTTACATTGTACTTATATTGTTAACAATACCTTTATGTAATTACATCTGTAATTAATTTCTGTAATTACATTTATAATTACACTGTTGACCCATCCCTTACACCTTAACCCACACTTAAACCTACCTATACCACTTAACCTGTCCCTAACCTTACCCGTATCCCACCTCAATAGCAGCAGAAGTGTTTTGCAATACAATATGAACACAATAAGTACATTGTACTTATTTTTGATGTAAGTACATAGTAGTTAAGGCCACCTAATATAAAGTGTGACCGCATTTTTTTCTGCAAACATATACATCATATACATATACTGCAAACATATACAACATATACGGTCTACCGTGCTGCATGTAGCTTTGCTTTTCTGTTGAATCTCTATTTTACTTTCACTCTCTGTTGTTTAAAGTGATAGAATATAACTTAATTCCCACCATATATCTGATATTATCTATCAAACTAATCTAACTAAATTGATCGTTCGCTTTTAATCTAAAACCGTGAGTGCAGCTCGTTAGCATTCGTTAGCTTGTCATTCGCGGTCCCATTCACGTTTCTATAGTAGGGTTTATACATAGATATAATTTAATTTAGCTCAAAGGGAATCATTTATGATTTTATAGGGAATTTGAACAGAATCACTGTTTCGCGGCTGATCACTGATTCGGCAGCGATTCACTGAACGAGCCGTACAACATTAATTCTGCACTGGATATTAAAATCCAAAATATAGTGAAAACACTATTAATAAGCACAGTAACAAGATCGGCAGATTAAGACATTAACTTGTAAGCACAAAACACAAGATACTTCTCTTTTCACTATAAATAAGACTTTATTTATATAAACCTAAGACATAAACTAATCTAACACATGAACACAAGCATTCACACGTGGCAGAAAGAGAGAAAGGATGAGTTTAGAGAATGAGACTGTGAAATCCCAAGTTTATAGCAATATGTGCTATTGCATCGTCCTGAACAACCATCAATCACTTAATTAACCCTCGCATTGAGTTTCCCAATGAGGCTAAAATTTATATTAAATGCACCAGCTCAGTTAGACCTGAAGGTTACTTGCTTGCGTTGCCTTTGTGTTACAGGGATTCCCTTTTGTCGTCGTGTCGTTGCAGGAAAAGGGGTTTCCCAAGTTGCTGATTGGCTGGAAGTTCAGTAGTCGAAGTGATGTCTTGGGCGTTGGCTGAGGATGCAGAGTTGGTCTGGTTGAAGTTTTGAGGCGGTCATAGGCTCGAGTTGAACTCGGAGACAAGGCGTGGCGGCAAAACTTAAACTGAGAACACAAAACTCGCAACGGAAAATAAACTAAAATAAAAGAAAGAAAGGGTGTAACGAGACTAGGTGGTTTTTCTTCTCATCGTGGTGTTAAGTAGCAACTGGCCTGTAGGCCAGAGCGCTAAGAAGCAGCGTCAAGACGCGGTGGCAAAAAGGAGAAGGGAAGAAGGGCGAGAGAGACAGATTTGATGGTGTCCTGAGGTTTTAAACTCGGCTTTTGGACACATCCCATCTGGTGTCTTGACCAATTAGATAGGCTATTATCTTAGCTAGGGTTGTTCCTTCCATCATAAATCAGTTTGTTATCTGGTCACATGGTCTGAATTTTACACACTCTTGCAAAGTATACTTTTGGATGTGATTTCTATAACCAGAATATGATACATTTGACAAAGAATCAATTGGAAGAAACGTTTCACGCTAGAATTGTCAAGCTCATACATACCAAACACGAATACCTTAAAGTCGTTCAATAGTTATTAAAAAGACATACATAATATGTGCTTAAAACATGATAGTCTAATGTGTGGGTTACATACATAATATAGTGTTATGCCTAGCAATGTCCTTTTAGGATGGTTTTATGTGCATATGAAAAAGAAAGTCTCTGTGTAGTTCTGTGGAGACCAAAAGACATGTTCTTTGGACAGAGGAATTTCAGTCTAGTTCTTTGTCTTCTATGTGTGGGGGAAAAGTCAATCTAAAGAAGCTCGTGATTTCTCTCATGGAACACATGTGATGGCCATCTCTTTGACCATTAATCTTGATTATTTACCCCAAATTTGACGATCTCCTTCCTGCGTTGGACTTATCAATAAGTGTTCTTTTGTCTTAATGTTGCAAGCTGTTCTGGAAGAGGCTTGTTGGTTAGGCTTGCTCCAGACTCATGGCACCAGAGTACCATGGACAGATTTATGACGTCCTGTTGGGCTTTCTGGAATTTCGGCTCCTCATGTTTCGATGTTCTGATCGAATCTTAGTTTGTCTGACTCGTTCTGATCCTACACTATTCACGCCTATTATTGTTTTCTTTTTTCTCACTCCGTTTCATTTTTCACGAGTTCATCAAACAACAGTAGTAAGTGAATCATTCATCAATCACGGTGAGTAATGGCTTCTTCTCCTGCTATAGAGTGGTGGAACTATGATGTCACTTTGTAGGCAAAAACCCGGAAGCGAGTGCATTTTAGCACTTCCGGTTCTATCGTCCCAGAGTCAATGGGTTTTTTGAATGGGATTTGGGTTCACGTTTTATTCTATGACATAAAACACACCAGTTACACCCCACTCGTGATTTTTTTAAACTGTTATGTTTCTTAAAAAAGACGGTTGCTAACAAGTTGCTAAATGGGACTACAGGCGCTGTCGGAGCCATTAAATGCCATGACGCCGTACAGTTTATCAATTTATAGTATTTTCCAGTTGTAGTATAATTTGTAATTCAATTATTGTTCAACAATGTTTTTTTGCTTTGCCCCGAAATGCAACACAAGTCTTCGGAGGGAAGATGCTCGAGTTTATCGCTCACTGATGCGGAGGCTCTGGGTTCGGACCATAAGGTAAACTCATATTACAATCAATCCATGTAAACACCGCATTTACCAGCTTTAGGTGGTAAAAGTGAAACTTTAATGATGCATAGTGCTTAAAACCAAGTTAACATTAAATGTTTACGGCCACAAGAAGCTTTTCAGCAAGGATAAAATAACATTTTGTGTACCATTCCTAACAAAACGATAGCTGAAATGTGGTATTTTGTTCACTAAAATAAGTTTAATCTTACCATATCCAAAAACTCGTTCACTCTGCTGTTATTTAATAGATTAAATGCACTAGAATTTTATTGAATAGTATGTGGAGACATGTTTTTAATTCAAATATTCATATTAATCAAGGATTTATTGACTTTTAATGCACCTAATTTCGAAATGTACAGAAATACGTGCTTTCAAATGTCCTTTATTTAAGATTATTTCATTTATTCACTATACTATTTATTACTAATGTCTCATTTCAGTTTTAGTTTGTCTCTAGTTTTGTATTTATTCCAGTTTATGTGAAAAGGTTCATGTAGCGTGGATTAACATTCATATACAGAGTAAATTCTTCACTGAACATGTTAAAAATAAGTTCTCGGGAGCGCGGTGGTGATGACGTTGAAGGCGAGCGACCGTGGTGCTGTAGTTCGTTTATAGCCTAAGTTTAGCAATTTAGTTCTGCCTCTTTTACTTAGGCTTCAAAATTCGTCAAAGTTATATTATTTTGTGAAGATTATCTTGATGGACAAAACGTGTAAGTTTCATGAACTATGATTGAACACAGAGTTTATTTTTTGTGATTATCCAAAAGCCTATGGAAAAATCCTATTGGCTTTTTGTCGAGGGAACCAGTTTCATGCTAACAGCCGATCCGCCTACAAAGTGACGTCATAGTTCCCCCACTCTATTGTTGTTTGCACCACTTGCCACATGTATATTTTATGTCTGCGATGAGGGATTCACATGTGATAAATGCAGGGAAATAGTTAGGCAGACAGAGAAGATTTTAGAACTAGAGACACGCATCCAAACTTTAGTTGAGGATAGTAAGAATGTGAGGGCTGTAGATACTGCTTTGGATGCGACTAGCTCAGGGAGTCCCGTACATTGTTCGGTTCTGGTTACAGAGCCCGTGCAGCAGGGCAACTGGGTGACTGTGAGGCGGTATAGTCGCGGGTCAAAACACCACTCTTCCGTTCCGATCAAAACATCAAACAGGTTCTCCCCATTCAGTGACGCAACCACTGAGAAACCTGATGAAAGTGCTCTAGTTATTGGCGATTCTATTGTACGGAACATGAAAATAGAGACACCAGCCACCATAGTCCAATGTTTACCGGGAGCCAGAACACCTGACATCTTGGCAAATTTAAAAGTGCTGGCTAATGCTAAACGTAAATTCAGTAAGATTGTTATTCACGTCGGCGCTAATGATGTTCGACTTCGCCAGTCGGAGATCACTAAAAATAATGTTAAAGCGGTGTGTGAATTTGCAAATACGATGTCAGACACTGTAATATGCTCTGGTCCCCTCCCTGCTTACCGGGGTGATGAGATTCATAGCAGACTGTCGTCACTCATTACTTTAAACGAGTCTACCCCCCAATATTACTGTTATAAAAATGAGCCGCGTCCAAAAGGCAAAGGGGGAAGTGTTGTTACAATTTATAGCAATATTCTAAGTATTTCTCAGAGGGCAGGCTTTAAGTATAACTCCTTTGAAGTAATGGTGCTTCATATAACATTATCTAGAGAAACAAGTGTTAATGATAAATCCCCTGTGATGTTTGTACTGGCTACTGTATACAGGCCACCAGGGCACCATACAGACTTTATTAAAGAATTTGCTGATTTTCTATCAGAGTTAGTGCTGGCTGCAGATAAAGTCTTAATTGTTGGTGATTTTAATATCCACGTTGATAATGAAAAAGATGCATTAGGATCAGCATTCATAGACATTCTGAACTCTATCAGGTTTAGAGAACACGTGTCAGGACCTACTCATTGTCTAAATCATACTCTAGATTTAATACTGTCACATGGAATTGATGTTAATGGTGTTGAAATTCTGCAGCAAAGTGATGATATCTCAGATGATTATCTAGTCTTGTGTAAGCTCCATATAGCTAAAACTGTAAATTCTACTCCTTGTTACAAGTATGGTAGAACCATCACTTCTACCACAAAAAACTGCTTTGTAAGTAATCTTCCTGATTTATCTAAATTCCTCAGCATATCCAACAGCACAGAAAAACTTGATGTAACAGAAACTATGGACTCTCTCTTTTCTAGCACTTTAGATACAGTTGCTCCTTTAAACTTAAGGAAAAGAGTCCAACACCGTGGTATAATGAGCACACTCGCGCCCTAAAGAGAGCAGCCCGGAGCGCAGCTGGAGGAAAACAAAACTAGGGGTATTTCGTATTGCTTGGCGGGAAAGTACCCTATCCTACAGAAAAGCATTAAAAACTGCTAGATCTGATTACTTTTAGTCTCTTTTAGAAGAAAACAAACATAACCCCAGGTATTTATTCAATACAGTGGCTAAATTAACAAAAAATAAAGTGAAGTGAAGTGAAGTGACATACGGCCAAGTATGGTGACCCATACTCGGAATTCGTGCTCTGCATTTAACCCATCCATCGTGCACACACACAGCAGTGAACACACACACACACTGTGAACACACACCCGGAGCAGTGGGCAGCCGTTTATGCTGCAGTTGGGGGTTCGGTGCCTTGCTCAAGGGCACCTCAGTCGTGGTATTGAGGTGGAGAGAGCGCTGGACATTCACTCCCCCCACCTACAATCCCTGCCGGCCTGAGACTCGAACTCGCAACCTTTGGATTATGAGTCCGACTCTCTAACCATTAAACCAACAACATGTATGGTAGACCCTATTCCATCTAAACTACTAAAAGATGTGCTTCCAGAAGTCATAGAACCTCTTTTGGCTATTATTAATTCGTCATTGTCATTAGGATATGTCCCCAAAACCTTCAAATTGGCTGTTATTAAGCCTATCATTAAAAAACCACAACTTGACCCCAAAGATCTAGTTAATTACAGACCGATCTCGAATCTCCCTTTTCTGTCAAAGATACTAGAAAAGGTAGTATCCTCACAATTATATTCCTTCTTAGAGAAAAATGGTATCTGTTAGGATTTCCAGTCAGGATTTAGACTGTTTCATAGTACTGAGACTGCTCTCATTAGTTACAAATTACCTGCTCTTATCATCTGATCGTGGTTGTATCTCTCTATCAGTGCTATTGGATCTTATCGCTGCGTTCGACACTATCGACCACAACATTCTTTTGAATAGACTAGAAAACTTTGTTGGTATTAGTGGAAGTGCATTAGCATGTTTCAAATCATACTTATCTGACCACCATCAATTTGTAGCAGTGAATGAAGAGGTATCATATCGATCACAAGTGCAGTATGGAGTACCTCAAGGCACAGTACTAGAGCCGTGAAACGCTTTACATGTTACCCTTGGGAAATATCATCAGGAAACACGTTGTTAGCTTTCACTGTTATGCTGATGATATTCAGCTCTATATTTCTTCGCGGCCCGGTGAAACACACCAAATTGAGAAGCTAACGGAATGCATAGTCGATATAAAAAAAACTGGATGACGAGTAATTTAATTACTGCTAAATTCTGAAAAAACAGAGGTGTTAATTATAGGACCTAAAACCCCACATGCAATAACTTAGAACACTGTCTAACACCTGATGGCTGCTCTGTAAATTCTTTGTCATAAGTTAGGAATCTAGGTGTGCTATATGATAGCAATCTTTCCTTTGACAGCCACATTTCTAGCATTTGTAAAACTGCATTTTTTCATTTTTGAGACCTGTGCTCTCAAAGTCAAATGCAGAAATGTTAATTCACGCATTTATGACCTCAAGGTTAGATTATTGTAATGCTTTATTGGGTGGTTGTTCTGCACGCTTAATAAACAAACTCCAGATGGTCCAAAATGCAGCAGCTAGAGTCTTTACTAGAACCAGGAAGTATAAACACATTAGCCGGGTTCTGTCAACACTGCACTGGCTCCCTATTAAACATCGTATGGCATACACATAACACATAATACGCTTCTAATATTCAAATCCATTAAAGGATTGTTAGGCTGCATTAATTAGGTCAACCAGAACTGCGAACACTTCCCATAACACCCTACGTACTTGTTACATTGGATCCAGTCCATATCCAGATCAGATGGTGGATCAGCAACTAGAGATGACCTCTACAGCCCTGAACGTCAGTGGAGATCAGGACACCTAGATGAGCCCCAGAGACAGATCCCCAGTGAAGACCTCGTCACCTAGACGGCCACTGGGACAAGACCTCGGGAACCAGATGAGTCCTGTACACAATCTGACATTGCTGCAGTTGGAATTGAACTGCTGGTTCGTCTGGCCAGAGGAAAACTGGCCCCCCGACTGAGCCTGGTTTTCTCCCAAGGTTTTTTTCTCCATTCTGTCACAGATGGAGTTTTGGTTCCTTGCCATTTTCACCTCTGGCTTGCTTAGTTGGGGACACTTAATTTCCAGCGATATCGTCGACTTGATTGCACAGATACTATTTAACTCTCTGGGGTCGACTGTCTCGCCGGCGAGATGAGCTCATTTTTTTTCTTATCAGTGCGAAAGACACTAAAAATACTCAGTCGATTTTGGTCATACAGATAAGTGTTATACATCAATTGAAACTTTGAAGTGTCTATTTTTTTTCGGGTACACTCACAATAAAAACAAAATGTTGTGGTTTTGGAAAATAAAGAAAACAAACAGGGTGCGCTCTCTGTCTTCTCTGTCTCCGCGAACTGCTAGAAACGCGTCACTAAAATGAACTGTAACTCAGCAAATACTCAACACAGAGACATGGGAGTTATATCTATAGAAAGCTTGAAATGTAGTTTTAAATGAAGTCATATCGAAAACAAATATTCTGTGATAAAGTAATCCATATGAAACCAACACAATGTTCAGTCTTTCCCGTCTCATTATCTCTAAAGCAATCCCGCCCCCTCGCGGCTCGCGCCGTTCATATGTAAATATCCATGTGAGACGCGTGCACATGTAAACGCCCAACTCAAACAAAGAGTGAGGAGATTGTTCATCGTGGTTACTGTTCGTTTCTGGAAGACTGAGAGGAATAAGGCAGAATTTCCCTCAAAAGAAGAACAAGATTTCATCCAGTAGAGGAGATCAATCTGATGAGTAAGTAATGTTTCTTTTTTGCATTAGTTAACGTGTTATTGTGACATAAACTTGAACACATTTACTAGTTGGGTTGTTCCCAAACTACAACATGATGAATGCTACGCATCTAAGAATGTTTAGAACATGTTTATTATTAATAGACTACTCTGTTCAGAAATAGATTTTAATAACATGCTAAACAATAATTAGTTTCTTAGATATAAAATGTAAAACCCATTTTTTAAAATCTTCTCACATTCTCTCTTACCTGCCTCAAAGTCAGTCACACTGATGGGCCATTAGGGGGGCGGTCCTTTGTCTCTCAGGTGAGAAACATTTAATATTCAAGGCCATTGTCACTCCCTCGCATATAGGCTTTCGATCACAAAACATGTCTTTAAACATTTAAAATCAATATATTGTTTTCTGTGAAGGAGTAAGCAAGATGATTTTCACATCATTTTGACATGAATATTCTAGCCTACAAGACTGATTACTCAAAAGTCTTATTCAGAACTATTCAGTATGTGTTTTATGGCCTTATTTCAGCTACATCCCCCCCAAAAAAACTTACAAAGCACGCATAATCTTTTTTTTTTTTCTAAAAAATGCAAACATATACTGTACAGTGGGTAAGGAAAGTATTCAGACCCCCTTAAATTTTTCACTCTTTGTTATATTGCAGCCATTTGCTAAAATCATTTAAGTTCTTTTTTTTCCCCTCATTAATGTACACACAGCACCCCATATTGACAGAAAAACACAGAATTGTTGACATTTTTGCAGATTTATTAAAAAAGAAAAACTGAAATATCACATGGTCCTAAGTATTCAGACCCTTTGCTGTGACACTCATATATTTAACTCAGGTGCTGTCCATTTCTTCTGATCATCCTTGAGATGGTTCTACACCTTCATTTGAGTCCAGCTGTGTTTGATTATACTGATTGGACTTGATTAGGAAAGCCACACACCTGTCTATCTAAGACCTTACAGCTCACAGTGCATGTCAGAGCAAATGAGAATCATGAGGTCAAAGGAACTGCCTGAAGAGCTCAGAGACAGAATTGTGGCAAGGCACAGATCTGGCCAAGGTTACAAAAAAAATTCTGCTGCACTTAAGGTTCCTAAGAGCACAGAGGCCTCCATAATCCTTAAATGGAAGACGTTTGGGACGACCAGAACCCTTCCTAGAGCTGGCCGTCCGGCCAAACTGAGCTATCGGGGGAGAAGAGCCTTGGTGAGAGAGGTAAAGAAGAACCCAAAGATCACTGTGGCTGAGCTCCAGAGATGCAGTCGGGAGATGGGAGAAAGTTGTAGAAAGTCAACCATCACCGCAGCCCTCCACCAGTCGGGGCTTTATGGCAGAGTGGCCCGACAGAAGCCTCTCCTCAGTGCAAGACACATGAAAGCCTGCATGGAGTTTGCTAAAAAACACCTGAAGGACTCCAAGATGGTGAGAAATAAGATTCTCTGGTCTGATGAGACCAAGATAGAACTTTTTGGCCTTAATTCTAAGCGGTATGTGTGGAGAAAACCAGGCACTGCTCATCACCTGTCCAATACAGTCCCAACAGTGAAGCATGGTGGTGGCAGCATCATGCTGTGGGGGTGTTTTTCAGCTGCAGGGACTGGACGACTGGTTGCAATCGAGGGAAAGATGAATGCGGCCAAGTACAGGGATATCCTGGACGAAAACCTTCTCCAGAGTGCTCAGGACCTCAGACTGGCCCAAAGGTTTACCTTCCAACAAGACAATGACCCTAAGCACACAGCTAAAATAACGAAGGAGTGGCTTCACAATAACTCCGTGACTGTTCTTGAATGGCCCAGCCAGAGCCCTGACTTAAACCCAATTGAGCATCTCTGGAGAGACCTAAAAATGGCTGTCCACCAACGTTTACCATCCAACCTGACAGAACTGGAGAGGATCTGCAAGGAGGAATGGCAGAGGATCCCCAAATCCAGGTGTGAAAAACTTGTTGCATTTTTTTTTGTCCAAAAAGACTCATGGCTGTATTAGATCAAAAGGGTGCTTCTACTAAATACTGAGCAAAGGGTCTGAATACTTAGGACCATGTGATATTTCAGTTTTTCTTTTTTAATAAATCTGCAAAAATGTCAACAATTCTGTGTTTTTCTGTCAATATGGGGTGCTGTGTGTACATTAATGAGGGAAAAAAATGAACTTAAATGATTTTAGAAAATGGCTGCAATATAACAAAGAGTGAAAAATTTAAGGGGGTCTGAATACTTTCCGTACCCACTGTACATCAATATTGCTCACATATTATTGTAGCATATTATTGTATTGTAGTTTGTGCTGAACACAAAAAAAAATACATGTTGGCCAATAGTATATGATAAGTAGCTGAAATAAGCACAAATGTCAGGGCATGTAAACACATCTCAAGGGCTCCAAAATCACCTCAGACCCCAGAGGGTTAAACTGAACTGAGCTGGACGATGACATCACTGAATTCAATAATGAAATGCCTTTAACTGAAAATTGAGTTAACGTTAATGCGTATAGGACGACATCTCGCTGCTGAACCACCATCTGTTCTGATTGAGGTAGAACCAACCAATCATCGATGTAATTCAATATGTGGATGCCTTGGAGTCTGAGAGAAGCCAGAGCTGCACTTGGTGAAAGTGTGTGGTCACCACACAACATTTCTCCAGTGCTAGGCCAAACGGAAGAATCCGATATTGGTATGCTTTGCCAGCATCTTTAATCTGAACGTCTTGACAGAGTGGTTGAGTTGGCGCAGATTTATAATAGGACGCAACCCCCCAGCCTTTTTTGGAACAATGAAGTATTGGCTGTTAAATCCGGACTCTCTCTCAAGCAGAGGGATGTGCTCTTTGACCTCCTTTCTCAAAAGAGCCACCACAGTGTGCTTGACCCCATTGAATCTAGGCGGACGAGAACCGAATTGGATTCTGTAGCCTCTCTCCACAGTCTGCAGGACCCACAGAGACACATTTGGCAGGTGCTTCAATGCTGCCAAAAAGTCTACTTAAGGGAACCAGGGAACTAAGACTGGCCTCTGGTGAAGTCTGAGCTGCCAGCTCGGCGCCCTGAGGTGGATAACCGGCAGAGACAGACCGATCTGACTGCTCTAATAACCCGCTGCTACGTTTCTGGGCGGACACTGAGCACTGCGCTCGCTGGAGGCCGCTGTGCCCTGAAGCACCGGAGGTGGCAGAGTTAACAGACCGGTCTTCTGAGGGCACTGAGGAGAGACGGGCACCGTATGAATAGGTGCACACCGCTCTTCCCCAGAGGGGCCTGCCCTCAGAAGCCTAGCGCTCACGGCATCAGGACTTCCTCGCCGAAGCCTTCTGAGAAAGAATAACAGTCCTCAGATCCGCCTTCTCCTTAGAAGACTAAGTGCCCTGTATGAGGAGCTGGAAGACAGCTGGACCCCGGTGGGGATGGTACTGCTGGAATTCCACCTGCTTCCTAGATTCTTTGTGAAGCCTCCTTGATTAGCGTACCTCCATCTCTGTTAACGGTGGAAGGTGATTATTGCAGGTTCATTAGCGATTTCCATTTCATTGGACATCTTCTATGTATTGAGCCAGAGATTCTGCCCTTGGCAGACAAGTTGTTGGCCAATCCTTTGGCTTCCCTGGGAGTTAGGGGTAGACATGTTAGATCCCCCTAGGTGACAGGTGGGGGGGTCTGGTAGGTATATAATACCCAGACACCTGGCCATATTCCCTTGAAGGAATCATATTATAAGATATGCCTTTGAGCTCTGCCCAGGGGCCAATCTTCTTTTTACTTGGCCCCTAGCAAGTAACTTACTTTAGGGCTTGCAGCTCAGGCTTTTTGACTGAAGGGGATAGTGTCACTGACAGCCGTTGATGCGTCCGAGGGGCCACTCCAATGGTTTCCTGTGGAGTTGGTTCTTAGTGCTTGCCTTTTAGGTAATATGGCATGCTTTCCCCTCAGCATAGCAGAGTGGGTATTTTCAGCAACCTCTAGAGGACACAGTGCGAGTTTCCTTGAAAGGGAATATGCATGTAACCATGGTTCCTTGAGAGGGAACGAGACACTGCGTCCCCTCACCATGCCTCTGGGATGCCTGCTTCGTCTCCTTCAAATGATGTGCTCTTCCAGCACCCTTTTATACTATGGTCATACTGGTAGTGACAACATAGGCTGCCATCGGCTAATGTTATTGTTGTGTTTAGACATGCGCTTCAGACACGGTCACACTGATGGCGTTCCCCCATAGCAACCTCTGTATTGTCTCGTTCCCTCTCAAGGAACAATGGTCACATGCATACCTGAGACGTTTTCTTTGTTACTGTTTTGCCTGATTTCTAGTTCTTTGTTGCCATGGTTTCTAATTAGTTTAAAACTTGTTCCTTGTTTCTCTTTGTATTTAAGCTCATAGTTTTCCAAGTACTGCGTTTGTTGTAATTTATAGTAGTGTTGTGTTTTTCGGTCACACTTTATATTAGGTGGCCTTAACTACTATGTACTTACATCAAAAAATAAGTACAATGTACTTATTGTGTTCATATTGTATTGCAAAACATTTTTGCTGCTTTGAGGTGGGATATGGGTAAGGTTTGGGACAGGTTGGGTGGTTTGGGTAGGTTTAAGGGTGGGTTAAGGTGTAAGGGATGGGTCAACAGTGTAATTATAAATGTAATTACAGAAATTAATTACAGATGTAACTACATATAGGTATTTTTAAAAATATAAGTACAATGTAAAAATATGTATGTACACAATAAGTGCATTGTACCAAATAATTAATTTAAATGTAAGTACATAGTAGTTAAGGCCACCTAATATAAAGTGGGACCTGTCTTTTCTAGCTCTCTTTGTATCACTGATGTACATCAAAAAACCAACCAACAGTGCAATTTTCTAATTTAACATAGTTGAGAAAGACGTGAACTCATAGAACTACACTAAAGGCAGAGAATACTCCTCTGAGCCACAGTAGCTCATCTGAAATCGGGTAGCCAGCTCTAAAGGTGAAATCCTAAAACCACCATTGGCAGCAGCATACTCCATAGTATTGAAAAAAATTACAATTGTGCATGATTGCTGAGATATTTCTACTCTCCAATTCATATTTAGTAGGTTTGATTAAAGTTTTGTCAATGTACTCAAAATATTCAGACAAATGTTATGCAAAAATGGACAAACAACCTAAGACTAATGGTGATGCTGCATATACGTTGCAAGGTGTCAGTGCAGCAGAAAAAAAAAAAGTTACTGAATGAATCTATTTTTTAACTTCAACTTCGATAAGATCTTGAATCACAGTTTAAATTAAATTATAAAGAATTTAGAAAGCACTGCATTTCTCACTGATGTACTTATAGTAAAAAAAAAAAAAAAAAGAACAGCTAAAACAAACTGACAATACATTTGATATAAAGTAAAAGTCACACCTGAGTATCGAATTTTCTTTCTCTTTGACAAGAATCCATCTCCAGCCCAGTCCTAGCAGAAGATGGAAGTTCCCTGTTGAATATGTATCTGTGTTTCTGTCTGTGTGTGAGTGTGTGAGTTCTTATATACACATACCATGTGATGTCAGGCTGTTTCGCATTCTTGAGTTTACCTGACAAAAAGAAAATGAAAGTGTCCTTTAGTATTGTTGGTGGTGAGATTTTATGGTAAAGTATGTAGTTTATGCTAAAATTGATTAGCTGTCTACATGGAATTACAGTACTCAAACGAAAGAAAATGTTTTAACAGTCTAACAATTGAGTAATATGTGCAGTGGACTCACACTATTATCATTATGGACAGCATTGTTATTTGTCAAATTGCTCTGCTAGTGGTGTAGATCTTAAAATTTAATCTATTGTAATAATTATTTCTTTAATATGGGGGAATAAGGTTCAATATATCCTTATTGTGCTATATAAAAACAACTGCATTTATTAACATGAATTATGCTCGCCGCTATACCTTGAAACTTAGTTGCTAGTTTTGTTTATTGAGGGGGATTACCTGCCTTCGATCCTGCAAAGTCTATGTCCCAAATGTACCAGATAATTTGGGGTAAATACCTGTATAACAATGTAATGGTCTAAACATTACCTGTTTTTTCATTATTGTATTTTTCACTGGCTATTGCTTAAGAGGTATCTGGTTGAAGGGTAATACCACTAGGAGCCGCTTGAGGGTGCTAGTGAGTAGTGGTTACCGGATATAAGCCTGGTCAGCGACGAGCAAGTTAGTTCGTTTGGTAGAGGGAGGGAAACCTCTTGGTTGAACTAATGCTACCTGCCTACATATTTTAAGTCCTGTTCTGAGAACTCGTAGAGTTTATGCTCAAACATGAGTATTGGCTGACCTTGATAATGACTTGGTGTATTTGTATGCATAATGACTGATGTTAGCTATTTTACTTTCTTTTGTAGAAAGGACTTTTCATCTTGTATATCATCTCATTTATATCACTATTGGACTATACTTCTTTTGTTGTTTGCATTGTGTTCATTATATGAGCACCATTTGGATTCACTGCACGTCTCCGGGAAGCGGAAATATGAATCTGTTAATCTGTGTATCAGCACGCTGTAGTGAGGCTATGGCGCATGGTAGAGGTCTGCGCGGGACTGTTTTTTAAGTCCCGCTCCTGCAAGGTTATATCCTGCACCCACCTGCTCCCGAGATATACAGTCAGGTCCATAAATATTGGCACATCGACACAATTCTAACATTTTTGGCTCTATACACCACCACAATGGATTTCAAATGAAACGAACAAGATGTGCTTTAACTGCAGACTGTCAGCTTTAATTTGAGGGTATTTACATCCAAATCAGGTGAACGGTGTAGGAATTACAACAGTTTGCATATGTGCCTCCCACTTGTTAAGGGACCAAAAGTAATGGGACAGAATAATAATCATAAATCAAACTTTCACTTTTTAATACTTGGTTGCAAATCCTTTGCAGTCAATTACAGCCTGAAGTCTGGAACGCATAGACATCACCAGACGCTGGGTTTCATCCCTGGTGATGCTCTGCCAGGCCTCTACTGCAACCGTCTTCAGTTCCTGCTTGTTCTTGGGGCATTTTCCCTTCAGTTTTGTCTTCAGCAAGTGAAATGCATGCTCAATCGGATTCAGGTCAGGTGATTGACTTGGCCATTGCATAACAGTCCACTTCTTTCCCTTCAAAAACTCTTTGGTTGCTTTTGCAGGATGCTTTGGGTCATTGTCCATCTGCACTGTGAAGTGCCGTCCAATGAGTTCTGAAGCATTTGCCTGAATATGAGCAGATAATATTGCCCGAAACACTTCAGAATTCATCCTGCTGCTTTTGTCAGCAGTCACATCATCAATAAATACAAGAGAACCAGTTCCACTAGCAGCCATACATGCCCACGCCATGACACTACCACCACCATGCTTCACTGATGAGGTGGTATGCTTAGGATCATGAGCAGTTCCTTTCCTTCTCCATACTCTTCTCTTCCCATCACTCTGGTACAAGTTGATCTTGGTCTCATCTGTCCATAGGATGTTGTTCCAGAACTGTGAAGGCTTTTTTAGATGTCGTTTGGCAAACTCTAATCTGGCCTTCCTGTTTTTGAGGCTCACCAATGGTTTACATCTTGTGGTGAACCCTCTGTATTCACTCTGGTGAAGTCTTCTCTTGATTGTTGACTTTGACACACATACACCTACCTCCTGGAGAGTGTTCTTGATCTGGCCAACTGTTGTGAAGGGTGTTTTCTTCACCAGGGAAAGAATTCTTCGGTCATCCACCACAGTTGTTTTCCGTGGTCTTCCGGGTCTTTTGGTGTTGCTGAGCTCACCGGTGCGTTCCTTCTTTTTAAGATTGTTCCAAACAGTTGTTTTGGCCACGCCTAATGTTTTTGCTATCTCTCTGATGGGTTTGTTTTGTTTTTTCAGCCTAATGATGGCTTGCTTCACTGATAGTGACAGCTCTTTGGATCTCATCTTGACAGTTGACAGCAACAGATTCCAAATGCAAATAGCACACTTGAAATGAACTCTGGACCTTTTATCTGCTCATTGTAATTGGGATAATGAGGGAATAACACACACCTGGCCATGGAACAGCTGAGAAGCCAATTGTCCCATTACTTTTGGTCCCTTAATAAGTGGGAGGCACATATGCAAACTGTTGTAATTCCTACACCGTTCACCTGATTTGGATGTAAATACCCTCAAATTAAAGCTGACAGTCTGCAGTTAAAACACATCTTGTTCGTTTCATTTGAAATCCATTGTGGTGGTGTATAGAGCCAAAAATGTTAGAATTGTGTCGATGTCCCAATATTTATGGACCTGACTGTATTCACTCTTTGTTCACTGCTGTCCGCTTTGAATAATTTTCTTCCCGACCTGACCATTCCCGCTAAATTTAGATCTCTCGAATTTTGTGCCAACACAGTAGGGAAAAAAAGTGTCAGAGAAAATAAAAATGTACAAAAATTGTATTCCTTATTTTTATTCGTCTTGTCAGGATACAATTCGTTTAACCTTTACGTTACCGACCGCTACCGCGTTTTATTCAGGAATGCAGACCTCTAGCGCATGGCTTGATTCAGCGCGGCTTTAAGGTTAACGAGTCTCTGAACGCCATTGACTATCTTTTCTTCTCACTTATTGGATTATATCATTGCATCGCTCTCAAATAACCTTGTGGATTTATACTCATCTCATAAAATAGAAAAAAGAATATTTGTTGGTGAAGTGGTTTTATCTTTCAGTACTGATAGAATTTCTGTTGAACCCCCTCAGAGTAACATCTTAAAAAAAGGAGGTGTTGCAACAAGACTAGAAACACTCTCATGATTTAAATGGGCTAACTGAGTTGAAATTAAACAGATAAATTTGATGTTGAAAATGTTGGCAGTCAAACCCTTTACTCTTGACATCCACATTTCCTATAACTCTCCATGATGCCATAGGTTTTATCAGAGATGTGGATTGTTATGCACACAGACATGAGTGATGCAGGCTACTCTCTGCATTTAAAGTACCCCTATTATGGATTTTTGAAAATTACCTTTCATGCAGTGTGTAACACAGCTCTAAGTGAATGAAAACATCCAGCAAAGTTTTAAATCTGAAAGTGCACCATGTATAAAGTTATTGTCTTTCAAAAGAAAGAGTCGACTCCGAGTCATGAAAATGAGTCGTTTTTTAAGGCAAGGCCAGGCAAGTTTATTTATATAGCACATTTCATACACAGTGGTAATTCAAAGTGCTTTTCATAAAAGGAAGTGAAATAGTCATTAAAAATAATAATCACAAGGAATTAAAAAAATATATATAATAATAATAATCACAACAATAAAAACAAAATGATATAAAAATTGATTTAAAAAGAATTTAAAACAGTGAATGATTATAGAAAATGATTATACATAGTGCAATCAGTTCGGACGTAGCACAGTGCTCATTCAACAAATGCACAGCTAAACAGATGAGTTTTGAGTCTGGATTTAAATGTGGCTAATGTTTTAGCACATCTGATCTCTTCTGGAAGCTGGTTCCAACTGCGGGCAGCATAATAGCTAAAAGCGGATTCCCCTTGTTTTGTTTGAACCCTTGGTATTTCTAACTGACTCGATCCTAATGATCTGAGTGGTCAAGTCAAGTCACCTTTATTTATATAGCGCTTTTAACAATACAGATTGTGTCAAAGCACTTAACAGTATCAAATTGGAGGATAGAGTGTCAGTAATGTATAATGATAAGCAGTGATGGGAATAACGGCATTATAAATAAACGGCGTTACTAACGGCGTTATTTTTTCAGTAACGAGTAATCAAACGAATTACTGTTTCCTCCGTTACAACGCTGTTACCGTTACTGACAATAAAATGCGGCGTTACTATAATTTATTATAATTTTATTTTTCAGTTCATCTGAATGGATACGCAGTGTAGGCTACCTGTATTTGACGTACCGTAAACTCTAGTGTGAAGGCGCACAACTCGCCGTCGTTTTGTCTCACGCGCAAAGAAATCTAGAGTATGATTTCGACAATGAGTAGGTCCTGACACGTGTTGTTTAACACCAATAGAGTTTAGAATGTCTATAAATGCTGATCCCAACAAATCTTTTTCATTATCAACATGGATATTAAAATCACGAACAATTAGGACTTTATCTGCAGTCAGCACTAACTCCGATAGAAAATCAGAAAATTGTTTAATAAAATCTGTATGGTGCCCTGGTGGCCTGTATACAGTAGCCAGTACAAACATCACAGGGGATTTATCATTAACACTTGTTTCTTTGGATAACGTTATATGAAGCACCATTACTTCGAACGAAATATACTTGAAACCCGACCTCTGAGAGATACTGAAAATATTGCTATAAACTATAGCATCACCTTTTGGACGCGGTTCATGTTTGTAACAGTAATCTTGGGGTGTAGACTCGTTTAAAGTAATGTAATCATCTTGTTTTAGCCAGGTTTCTGTCAAACAAAGCACATCTAGTTTATGGTCAGTGAAAATATCATTTACAAAAAGTGCTTTTGAAGAAAGGGATCTAATATTCAATTAGCCAAGCTTTATCATGTGTTTATCTGTATTATATAAGTTTTTTATTTGTTGAACATCAATTAAATTGTTACTGTTACTTTGGTTTGGATGTTTTCTGTATTTTCTAGTACGGGGAACAGACACAGTCTCTATAGTGTGATATCTAGGTGGAGGAGTCTCTATGTGCTGAGAATTAACTGACTTCTGTGACGTGAGGCGGCTAGCAGACGGTCGGTTTAGCCAGACTGTCTGCTTCCTGACCTGGGCCCCAGTTAGTCAAGTACGAACTCTAAGACTATGTGCCATATTTCTAGAGAGAAGAGCGGCACCACCCCAGGAGGGATGAACACCATCTCTTTTCAACAGGTCAGGTCTGCCCCAAAAATTCTTCCAATTGTCTATAAAGCCTATGTTATTCTGCGGGCACCACTTAGACATCCAGCCATTGAGTGACGACAGTCTGCTATGAATCTTATTGCCACGATAAGCAGGGAGCGGACCAGAGCATATTACAGTGTCTGACATCGTACTTGCAAGTTCACACACCTCTTTAACATTATTTTTAGTGATCTCTGACTGGCGAAGTCGAACATCATTAGCGCAGACGTGGATAACAATCTTACTGAATTTACGTTTAGCATTAGTCAGCACTTTTCAATTTTAAAAGATGTCAGGCGCTCTGGCTCCTGGTAAACAATGGACTATGGTGGCTGGTGTCTCTATTTTCACGTTCTGTACAATAGAATTGCCAATAACTAGAGCATTTTCATCAGGTTTCTCAGTGGGTGCTTCACTGAGTGGGGAGAACCTGTTTGATGTTTTGATCGGAACGGAAGAGTGGTGTTTTGACCCGCGACTAGGCCGCCTCTCAGTCACCCACAGGGCTCGCAAAATTTCAAAATCCCTGGTAGCCCTTCGGGCAGGTACTCTTCAGATTTTGGTAGCCCGAAAATTAATTTAACTAGCCCAAATTTAAAAAAGAAGACTTTTTTATTTTTTTTATAAATATAGAAAATCAGATAGGAGTTTAAATGTCAATCAAAAATATTTTCAATACACAAATATCAACAAATATGAAGGAAGGAAGGAATCTTATTTCACTATTTACAGGGTATCTGCAGAATTTTTAAAAGTAAATTGAAGGCAATTTATGACCAATTTTAAGAGCTGCACAAGTAAAATGAACACAGAATGAGCGGGGTTGGACAATGTCTATGGTAACACACGGTATTGAGCCATAAAATTACATGATTTTCAGTTCAGATACAGGTTTTCACAAAAACAAAAATCTTATACAACAGCATTTCAGGCTATAGACCATTTTTATGAAAAGGGATAAATCAAGCATATAAATGATTATGTTAATTTAAAACGTATAAATATTTCTGTCTTAATTGTTTAGATTTTTAGAAGGCACATTAACTTCTTTCTCATTTACAACTCTATGTATTTGCTGCATAAAAACATGAGTTGATATTTGCATTGATCTGACCATAAACAGCAAGAAAGGCTTATTGGAAATGCAGATTCACTCTCTGCCACGAGGTGGCGCTTTAGGAGCGCTGAAATATTGCAGTTTCCCCAGAAACGCTGTACACAAAGCAGCTCCGCGTTCATAAATGCTGCTTTATCAGGAATTATAGGTAAAATTAAATTAAAATGCCAACGACACGTTTCTGAGGACAGTCGGTTCCCTTCAGATACATTCACATAAAGACATCCGCGCCGCGTTTTGACTTGAAACCTGCAGCTCATATTTATTTAATGACATCGTTGCCTTTTGAAGTTTAATCCTGCTGTATCGCGACTCTTGTCTTTCCGTCCCCAACTGTAAGACCTCTAGAAATTATAATTAAGACATTTCTTATACCATTTAACGTATTCAAAACTTTTTATGGCCTTAAGTTTGATACAACTCACTTTAAGAGTTTGTAAGGACCCGCGGGAGATCTGTATTTAAGGAGCCCGTCGGGCAGGCGGTGATATATTTTGGTAGCCCGACTGGAAAACACAATAGCCCCGGGATGTCGGGCTAGCGATTTTGCGAGCCCTGACCCAGTTGCCCTGCTGCACGGGCTCAACCAAAACCGAACAGTGTACAAGACTCCCTGAGCTAGTCGCATCCAAAGCAGTATCTACAGCCCTCACATTCTTACTATCCTCAACTAAAGTTTGGATGCGTATCTCTAGTTCTAAAACCTTCTCTGTCAGCCTAACTATTTCCCTGCATTTATCACATGTGAATCCCTCGCTGCTGACAGAGACAGATAAACTGTACATGTGGCAAACAGTGCAAGCAACAATAGCAGGAGAAGAAGCCATTACTCACCGGGATTGATGAATGATACCAACTTAACTTACCACTTACCACTGTTGTTTGATGAGCTCGTGAAAAACGGAGTGAGAAAAAAAAAGGAAACAATAATAGGCGCGAATAGAAACGCGAATGGAACCGCGAGTGACAAGCTAACTGGCTAACGAGCTGCACTCGCGGTTTTAAAAGCGAACGATCAAATTAGTTAGATTAGTTTGAAAGATAACACCAGAAATATGGTGGGAATTAAGTTATATATTATCACTTTAGACAAAAGGGAGTGAAAGTAAGGTAGAGATTCAATAAAAAGCGAAGGTACACGGAGCTACAATCACAAACCTCTCAGCAGCACAACAGGTGGTTTATATTCAGTGAGCACATCTGCAATGTATTTAGGTCCTAGGCCATTGAATGATTTATAAACAAGTAAAAGTACTTTAAAATCAGTCCTAAATGTAACTGGAAGCCAGTGTAATGACCTGAGGACTGGTGTGATATGCTCAGATTTTCTGGTTCTAGTCAGAATCCTGGCAGCAGCGTTCTGGATGAGCTGCAGCTGTCTAATGGTCTTCTTTGGAAGGCCGGTGAGGAGACCATTACAATAATCCACCCTGCTGGAGATAAAGGCATGAACTAGTTTCTCCAAGTCTTGACTGGAAACAAAACATCTAATTCTTGCAATGTTTTTGAGATGATAGTATGCTGATTTAGTTACTGCTTTGACATGACTACTAAAACTAAGGTCTGTCTCCAGAATCACCCCAAGATTTTTGACTTGATTTTTAGTTGTTTGACTCCTAGAGTCAAGGTATGCATTCTCCTTGAGAACTTCATTTTTGTTTCCAAATGCAATGACTTCAGTTTTCTCCCTGTATAACTGAAGAACGTTCTGGCACATCCAACTGTTAATTTCATCAATGCATTGGCAGAGGGAGTCAATGGGGCTATAGTCATTTGGAGATAAGGCTAGGTAAATCTGGGTATCATCAGCATAGCTGTGACAGGCAATTTAGTTCTTTCTCATTATTTGACTTAGTGGGAGCATATACAGGCAAAAAAAGAGTGGTACAACAACTGAGCCCTGTGGGACTCCGCATGTCATGGACGTCCACTTAGACTTATGCTCTCCTATACTCACATAATAACCTCTCCCTTCTAAGTATGACCTGAACCATTTGAGTACCATCCCAGAAAGCCCGACCCAGTTTTCCAGTCTCTCTAGAAGTATGTTATGATCGACAGTATCAAATGCAGCACTAAGATCTAGTAGTACCAGCACTGATATTTTGCCAGAATCAGAATTAAAGCAAATATCATTTATTATCTTAATGAGTGCTGTCTCTGTGCTGTGATGCGCTCGGAAGCCAGATTGAAAATTGTCCAGGTATCCATTTGAGTTTAAGTAGCTGATTAAAACTACCTTTTCAATAATCTTACCTATGAAAGGAAGATTTGATATTGGTCTATAGTTGCTCAACATGGTGTTATCAAGATTGTGCTTTTTCAGAAGTGGCTTAACAACTGAAGTTTTCAGGGAGTTTGGAAAAGTCCCAGAAAGAAGTGAGGCGTTCACCACTTCTATGAGATCTGCTTCTAAACAGTTAAGCACACTTTTGAAAAAAGATGTAGGAAGTGTGTCAAGATAGCAGGTTGACGATTTAAGGTGCTGTACTATTTCTTCCAAAATTTTGCTATCAATTGCTTCAAAAACAGACATAGTAATTTCTTTTTGAAATTGCGGTCAAATCTGTGTGACCTCTGCATAACTTGAGGATGTGCCAATCTCCTTTCTGATATTATTGATCTTCTCAGAAAAGAAGGAAGCAAACTCATTGCATTTGCTGTCGGAGAGCATTTCACTGGGAATCTGACTTGGGGGGTTTGTCAGTCTCTCAACAGTAGCAAAAAGAGTGCGAGTGTTGTTTAAGTTACTGTTTATAAGGTTTGAGAAGAAGGTCTGTCTAGCTGTGGCTAGTTCCACATTGAAACATAAAAGCTGTCTTTATAGATGCTATAGTGAATTTCGAGTTTCGTCTTCTGCCACATCCGCTCAGCTTTTCTGCATTGTCTTTTCATACTCTGAACTGCTGTTGATTTTCTCCAAGATGATTTTTGTCTGCCAGTCTTCTTGCTGACCTTTACCGGAGCAATATCATCAATAACATTCTTAACTTTTGCGTTAAATGAATCCAGGAGAAGATCAACAGAGTCTGCAGAAATGCTTGGTGTTAAAGATATAGCCTTCATAAATAGCGCATTAGTGTTTTTGTTAATGCATCTCTTTCTGACAGAGACTGATCTAGATTCAGTGATCAATATATCAAAGAAAATACAGAAGTGATCAGATAGTGCTACATCCTTAATAACAATGGATGAAATGTTTAGACCTCTACTGATGAGTAAATTTAGAGTGTGTCCACGATTGTGTGTGGGTCCATGCACATGCTGAATCAAACAAAAGTGTTTAAAACAGTTATCATTTCTTTTGTAGTTTTGATTTCTGCATTATCTATGTGAATATTAAAATCCCCTGCAATAGCAAAACAGTCAAACTCTGAGGAAATCATTGATAACAGTTCTGTGAACTCTTCAACAAAGGCTGGAGAGTATTTTGGAGGCCTGTAAATAATGATAAACAGAATACGTGGAGCACCTTTCAGCATAATACCTAGGTATTCGAAAGACAAATACTGACCAAATGACACTTGCTTGCATTGATAAACATATTTAAATAGAGCAGCTACACCTCCACCTCTCCTAACAGTCCTGCGGACACTCATGAAAGTAAAGTCACTCATGAAAGGAGGGGCTGTTTCATTTAGGACTGTTGCACTGCAGCTGTCTTCTAGCCATGTTTCATTTAGAAACCTAAAATCCAGGTTGTTTGTGGTTATTAAATCATTGATCAGAAATGATTTATTTTTTAGGGAGCGAATGTTTAAAAATGCTAACTTGATGGAATTACATTTTGTCTCTACAGCAATCTTTAGACTGATGCATTACAGGCTGCAGATTAGATGGGTCAGCCATATGGCTTGAGAAGACCTTAGACTTTCTATCATGTGATAAAACAGAATTAGGGAGAGCTACAACCACACTGGGTTCCTACCTGTTCTGTAAACATTTGTGTAAGTTGCTGCTAACATAGCGGTGACCCAACACACATCACTGAGAGTAGCTATCAGTTGTTTTTGGTTTACCTACAGCCGATGGAGGAGGGTTTGGGCCCTGGCGTTGTGGCAGCGGTCGGAGAGCTCTCACAGGAGGAGGAGGGAGAGCTGGGCCTGCAGTCTTTGGTGGTTGTGGGGCCCGCCATTTTTTAGTTGATATCTGGGGGCTTGCAGCGTAAGAGTGGGAGAGTTTGGTCCCAGCATACACCAGTTCCTCCATTTTCTGTGAGAAGCTTAGAACTGGAGATGCTGGAGAGAGGGATAATATGTCTGGTGAGATGGGCTCTGGCTCTGGTGTTTACAGTGGCTGTGATATGTTGTCCTGGCTTCCCTGGCTGTTTTCCAGAAAGTCGTCCTTGGGTGCTGAGTCTTAGAGCTGTTGTAGTACGTCACAATCTGTCTGTGTTGAGCTCTGTGGGCAGGGCTCAGCCGGGATAGTTTCCATGAGGAGAGCTTGTTTTGGCTCTCTAAAAACAATGTAGAACGATTTTGAATTTGGAGGAGAAAAGTGTTGGGAGTTTTTAGACATACCCTGTCTTGAACCGTTGTACACAGAAGAGTACTCATGCGCCTTGCAGAGCTAGACAAGACGAGCGTTTGTGGTTAAAAAGTGTATAAATATATATATTTTTTTTAAAATGGCCGATCGTTTTGCTAGATAAGTAATTTCTCGTCTGGGATCTTTTAGAGCCCTTTGAAGCTGCATTGAAACTATATTTTTAACCTTCGATCCGTTGAGCACCACTGAAGTCCACTATATGGAGAAAAATACTGGAATGTTTTGGAACATATTGGATGACATGGGGGTGAGAAAATTATCAGGAAATTTTTATTCTGAAAGTGGGGTATTTCTTTTAAAAACTGTTGCTGTCATGTACTCTGTACTAGAGGTCTTCACGTGTCCAAAAATTTGTACCCGAACCCGAAGAGACCCGTAAATGTGCTGCACCGAACTGACCCGGACCCGTGTTTTATTTGAAAGTGGGACCCGAACCCGTGCAGACCCGAGAAATGCCTTAAATGTAGCCTACTACCCGGACCCGACGCAGACCCGACCATTATTCGAAAGTTGGACCCGAACCCGGCTGGGAAGACACAGACCCGAATGCACCCGATCGGCACATATTGCACAGCAAACTACTAAGTCAATAACAAGTTGCGAGGGGAAAAAAAAATCCTTACTACTGTTAGCCTTCTCCCTTGACTGCGATGCATACAATCTAGCCAATAAATTTCCATTCATGTTGGCTGTTCGCTCCTCTCTATTGCCGACTGAAAGAGCCGTCTTAATCCACTGATTATTGCTTTAAAAGTCTACTTGCTGTCACGGTCAGTGACGGATGACTAATGCAACTTCGCTGTTTTTTTTGTTTCTTTTCTCCATCTCGAGTCAACTTCGACTGTTGCGTTTCCGCAACAATAACGATACTTTTTGTTGGTTGTAATAAAGACTCGGAGCAATCATTATTTAGTAAAAAAACGTGCAGAACAAGAAGTGCTTTACACTTTACTGTGTGCGTGTTCAATAATAGGTGTGTCTCTTCAGTTTTGTTTCAGCCTTTTTTTTTTTTTTTCTTCCAAATCACTCATGAAGGAATCCATGATCACCGTCCGCTTTGCAGTAGCCTACATTAACTTCGCACGCGCTCTGCTTCTGGCGGCTCGAGGTAACGCGTGTTTTTTACCTTATTTCCCGCTCACAATTTTCTCCTAATTTTACAAACTGCAAGTTACAAAACACAGGCATGCTGACTGACACTGATCACTGGTAGGTGCGGTGTTCTCCGATCGACTCGGGTATTACACACAATGTTAAACAGACCCGGGACCCGAAGTAATAGATTGGGACCCGACCCGGACCCGGCTGACCATTTAAAATATCAAGAATCAAAGCATCGAATCGTCGACTATTCGGGGACACCCCTAGTATGGTGTGATTTTGTCAGTCTACAAAACAGTAAATAAAAAGAGTCCAGTACTGTCAAGTGTCCTGTCTTTATGCATTATACTTATATTTCTGTATTACAGTCCTAGATTTATGCCTAAACCTACTCAGACACACACACACACACACACACACACACACACACATAAATATATATATATATATATATATATATATATATATACAGTCAGGTCCATAAATATTGGGACAATTCTAACATTTTTGGCTCTATACACCACCACAATGGATTTCAAATGAAACGAACAAGATGTGCTTTAACTGCAGACTGTCAGCTTTAATTTGAGGGTATTTACATCCAAATCAGGTGAACGGTGTAGGAATTACAACAGTTTGCATATGTGCCTCCCACTTGTTAAGGGACCAAAAGTAATGGGACAGAATAATAATCATAAATCAAACTTTCACTTTTTAATACTTGGTTGCAAATCCTTTGCAGTCAATTACAGCCTGAAGTCTGGAACGCATAGACATCACCAGACGCTGGGTTTCATCCCTGGTGATGCTCTGCCAGGCCTCTACTGCAACCGTCTTCAGTTCCTGCTTGTTCTTGGGGCATTTTCCCTTCAGTTTTGTCTTCAGCAAGTGAAATGCATGCTCAATCGGACTCAGGTCAGGTGATTGACTTGGCCATTGCATAACAGTCCACTTCTTTCCCTTCAAAAACTCTTTGGTTGCTTTTGCAGTATGCTTTGGGTCATTGTCCATCTGCACTGTGAAGCGCCGTCCAATGAGTTCTGAAGCATTTGGCTGAATATGAGCAGATAATATTGCCCGAAACACTTCAGAATTCATCCTGCTGCTTTTGTCAGCAGTCACATCATCAATAAATACAAGAGAACCAGTTCCACTGGCAGCCATACATGCCCACGCCATGACACTACCACCACCATGCTTCACTGATGAGGTGGTATGCTTAGGATCATGAGCAGTTCCTTTCCTTCTCCATACACTTCTCTTCCCATCACTCTGGTACAAGTTGATCTTGGTCTCATCTGTCCATAGGATGTTGTTCCAGAACTGTGAAGGCTTTTTTAGATGTCGTTTGGCAAACTCTAATCTGGCCTTCCTGTTTTTGAGGCTCTCCAATGGTTTACATCTTGTGGTGAACCCTCTGTATTCACTCTGGTGAAGTCTTCTCTTGATTGTTGACTTTGACACACATACACCTACCTCCTGGAGAGTGTTCTTGATCTGGCCAACTGTTGTGAAGGGTGTTTTCTTCACCAGGGAAAGAATTCTTCGGTCATCCACCACAGTTGTTTTCCGTGGTCTTCCGGGTCTTTTGGTGTTGCTGAGCTCACCGGTGCGTTCCTTCTTTTTAAGAATGTTCCAAACAGTTGTTTTGGCCACGCCTAATGTTTTTGCTATCTCTCTGATGGGTTTGTTTTGTTTTTTTCAGCCTAATGATGGCTTGTTTTACTGATAGTGACAGCTCTTTGGATCTCATCTTGACAGTTGACAGCAACAGATTCCAAATGCAAATAGCACACTTGAAATGAACTCTGGACCTTTTATCTGCTCATTGTAATTGGGATAATGAGGGAATAACACACACCTGGCCATGGAACAGCTGAGAAGCCAATTGTCCCATTACTTTTGGTCCCTTAACAAGTGGGAGGCACATATGCAAAATGTTGTAATTCCTACACCGTTCACCTAATTTGGATGTAAATACCCTCAAATTAAAGCTGACAGTCTGCAGTTAAAGCGCATCTTGTTCGTTTCATTTGAAATCCATTGTGGTGGTGTATAGAGCCAAAAATGTTAGAATTGTGTCGATGTCCCAATATTTATGGACCTGACTGTATTTATGTGTGTGTTGTAAAAATTACTTAATCTCTGTTTAGTCCTTTCTCTTTCATATTTAAACTTATTTTACAAGTTTAACTTTCATTGTTACACATGATTGCACATGAACATCAGCACCAGTCTCCTCACGAAAGACCTGTGTTTGGTAGATCTACGGTGATGACTGCTTCTCTCTTCAAGTTGGTAGGATACATATTAGAGCAGTGTAAATGAAATTTGAAAAAATAAAAAATAAATATAAATATATATATATATATAAAAATGTGAAGAATAAATTATATTGGATAAATAGGGATGAATGAAATGTCAAATGCTTTGTTTACATTGATTGTGCGTAACTAGGAAACAACATTCTCTTCCCGTTAAATTACGTCTTTGTAGTATGTCCCAGAATGTGCATAGTATAAGTACATAGTACATAGTATAAGCAGGCGAATTGGGACGCAGCATGTGTTCCTGGTTAAGACTCGAGACATTCTCAACAGAACGACAAATCACTAAGGAAACGGACGCTAAGAAAAAGCGCGCCATACTGCTTCTTTCTTCTTCTTTTGTTCAATTCTTTTGTTGTTGTCGTTTACATGCTTAGTGCATATCGTCACCTAATTGATGGTTGTGCAATCATATTTTTTTCCATTTAATCTTTAATCCTTGAGAATATGACTTATATTTTTTGTTTGATGCTAATAACCTGCTTTCTGGAATACACCCCTGATAAAGAATAGAGCAATAGACCCTTTTTGCGCCGACGTCACAATTACGTCATAGCGCTAGCTGGAGGCAAAACAAAGAGAAAACTGGAGGCGGCCCATTCAAACCAGCGCAGATTCGGCTACACAAGGAACTTAAAATATCATCTTGTTGTGATGTTGGGTGCCAGAATCGACATAGTACAGGCTCCAATTTGAAATTTCATCGCATATCTGCTACCACTGCCATCCAATAAACCGACAACAGCTTTGGTTAAACGAGATAAAACGAGCGGACTGGACATAAACTATCGTCAGAAATGCTCGCGTTTGCAGCGCACACTTCTTATCAGAAAAGGTTAAATAAAGTATTGTCTTTTGTTGTTATGGATTATGGTTTGTGTTATGTGTCTAAAGATTTATTATGCATCTCACGACGTCGTGTATGAAATAATGTCTGTGTGCATGTGTGTAAAACAGCAAACTGGCGATTTATATGCTTAATCATCTGTAATATACATTGTTGTGATTGATAGTGGCTGGAATTTCTAAGAACTTGATAAGAAAGAATAATCAAATACAGAAAGTTCAAAATTTGTTTCTTGGAATTTTTATTTCCAGAAAATATTCACATCTTCCTTTATGTAGGCTACTGTATGTTAAGTATTGTAAAGGTATACTGTAATGTCACCGTAAACTTAACTTACATAATTTACAGGATGTATATACTTTAAAATAACTATTTGGCCATTGCATGATACATTCATCTTCAAGTAATATATTGAATGTTTATCTTACTTTTTGTATTGTGGCCCAGTTCACTCTCACGTCTCAACGTTAGCTGTAAAAATAGTTGCCTGCTGAAATTGAAATATATACATCTTCATGACTAGATAGACACAGGTGAGTTTCTCTTTACTACACGTTAGGTTTCTCTATAGATGTGAGTCACTCAACCTGAGGTAATCCTGTCAGATCGTCCATCCTTTGAGCGCAGGGTCGGCCAATCAAATTTCGTCTGTTAAAGTTAACTTATTTAAATAACAATCATGGTCCTGCACAGTGAGTGACCTTACATATGCAGGTAAAATCAGATTTTCTGCAGTCATTGTTAAAAAAACAAGCTAACAAACTTCATAGCTAGCGTTAGTGAAGCGGTCAGTGGAATCTTTCTGCCTCCACCTAAGCCCCGCCCACAGAAAAACGTCACAATGTTTACTAACAGAAAAAGGGTGTACAAACTGCAGTGCTTTATTAATACGTTTCTGCATTGGGCTAACGCATACTAGGGGTGGGAATCTTCAGGCACTTCACGATCCGATTCCAAAACGATTCTTGATCTACATTTTTTACCAATTAATTCTTCTGCTGTGCAAATACATCTTTACAACTTTACATTTTAACCAAAATTGCAGTTTCTATGCTTTTTGTTTATAGTTGGATTTGGAATCTCTGTGTGTCAGTACTGCCATCTTAAAAATAGGGGTGTGAATCTTCACTGGTTTCACGATTCAATTCAATTACGATTATCATAATCAACTCAATATCACGATGCGTCACATTCTCAGTTTTCAATATTACTGCACACGGCTACATTTTCATATAAATTTTATATCAAATTTATTTTGTGCAAAATTTACTTTATTTTTTTTATTATATAAGCAGGCTACTTTCTTTTTAAATTACTTATTTAAAATAAGTGTTCAAGTATCCGAAAGTTTACAGACAATAGTTATGGGTTTTTCTTTTTTCCTCAGCATTATTGCCGTTTGATTATTAAAAATTATGAAAAAAACCAAGCTCAGAATCGATTCAGAATCGTTGAAGAGAGAATCGCAATGCATTGGAGAATAGATTTTTTCTCGCACCCCTAACGCACACCATGGCTGCTTGGGTGTTTACCACTGAGCTGTGGGCTAAGTAATGGTGATTGGCGTTCCGTTATTGACATGCGCTGCACGCAGTAGACCAATCACAACAGACTGGGTCATCGGACCAATCACCGCAGATTAGCGTCACGCAAAGGAGGGGTTTGGAAAAATGAATCGTTGATCGAATCGTTTGTGAGTCGTTGAGCAAAACAGGAAAAAACAAATGCATATTATAAGACAATGAAAGTGTTTTTTGACTTTGCATGCATGTCAACCTGTTGTTGGGGACTCCCAAAACCAAAATATGAACCTTTCATAACCCATAATAGGGGCACTTTAATTTTCATTTCCATTTTTAGCTGAATGACACAAAACTAAATTTTTCATGAGTTCATTACAGTCTGCCAACATTTGCTTATAAATGTGCACATATGCACGACATATGACAAAGGTTATTATGATTGGCTGATGCATCTGTTGAACCCAGTCTCCAGTGTGTGATGTGAAAACACCGAAACCCGTTTTACACATTTCTCAAATTGTTCTAAAGCCGTAGATGCACAGAATGTTTATTTTTAATTTGGCTGTCCTTCACATCTAGTCAGTCAGGAAATTCAGGCAGGAGATCAGGTGATCAAGCTGCTTTTTAAAGTGGATTGTTTACAGTTGCTGTCTTAGTTATTATTGTAATTTTAATTACTTAAAAATTTCACATCTTTCTCTTTTAAAAAAAAAAATATATATATTATTTTTGGAGTTTTATGGCTCTATTTTGGATAAGAAAGCAAGTTGACAGGAAGCAGTGCCTGAGGACCGAGCGCCTGTCTAATATCAACAAATCACCATTTCCATTTTCTGCATTTTATGACAGCCAATCACCGTGGCCCTTTTCTATCTTGAAGCTGGGATGCAGGAGCATGCGCATTAAGTTCGCCTCCCATCGCTCACAGCAAGTTATTTTATTATATTTTTGAGAGTTATTTTGGGGGAAAAGCCGCCGTTAAGTCCGTCTTTGAACTTAGCGACTTGGGAATTTAATCCACCCAGGTAAGATTCCTCAATTTAATTAACTAGCTAGCTAATAATAAGAAAAACCCTATAGGAGCTAACATTTAATAGTTTTTTAAATAAACTTTTACTTTGTCTTAGGTAAGGTGTTGTTTTATTTAGTTCGCTAGCTAGCTATGAATGAATGAATGAATGAAGGGAGCTAGCTGAAACGTATTTTTGACAGAGAAACAAACGATTTACATTGTTATAATTAGTAGGCTATAACGTTGGTATACCGTTGGGGCAATACCTGATATCGTGTTCACTTTTAACACCCAAAATGAATGAGTTTTGTGTTGTATTCAGGTGTTGCACCTGTTATAACAGGAGACTTTGTGTTTACCAACTGATAATAAACTTAATATGATCGTACAAAATTACTTATATATGTGCTACTACAGGGTTTTTCCTGCATATGTGATATATTGAATATTGAATTCCAGTTATGTGGTACATTTTTCTTTGAATCCATTTTTATAAAATTGTTATTTTTCTAATATTGCTAAATAGTGTTTAATTTCCTATTTGTGCTTAAAAAGTGTGCTTCATTCAGAGTAAATATGCCATCAAGGAAGCCATCACTGCAGCGCTCTCTTTTTCATTTTTCTTTATTCATCTTTATATACTTCTTTTCAGGAGTACTACACAGAGAATTATGAGGCGGCCCCTCCGCCAAATTTTGTGCCACCTCTGGTTGTCGACAAAACTCAGGCAGGCAGTCACGTGCACGCATCACTGAACAGCGTCCATTAGAGCTTTTAGTTCATATTTGGAAAAATACTGATATTTTATACAAGTTTACTTGATATTTCTTTACACAGAATCATATACGCGATCCGATTGGAGCGCTTCGAAACAGTGAATCATCTCGATTGGAGGAGCGCTTCGAAACAGTGAATCATTTTGCGACGCAATGGTACTGATTCGGAATTTCAAAAAGCTCCGTTGTGTTCTTTGCTCGCTTTCTAATTTATTCATTGTTTGAATAACCGTGGAAATGAAATCATTACAATTAATAGGTCTAACGTACCATGTTTTTTATTAAACTGTGTTACGATCTCTTCTCAATCGCAACAAAATAAGGGAGTCACCACACACCACAGCCAATTAATAAGTGAATTTATTTATCGGTGTAAGACAGAACAACATTAAATATCAGTATAAGGTAATCAGTGTGTCAGCAGATGTGTGCAAATGGGTAGCATTTATGAAAGACAATAGTCCAACCATTCTCAGTCCATGAAACCTCCAAAAACAACAACCATCCCAAAGGAGATGGATCAAAAGGTGGCGGTGATCTCCCATATCCCTCACATCTCATGAGTTCTCCGATAGCCTCTTGACATGAGACACGGTACAGAGCAAACAACAACAACCCAATCTCTGCACAAGCTCAGCCCACGCTCCCATCTCTGTCCCAGTCTTTTATAGAGCGTCATAATTACATTCAGGTGTGCAACCACTCCCTTCAGCCAATCACCTGCAACTCAGAAATAACGGGTTAATCACTGAAACCGTCACACACCCCCCTTTAAAAGAGATCCGTTACAAACCGGATCAAAAACAAAAAAAACTCCCACCACCATACTTAGAAATAATTTCTATACACATTGTTATACAACCTCTGATCACAGTACAACCATGATTTTCACAATTCTTTCCATTCTCCCACACTGCCCATCTCGCCACCAGCAATCTGGATCCTGAAAGCAAATTAAGGCGACAAAAGAGCACAGAAAAACAGAACCAACCATACAACCATTGTACTTAATTGATCAGATCAGGAACATGAGATAACGCATCTGCCACTACGTTATACGATCCTTTAATGTGTTTAACAATTAAATTGTAGGGCTGTAAAAAGAGAATCCAACGCATTAAGCGCTGACTCGGCGACTGTAAGGAATGCAAGAATGTAAGAGGATTGTGATCAGAAAACACCTCCACGGGCATTCCTCCCCCCACATACACATCAAAGAACTGAAGTGCCCAAATTAAAGATAAAGCCTCTTTCTCGATCACAGAGTAATTTTTCTGATAAGTGTTAAACTTACGAGAAAAGAAACTTACTGGATAGTCCAAACCATTCTCCCCTGTCTGTAACAAGACAGCTCCAGCTCCAGCACCAACCTGGCTGGCATCCACCTGCAGTTTAAATGGCATATCCAGCCTCGGGGCAGCTAGAACAGGATCAGTGGTCAACAATAATTTAACATTTTCAAAAGCTCTCTGACAATTTTCGCTCCAGTCAAATTTCACTGAGCTCTTAAGTAAGTCAGTCAGTGGAGCAACCACGGTTGAAAAATTTAAACAGAAACCCCGGTAATAACCGACCATCCCCAAAAAGCGCATGAGTTCTTTCTTGGTAGACGGAGAAGGAAACTGCTGAATGGCAAGAACTTTGGCCTGAACTGGACGCACTTTACCTTGGCCAACCTCTTTCCCCAAATATCTTACAGTAGCCTTGGCAAACTCACACTTGGCCAAGTTAACTGTAAGACATGCCTCAGCCAACCGAGTTAAAAGAGCTTGCAGATGAACTAAATGTTGTTCCCAGGTCTCACTGAAAACAATTACATCATCCAAATACACTGCACACCCTTCCAGCCCAAATACCACTCGGTTCATCAATCTCTGGAAGGTGGCAGGTGCATTTCGTAAACCAAAACTCATAACAGAGTATGAGTATAATCCAGACGATGTAATAAAGGAGGTTACTTCTCTAGCTCTAGGAGTTAACGGCACTTGCCAATACCCCTTAAGAAGATCTAGCTTGCTCACAAAATTAGCTGTACCCACCTGATCTACACAATCCTCCATTCGAGGAAGTGGAAAAGCATCGGGCTTAGTGATGGCATTTAGCTTGCGATAGTCAGTACAAAATCTATAAGTTGAATCTGCTTTCCTCACTAACAAGCAAGGTGAAGACCAACTTGAGCACGACGGAACAGCTATTCCGTTCTCAAGCATATATTGAATTTCAGATTCCAATGCTTCTCTCTTACTGACTGGGGCCCTATAAAAACGTTGACGAATAGGTTGCGCATCTCCCACATCAACATCATGCTGTATCAGATGAGTACGAGTGGGTATATCGGAGAACAAGCCAGGAAACTCCCATAACAACTGGGTTAGGTCTTTATTTTGAACCTCTGTCAAATGTGAAAACAGAGCATCCAAATTCTGAAGAGTCTCTGAGTTCTTTAATCGAGGTAGCAAAACACAATCTTCAGGAACAACTGTATCCTCCTTAACCATATCTTCTCCTCCCTCAACAAAAGGTTGATGAGACTCAAAAGAAGCAGTGACAACAGGAGCAACTGATTTCGTTGGTTGAACTTCAGAATTTCGAGAACGATAAGCTTTAAGCAAATTTACATGGAAACACTGCTTAGATTTTCGCCTATCTGGAGTTGCAACTTGATAATTTTCGTCAGACAGTTTCCGAAGAACAGTATATGGCCCAGTAAACTTAGCACAAAAAGGAGACCCAGAAGACGGTAACAAAATTAACACCTGATCACCTGATGTAAAGACACGACCTTCAGCATGCTTATCAAAGTGATTCTTCATCTTCTCTTGCGCAACAGCAAGATTTTTCTGTGCACTCAATCCGGCCAAAAACAAACGTCTACGAAAACCATTCACATACTCTACCAAGTTTTGCGGAGGATCCTCCTCACCTAGTCCCTCACGCAAAACAGAAAGAGGTCCACGTACACGATGACCGAAAACTAAATCATTTGGGCTAAATCCCAAACTTTCTTGCTGTACTTCCCTAGCCGCAAGTAATAGCCAGGGTAAACCCTCCTCCCAATCACGATTTAACTCCACACAGTAAGCACGCAAAAGTGACTTCAAAGTCTGGTGAAACCGTTCAATCGCACCCTGACTTTGAGGATGATATACACTCGACTGATTGTGTTTCACCTTAAGCACCTTCAAAACCTCAGCAAACATACGAGACGTAAAATTAGAACCGTTGTCACTTTGAATAATTTTAGGTATCCCGAAAATAGATATGAACTGAGTTAAAGCTTTCACAACTGCTTTGATGGTAATTCTTCGGATGGCATAGGCTGCTGGATAGCGAGTTGCCTGACACATCACGGTCAACAGATATGCACTCCCTGATTTAGATGGAGGCAGTGGTCCCACGCAATCAATTATTAAGTGCTCAAACGGTTTGCTTGTAACAGCTATGGGACTCAAAGGCACTGGTTTCAACAGCTGATTTGGCTTCCCAGTTACCTGGCAAGTGTGACACGTTCTGATGAAAGACGAAATATCCTTTTTCAAACGGGGCCAATAAAATTGTCGTAAAATTCGGTCATAGGTCTTTTTTACTCCTAAATGTCCAGCAACTTCACCATGTGCATGTTGTAATACTACGTCTCGAAATTGTTTTGGCACCACCACTTGAATTATACACTCATCCAGCAAATCCTTTTTACAGGGAACGTACTTCCTTAGAAGCATCTCATCTTGGATAAAACATCCACTAACAGCACTTCTTACCTCCTGAGGCGAAATAACAGCATCAAACAACTTCTGCAACTCAGGGTCTTTCTGCTGCGCATCTACTAACTCCCTATGAGAAATAGGTGAAAGGGTGGACAAACCAGGCACAACATACTTTGACACTTCTTGTTTCTCAAATGGCATCTCACGACTCCTTGCACGAGTCACAACACAAGCTGTAAATACTTCAGGAAAATTTTGATGGAGAATATCGGAGTTCCCGGTGACTGGAATAGGCACTACCTCAGGAGGTGGAATCACCTCTCGCCATACTCTACCTCCAGCCAAATTGTTACCCAAGATGACAGTAACCCCATCCACTGGCAAAGTTGGACGAACTCCCAAGGATACTTCTCCACAGATCAGGTCGGAAGTCAAGTGTACTCTATGCAGAGGAACAGAAAGTGTGTTTAATCCAATTCCTCTAATCAGAACACTCCTCCCTTCACTTGATACCTCAGAAAAGGGCAAAACAGATTCAAGAATAAAAGATTCTGATGAGCCTGTATCTCTCAAGATTTTAACTGGCATTTTTCTCTCAGAGTTTGGCAAAGACACACAACCTTCTGTAATGAACGGTACAAAGTTCTTCATGGCTACTAATTTGGGATCACATACTTCCTCTCCCACCTCTATGGAAGTGCCATGATTAAGGTCATTGGTAGTTTCAGTAAGGTCAGTGACTAACACAGGATTAACCTAATTAATTTGTGATTTCTTTTTTCCAGACTTCCACTTAGCAGCTAAAAGTGGGCATTTATTTTTCCAATGTCCCAGATTAAAACAGTAATTACACACCAAGTCTCTATCAGACTTCACCCGACCACTGTTCTCTGATTTTGAAGGATACATTTGTTCAAATTTCTTTGCTCCAACTCTGTTTTCATTAAAATTACCACTCTGTTGACCTGATCTGTCTTCTCTGTATACCTTTTTATGCGTTAATACATAATCATCTGCTAAAACTGCAGCTTCCATTGCGTCTTTTGGCTTCTTTTCATTTATGTATGTAGCAATGTAATCCGGCACAATATTTTTAAATTGTTCTAAAATGATCAAATCACGCAACTTTTCAAAGTCATCAACAGTGGACGCAACACACCAACGATCAAAATAAGAAACCAGATCCCTTACCACCTCAGAGTGTGTTTGACGATCACCTTTTCTCCAGCTTCGAAATCGTTGGCGATAGGCTTCAGGAACCAGTTCGTAGGCCTTCAAAATAGCTATTTTTACTTTGTTATAATCTTTTCGGTCCTCCATCATGAGCGCTGCATATGCCTCCTGTGCCTTGCCTGTGATCACCGTTTGAAGCATGACAATTCGGATAGACATCGGCCAATCTCTTTCCTCGGACATAGTTTCGAATAAAGAAAAAAAAACATCAGGGTCATGTTCATTAAATTTGGGAAGCAGCCTTAAATTACTAGCCAAGTCAAACCCTCCAGATAAACTCAAACCTCTCTCCCCAACATCTGACATCATTCTCCCTTCCTTTACCAATCTCAACCGCTCCACCTGCAGCTCATAATCTCGTGCGGACTTCTCAGCCTCTAACTTTTTTTGTTCGAATTCGATCTCGCGTTGTCTGAGCACATTCTCGTTTCTTATTCTTTCAATCTCCAATTCATAACGTTTTGTTTCTTTACTCAACTCTTTATCATGAAGCTGCTGCATTTGTAAAATTTCCTTTCTTTCTTCGAAAGATAACCCGGAGAAAATATCTAAAGAACCTTTTGCATCAATGTCGCGTTTTCTCTGTGGAGAGGCCACCATAAGGCTATTTTCACATAACCAATTTTTCACAACAGAACGTAGTGCCTTTTTCCGTGTTTTCTTGTCTACCTCACTGATTTTAAAATGATCTACAAGTTCCCATAATTGTTGTTTCACAAAAGAATTTAATATCTCCTCTGAAGGATCTTTAATAAATTCTTCTATAGACGACATTCTGTTCTCATAAAATGTTACACTTTCAAACAAAAAGCAAGTGCATTTATTTCCCTTTCAGAATAAAACAGGTGAAACAATTATTCACTCTCCCCCTTCTAAACTGCCTACCAACCCACTACGCTAACATATGCCTAATCTTCATGCAGCTTTCAAGAGTAAAGCGACATTAAACACCAAAATACCGATGGTTTAAAAAATTGAACAAACAGCTCAATCAAAAACCACGGCGGTGTACTTCACCCAAAAGCCTGCACAAAAATAAAAAAGGCAAAATAACAAATCAACGCCAAGCGTTGCTAATTCCTACCCGGGAGAAAATGAACAATGTATCCCCTGTAAAAAGAAAAATGCACTTACCTTTGATGATTACTTTCGAACTCACAAGTCAGTTTAAACAATATCTATGTACGTCTCTCAAAACAACGCGCATACCGAAATATTAATCAAATTTCATCTTATGATGTAATTTCGCTTTAGGACGAGCCCCCATTTGTTACGATCTCTTCTCAATCGCAACAAAATAAGGGAGTCACCACACACCACAGCCAATTAATAAGTGAATTTATTTATCGGTGTAAGACAGAACAACATTAAATATCAGTATAAGGTAATCAGTGTGTCAGCAGATGTGTGCAAATGGGTAGCATTTATGAAAGACAATAGTCCAACCATTCTCAGTCCATGAAACCTCCAAAAACAACAACCATCCCAAAGGAGATGGATCAAAAGGTGGCGGTGATCTCCCATATCCCTCACATCTCATGAGTTCTCCGATAGCCTCTTGACATGAGACACGGTACAGAGCAAACAACAACAACCCAATCTCTGCACAAGCTCAGCCCACGCTCCCATCTCTGTCCCAGTCTTTTATAGAGCGTCATAATTACATTCAGGTGTGCAACCACTCCCTTCAGCCAATCACCTGCAACTCAGAAATAACGGGTTAATCACTGAAACCGTCACAACTGTGATCACGTTAAATACCCACCCAGCACTACACGTCATTTGGACGTCGTTTTTGGGGCTAAATCTAGTCGGTCCATCATGGCCTTCTTTTAGACCAAAAATCGACGTTGAAAATTGGTCTTTGTTTGGTCCGTCGGATTTGGTCCAAGTTTAGCCCAAAAATAGATGTTGAAAACTGGGCTTTGTTTGGTCCGTCTAATTTAGTCCAAATTTAGCAGAATACGACCACATATAGCCCTAATATAGCGAACATAAATGTAGAAGAAATAGACAGCTGACATATCTGAAGGACTGTTAAATATATTTAAATATATATTAAAAAATGCATAAAACAAAGCTTAAAAATTGTTCCTCATGATACATGTGTAAATATGTGTATGGATGCGTTTTTAATCAATGCTTTTTTCAATGTTATTTCTACACCACGTTTACCATTTCTAAAGCTATTATATTATATTATATTAATGTAAATTCTGCGTGACTTCTACGTGCTTTAATGGGCGTGCGCACTGAACTGGAGCGGAGGAAGTCACCATGGAAACGGGCGGCAGCTCATCTGTCAAGCAGCTAAACGCCATCTCTCACTTTTGTTTTCACTAATTTCAGGTAAGTTTAGTCACTAAACTGACACAAATAGTACATACATGTGTTCCTGACAATTTCTTTCATATAAATGACACGCTTCCGTTGAATATTTACTTTACAGAAATGGATTAGTGTCTTCAGAAAAAGTCTGTTAGCATCTCAACCGTAAGGCTAACTAACGTTATAAGAGGTAACTTAACTATAGAATTGAGCTCTTGTTTATGAAAGTTTGGGCTTTCTCTCACAAAAGGTTGTACAAACCCTGAAATGCGTAATGTAATGAAATTCAACTATTTCTGCCACAACACCATGGTTATAGTTAGCGTTGCTACTTCAGGTTATATGTCAGCACTGTTTGATCTGTTTATAACAGTGCGTTTGGTCACAAAATTTTGCCGCACCAGCAGAAAAACCAATCTGGAGCCCTGTATAGGAAGTGACAAAAAACTGCTGAAAATTCTAGAAAAATGTTCTCATGCTGTAAGTCAGTTCCCACTTTTGTGCCCTGAGGTGGAAATGCCCTAACAGTAGGGAAAACTCAAGTGTATACTTTACATTTTGGACAATCATTGTTTTTTTAAATTATTTTTACATTTACATTTTGGTTATTGTTTTTTTTCTCACTTCAGATGCTGGAGAAAAAACAGCCAGGCTAAAGCATTCAAAGTGGAAACTTCTGTCGTGGCTCAATAATCCAGGATTGGGACGGTGGAAGGAGCAGAAGAACCAGAAGATCAGAGATCAGGCAGAGATCTACTGGTGCCACTGAAGGAACAGATTTACCTAATGTCTTAGTTAAACCAAAAAAAATTCATCACTCACCTTCATGTCATTCCAAACCTGTAAGACTTTTGTTCATCTTTGAAACATAAATGTAGATCTTTTTAGAGAAATTTCTGCCTCTCCATTTCACAATTTATGCAACTACCACTTTCAAGCCCCACAGAAAGGTAGTAAAGACATCATTAAAGTAAACCATGCGACTCCAGTTGTTTAACCTCAATTTTATGAAGTGATGTGAATGTTTTGTGTGCACAAAAAAACATTGCATTTTTATTTACAAAATAACACGTTCACGAGAGCACCATCATGCATCACTGTTGCGTTGGTGTGACAGCTGGCCATCTCATGGTGCTTTTGTGAAAATGCGTTGGAGACACATAATTTGTGAATAAAGACCTACTTTTTTTGTTTTTGTTGCATTTTTTTGCGTACACAAGGCATCTGTTAAAAATATCTTCATTTGTGTTCTGCACAAAAGGGTCTTATGGGTTTGGAGTGGCATGAAGGTAAGTAATTAATGACAGAATTTACATTTTTGGGTGAAATATGTTCTAATGTGGTTATAATTGGTCATTGTTCTGTTTTATAAACATTTTCAATATTTTAAGGATGTATTGTTTTGAAAAATGATGTTTATATAGAAAAGATGGATTCATTTGATGAAAAGTTACAAGAAACACTTAAATTCTAAAAAAAAAAAAAAAAAAACTTACAAATAAATACTGCTCTTTTGAAAGTCCTATCCAAAGAATACTGAAAAATATCATGATTTCCACAAAAATATTGGGCAGCACAACTGTTTTCCACATTGATAATAATCAGAAATGTTTATTGAGCAGCAAATCAGCATATTAGAATGATTTCTGAAGGGTCATGTAACACTGAAGACTGGAGTAATGATGCTGAAAATTTAGTTCACATGAATAAATTACATTTTACAATGCATTCATATAGAAAGTAATTATTATTGTAGTTATATTTCACAATATTACTGTTTTTACTGTATGTTTAATCAAATGCAGGCTTAATATGTGATCAGGAAAGTGTTTCTTTTACGTGAAAGATGTATTTAATGTGTCAATAAATGTTTTGGAACTCTTTTGTGGATTGTCTTATTTTGACAGTAATTATGAATATGAAATATAAATATAATCATGAATTCACGGTCGGAATTAAGCCTGAAAATACGTCTTTTCAATTTTAACTTTACAACCACATTTAGACGTAATTTGGGCTTAGTTCACACTGCAGGCTAAAGTGGCCCAAATCCGACTTTTTTGCCAAATGTGACCCATATCTGATTTTCTTATGACAGTCTGAACAGCACAAATCCGATTTTTTCAAATCAGGCCCAGGCCACTTTCATGTGTGGTCCTAAATCGGATACATATTCGATGTTTTGCAATTCGACTTCAGTCTGAACGGCCATGTCGCAATAAATATATAATGTCGCAAAATAATTTCACTCCTTTCACAGGCTTTCCTCCTGATATACTACATCAGGGATGCAAAACTCTGGCTCCAACTCTGCTCCAACACACATACCTGTAGTTTTTAAATAACCCTGAAGGACATGATTAGCTGGATCTTCTGCATTTAATAAGGGTTGAAGCTAAACTCTGCAGGGCTATTCTTCTTTTTAACACCAAGAGAAGAATGAAAAAGAAATGAGTATATCAGGGTCTTTAGGGCTGGTGAAATAATTCCCTCTAGCGTGAACTCTTATGTTAAGTCAGCTTTATTTCTATTATGCTTTATATAATACAGATTGTGTCAAAGCACATCACAGAGATAAACAGGGAAATTGCAGAATCAATGGAAGCAATTCAGATTCTGCTGTAAAGCAGGTCTAAAAGACAAGAGTGTAATTATTCATCTCAAGTCAGTTCAGATCAATAACTGTGAAGTTCATCAGTTTGAAATAGGTTGTTTGCACATGACGTCATTGCTGTAGCGAGAAATGCAGCTGGAGGGCAGGAAGTGATTTTTCTCCATAGGAATCAGTAGCAGAAACTCAAGATGCCTGTGTTTTTTTCAAATCGGTCAAACCGAGAAAACACAAGGAGATTTTATCGTGTACGAAAATGTGTTGTTCATAAGGGAGGAAAAGTCAAGAAATTGACTGAAAAACACTGGAAAAAGTGGCTTGTAAACCGATCGGATAAGGCTCGTGTGCAAATGGTTAATATAAGATATAATAATATATTAAGATATTAATACAGATATGAATAGATAATCCAGGGCTGCCAACTCTTAAGTATTCAGCGTGAGACAGTCAGAATTCACTCAGTGCTAAACGCCACACGTAGACACGATGTAAAAAAGATATTATTTGCAGTTCAGAGAGCTTCACTGATTATAACGGAACATTGTGAGATTGCAATCAATTGAAGTGATTATATAGAAGCGCTATTTACTCCCTTTCTAGGCTATAAACCAATCAGAATTTGAGTAAAAGTTTTACTTTACGGGCTGCTAACAGGACCAACGTACACAAACCCTGTATGCAGCAAAGTTTCAAGAGTGACTAAAAAAAAAAGAAAAAGAGAACGGATGAGATAGTGGAACGTCCGTACTGTATTGGTTTAGGCGCTATAACAAGAGAAAGGTATAAACAGAAAACCACAACATATGTTACGTGATCCTTGTTATAAAGAGGAGCGATTTTTAAACTAAATTGAAATACTTGAATGCCATTGAGGCGGCGGATATTGGCTAAGCAATTTACCCTGATTGCAAACAAGCTATTTCGAAAGTGAATCCCGTATTTATATGAGGGATGTGGGATATATGTCACTCCTGAAACTTTGCTGTATGTACAGGGTATGTGGCTGTTGGTCCTGTTAGCAGCACGTAAAACAACTTTTATTTAAATTCTGAATCGATTATAGCCTAGAAAGAGAGCAAATAGCGCTTCCATGTAATCACTAAAAAGCTATAACACTTCAATTTATCACAATCTCACGGTTCCTTTATAATCAATCAATGAAGCTCTATGGACTGCGAACAATATCTTATTTACATCGTGTCTACGTGTGGCGTTTAACATAACATTGAATGAATTCTGACTGTCACCTTGTATGTATTTATATATGTCTGTATTAATATCTTAATGTATTATCATACGTGACCCTGGACCACAAAACCAGTCATAAGTGTCAATTTTTCAAAATTGAGATGTATACATCACCTGAAAGCTGAATAAATAAGCTTTCTATTGATGTATGGTTTGTTAGGACAGGACAATATTTGGCCGAGATACAACTATTTGAATATCTAGAATCTGAGGGTGCAAAAAAAAATCTAAATATTGAGAAAATCGCCTTTAAAGTTGTCCAAATGAAGTTTATAGCAATGCATATTACTAATCAAAAATGAAGTTTTGATATTTACAGTTGGAAATTTGCATCACATCATCTAGCTTATGTGAAACTCAAGATTTGCTTTGTTTCTGGAAGTCTTTCCATGGTAAAGGCACATGACAGGCTTCTCTCCGATGTCCCTGTATGATTCCTAGGTTTTTTAGACATTTAAACAGGTCCCTCTTGAGTAAATCTTCACGTGGTACTTAAGGTTACCTTTTTGGTTGAAACTTCTCTCCAGTGTGAATTCTCATGGTTCACTTCAAGGTATCATTTTTGACTAAAACTCTTTCCACACTGACAGCATGCGAAAAGGCTTCTCTCCAGTGTGAGATCTCATGTGCCTGTTAAAGGTATCCTTTATGAGTGAAACTGTTTCCACACTGTTGGCAGGTACAAAAAAAAAATCTTTCCATAGTGTGAATTTGCCTGTGGGCGTAAAGGTTTTGTTTTTGCTTGAAACTTTTTCTACACAGATCTCAGGTGAACGGTTTCTTTCCAGTGTGAACTCTCATGTGGTAATTAAGGTTTCCTTTTCTGCTGAAACTTTTTCCACACTGTTTGCAGGTGAAAGGCTTCTCCCCAGTATGAATTCTTATGTGGACTTTAAGGTTTCCAGGATTACTGAAACTCTTTCCACACTGAGGGCAGGTGTAAGGCTTCTCTCCAGTGTGAACTCTCATGTGCATGTTAAGGCTACCTTTACGAGTGAAACTGCTTCCACACTGTTGGCAGGTAAAAAGGTTCTTCATAGTGTGAATTCGCCTGTGGACATCAAGGTTTCCACTTTGATTGAAACACTTTCCACACTGAGGAGATATGTTAGGCTTCTCTCTATTGTGAATTTCCATGTGCCTGTCAAGGTTTCCTTGTTGATTGAAATTTTTTCCACACTGTTTGCAAGTGAAAGGCTTTTCTTCAGTGTAAGCTCTCATGTGCCTGTTAAGGTTTCGTTTATGAGTGAAACTGCTGCCACACTGTTGGCAGGTAAAAAGGTTCTTCATAGTGTGAATTCGCCTGTGGACGTCAAGGTTTCCACTTTGATTGAAACTCCTTCCACACTGAGGAGATATGTTAGGCTTCTCTCTATTGTGAATTTTCATGTGCCTGTCAAGGTTTCCTTGTTGATTGAAACTTTTTCCACACTGATGACAGATGAAAGGCTTCTCTCCAGTGTGAATTCTCATGTGCCTGTTAAGGCTTCTTTTATGAGTGAAACTGCTGCCACACTGTTGGCAGGTAAAAAGGCTCTCCATAGTGTGAATTTGCCTGTGGACATCAAGGTTTCCTTTTTGATTGAAACTCTTTCCACACTGAAAGCAAGTGAAATAACTCTTAGTTCCTGTCTTTTGAGCTCTTTTTCGTGAGGAAGTCTTTTCAGACTGTAAGGAACAAAAACATTTTTCTCCGGTTATAAAATCATGAAGATTCTCACACTGAGCTTTCTCCTCAATTTCATTCAGTACTTCTCTCTCCTCTTTCAGTGCCATTAGGTCTAAAGTGGAAAAACAAACAAATAAAAGTTAACCCCAGTTTAATGACACAAAGCAATCCACATCAAAACATTTAGATATGTAATGCATGTATGCTAGATTCTACACCAGGTTGTCCAAACATGATCCTGGTCGGCCAGTGTCCTATAGACAGAGACGGACAGTAGTGAAGTATTTTTACTTTACTGAAATAAATTGAAAATGTATTTGTAGTTTATCAGAGTGTTTACTTTGGAAAACTTTTACTTCACTACATTCCAAAGCATAATATCATACTTTTTACTGCACTACATTTCATAAATAAAAGTTGTTTGTTTTACCTTAAGAATATTAAAAATGTAGTACTTTCTTGTACTCGAGTAAATATTTGAATTACTTTTACCTGAGTAAAAGAAAGCAATAGATTTCTAATGTAATTAAGAATTAAGTGATATTTAATATGAAACGTAGTGCAGTAAAAAGTACAATATTATGATTTGGAATGTTGTGAAGTAAAGTTTTTTTTAAAGAATAACATTGCTTTAAAAGTACTTTTCAAGTGTCTGTACTTTATCATAGAGTAAAAATACTTCACTACTGTCCGCCTCTGCCTACAGAGTGTAAGCTGGCCGTTATACAATTAATTAAAAAAAATCTAGATAATCTAATGTCCGAGTTCAGGAAATCAAGATATAGACTGATCTCAAAATACCATTTATTATGTCTCCTAGGGGATAAAATGCAACAAATTTAGAGAGAGAGTAAAATAGAAAAGGGGACAAACCATCAGATAAAACACCATCAGCTCAACCATCAGATTAAAAAAAAATTAAATCGCACATTAATTCCTTGTATGGTTTTATTAAAGGGGGCAATAATGTTAGCTAATCATAAAAGTGAGCGGTTACACTGTCTTCTTAAAGAGAAAACACCCTAAAACCAACTGTTTGAGTCAAATAATAATAAACATATTTCTGTGGCTAAGTGGTAGGGCATTGCGTTAGCAGCACAAAAGGTTGTGGGTTTAATTCCCAGAGAACACACATACTGATAAAAAAAAAAAATGTACAGCCTGAATGCACTGTAAGTTGCTTTGGATAAAAAGCGTCTGCTAAATGCATAAATGTAAAATGTAAACAGATAGACTTTGATCACTAGAAAAATTCAGCATTAAGATTAATTAAAAAAGGGTAAGGACAGTATTTTTGCAGACACATTATATTGTTCTGTTTAGCGCGAGTATGTAAGTCAGATTTTTATTGGTGAGCGGGGTTTCATATGATGGTTATTTTGTACCATTGTTGTGTTTTTCTCTTGTTCTGTTCTGTTCTGCAAAAATGACCTGCCTTTGGCATCTAATCATTGCTACAACCAGTGCTCAATGTTAATCCTAGATATGTGCTTGTCTTGTTGATATGTGCTTGTCCTTTGGACAAGTAAATCAATCATTTATTTGTCCAAACAAAAAAGTTAGTTGCATGTAAAAAAAAATTAAAAAAATAAAATAAATTATTTGTTATAAATGTAATTTTGTTGGCAGAGGCTATTTACACTAACTCTGCAAAACCGATGTGTGATTGGGGTAGTCAACACTACAAAAGACGTTTGTCAAATATCTGCTCAATTGGCGTAGATGGTAAAGCATGTGCCTGGCTCCTTTTGACACGATCAACCCGGGTTCGGATCTGCCTTTTGCCAAACTTTTTTTTCTCCCTTTTCAAATCTCATAATCGCATCGGAAAAGGCATTTGTTTTCAATAAAAATGAAGGAAATAATCAGAAAGTTGAAAAAAGTATTGGGAAAGGGTAGGGTAGGTGTAGGGAGGGCTTTATTGGCCCAACAAGGTGGCATCCATTTAATAATTTGAATTAAAATTATAATTTACACTCAATGCATTTATTGCATACTGTTTTTTAAATGTACAATACTGAGGCACAGATAATTGCCACTATTTGCAATAAGTAGTATAAACAGCAGAAAATCCTGCTATTTTAACAGTGTAAATACAATCTATAGCTATTTGCACTTAATGTAAATAGCATATTGCTAAAAAATACTGCTATTTTCACTTAGTGTAAATAGAATCCATCACTATTTACACAGCCTCTATTGCTATTTACACAGTGCAAATAGCCACTGCCAATTCTTAAATGTTATCAGTAAATTCATTTAGAATACAAGACACTATAGTGCTTTTACCAATCAAACAAATTGAGTATCAAAACAATGCACTACAGAAGAAACCCAAGGACTGCCATTTAGATGCACTGTTTAATGAAGCGCAGAGGTAGAATGAATTTATTCACCTAGAAAAATTACTGCATAAATAATGTTGTGAGATAAATGTTTTATAACTGTTAAAACATTTAGATGAATATACAAACATGACATTTTTTTTTTTCATTTTTTTTATAATACTGCAATGCAATACATTTATACATGAAATTAAACTGCCCAGTAGGTGTCGACAAGTGACAAACGGAGTCATTAGCTATGTTTTCATCCACCTATTTTTATGCGCATTTTGGAATATCACATAAAAAACAATGGATGGATACGCCAAGATGCACAAATTTTAAAAATGTGTATAAAAAAAACAAAAAAAACTTATGCGCAAATTTGAGTAGGATACAGTATCCGATAAGAAAAAATGTGCATAAACTATGATGGAAACACATTTACTGAATAAATTCATCCAAGCGCATCGAAAAAGTCATGTGACTTTGCGCTATGAGACGGGATAACTTGACTTACTAGCAAACCGATCTCGTTCACAGCATCTATATGTTGTTATGGTCATTCTGAAAAGCCTGAGCAAAGTCTGTCATCAAAGCATTTCTGTATAATTGTCTTACATGACTGTTTCCCAAACAGCAGCATTCACCTCCGAAAGCAGTCACAGCATTTATTGTGTTTCATCTGCTCGCTCTGAGGCACAGGTAATTTATCATACTTATTATATTCAGTTGCTTCTCCTGGTTTTCTTATATTTAGTGCCAGTTTATCAGGAAGTGACGCTTTTGTTCTCTTGGACTCGTTGGATGGAAACGGTGCTTTATTCGCAAATGTTTTATGCGATATTCCAGTTTTGCGCATAAATTTTATTTTAATCTTTGTATGGAAACATAGCTATTGAATCATTCATTCAACCGATTCATTCAAATGTCTGATTAATTCAAGAATGAAGCAAATTACTCTCCTTATGCATTGAATCACTGACGCACAGGATTTATACAAAAATCTTGAATCAATCAGTAACAAAGCACGGTTGTGTGTTGTTCAGAGATGTGCAACTTCTCTTCTGTGATCTTTCTTTGGAACTATTTTCATCGGTCGATATTACCTCTAAAATGTAAGTCATGTTAACTACTTGTTCATTAAACTGTTGTATAAAATCGGTGTCACATTTGCAATCATGCTGATATTTAAGAAAACAACACTCTTGGTTATGTGTTGTTGCTGATTACCATATGCTATAAACATTTTTTAAAAAAAACTCAATATTTTACATTTTTACTGCAGTATATTTCATCTGTGAGTTTATTTGTGTGTGCTATTTTGATTTCTCCATGAGAGTCTCTCACACACAGTAAGGTCGCACATGCTTCATCTGGCACGACCATGTTACGGACAATACATTATCCATTAAGAGTCCCCATTTACACTGAATATAATAAAATCAGAATCATTCTCACCAAAATTTTGATGCATCCTTAGTTATTTTTTGTTTATTAAGTTTTAATCAGGCCACTTGTCCAGTTGAGCAAGTAAAAGTGTCAATGTGCCCCTTCAAAAAATCCAGTTGTCCCAGACAAACAGACATACGCAAGTGCTAAAAATCAATGACACTGTCCACGCTGATCAATGACTGGACTTGTTTGAGATTCACCTCGCTTTGCCTGGAATTTAAGAGCAGGTAGTGTGTCAGCCACCTACAGTATGAGATCAAAAGAAGGCCCACACTGAGATTACATTTTTGTCAAGGAAAACTGAGCTTTTTGAAAACGCTGTCCAAAGTGGATAAATTTGAAAATGGTGTTTTTGCATTGAAGTGTGGACTGTGAAAACGGAGGTATTTGAAAATGATGACGCATGTTTAATCATGTGACACATATTATACCAACAGAAATCTGTTTATGCTGGTATTGTGCCTGTTATGTGCTATTCACATTCACACTGTTGCCAAAGATGTGTAACTTTATACACTGTGCATATCACAGTCCTGCAAAGATGACAGAAAATTGACTCACAATTGCTGTTTGTGGCAAAACATGAGGATAGTTGCGTTTTAGATCAAACATATAATGGTGAATGGTGAGATATTTCAGTAAATAAAATGATCCTGCCAGAAGAATTGCATGAAAACTTAATATGTCTGTTGTAGTGAAGGCACTCCAAGGACCAGTTTATGGCAGGGCCCCTCTCTAACTGCCGGTTTGGAGGGAGATGTGCCCCACTGTGATTGGATCTTGGTGGAGGAACATAAAAAGATGTTCAGAACCATCAGATAAGATGCCAAGACAACTGCCAGACACCTCTAACAGGACAGGAAGGGAGACCTTCTGCATCCACGACCACCTAAGAGAGGACTTCTCATTGGACTACGGGTTGACCCTCACCATCACACCCAATCCTAAGGTTTAGGAAATGACTGCGATAAAAATTCCTCCAGATCTCTGGATGCAACAGCAGTGGCCGAAAAACAAAGAAAGGCCACACAGATCTATCCAAATCCATTCACACCCATGTTTGGAGACCTTAAATGGATGCAAACTGCAAGGGATTCACTTCATCCTCAGATGAAGTACAGTTTATGTTGATGGCCATTGACTGTTAACACAACAGTTCACGGAAGCAGGCCTATTAACATATTATGGTATGAATAAGTGATAGTTCAACAGTTTCCTATCATGTTTGGACTCTTTTTGCTCCTCATGATGCTGATAATAGTTTGAAAGAGGTTTGGTAAAGAAATAATCGCATGGGTGAAATGTTAAAGACACTGTTTAACTTTGTACTCCACTGTATGCAAATGAGTTCCACACTAGGGCGGGCAACACCATGGCCACCTCGGACACAAGTGGCCAATCACATTCCTGGAACAGAGAGGCGCCAGATTCCAATCTCCTCCTCATCAGAAAGAGATAAAGGTAACTGCCCAAAAGACACTCCTGGTTCTGAGTCTGAGTCCTGTTACTGGGAAGGCAGCAACAGGAACACTCCCCGGTTCTTAGTCTGTCATCTAGAGAGACACTAACAGAAACACCAAAGTTCTGAGTCTCTGATACATCCAGAGAGACAGTAGCAGATACAGCGTTCTGAGTCTCTGGCCTGACGAGGAAAGAGATTTCAAGACAGCTAAGGTTCAACTCAGCTCCTGAGCAAACCTTCCTTATCTTCATCTGGCTGCCCTTCAGTTGCAAAGGACCCAGCAGTGACGGACCCCGTCTGACTCTTGCTGCTCCGAAAGCAGCACAGCCCAGTCTGTAAAGGACCTCCGTAGTGGCAGACACTGCCTGAAACACACGGCTCCTCAACGACGCAGCCAGGCTGCAAAGGACCCCGTGAAGACCCATCTGACCCAGCTGCCCGGTCCATGCTCTAAGGACCCCCTGTGGCACAACAGAAGTTCAGCATCCTCCAGGTCAGTGCATTGACGGCTACGGGAACACAACTCTGTGCCCTCCCCACTGTACGCAGTCTGCATCACCAGTGGAAGACGTCTCTACCGCCGGACTGATCACCCGCCTGTGGAACGTAATTATAAACTTACCAACCCTCTTTCCTAAAGACCTTGGCTTAGTTTATACCTGCAGCCTAAGTTTTTCTAACCTGTTTAGATAACATTTACTTGGGGCCAGCATTACAAATAATAGCTATATTATTTGTTCAGAGATAAATAAGCAGTTATTTATCGTTAATTCCCCCAGAGCCATTAAGTGGTTCCCATAAGCAACATTTCCATAGAAATCTCTTCCACTGCTACATTCAGCTCAACAGCATTGCATTCAGCCGTTCTGTGTTCATTCCATTTATTTCTGCGATTTACTCAGTATCTTCCTTCATATTTAGTTGTCTATTATTCTCTATTAGCAGTGAATATTCACTTATTAGTATCATCACTAGTTGTTGTATTTACTCTTGCATATCTATTGTTAATAAATTTCATTAATCTTATTACAATTGTGTCTTCTTTGTGTTGAAGATCCAAGGCTCTACTAGCTAGCTAAATCACCAATCTTTCAGATAAATCAGTTGACCAGCTCCCACCAATGTTAACGTTTACACACTGCCTCTGAAACTTTCGTCTGTCATAAAAAAATTCGGATCAGGTTAAATTTTCTGCATTTTCGCATCCGTAGCAAGCAGTTTGATAGGAAAGCATGACGAATACGAAAAAACGCATACGAAAATTCTCAGTGTGCAAGTCAAATAGATAATAGATAATAATAAATAGACAAAACTGGCTGTTCTATTTGCAGCTCAACAAATATCTTTAAAATGACCAAATGTAGATAGCATGCAGAAGCCAAATGTAAATCACTCACATTTCGAGGTTTGCTTTATGGAAAAATGGTTTTAATTTTAGAAGCAGATATTGGGTTTAATGTTACAGAAAAATATATTTTCTTTTTTAGGCTAATTCCGTATTATAGTTACAACTTAAATACATGATTGTCATAACAAATGCACAAAGTGAAAGCAGGATCTTCTCAGCTGCATAGAGTGGGGGAACTATGACGTCACTTTGTAGGCGGATCGGCTGCTAGCACGAAACTGGTTCCTCGACAAAAAGCCAATGGGATTTTTCCATAGGCTTTTGGATTATCGCAAAAAATAAGATCTGTGTTTAATCATAGTTCATTAAACTTGCACGTTTTGTCCATCAAGATAATCTTCACAAAATAATATAACTTTGATGAATTTTGAAGCCTAAATAAAAGTGCCAGAACTGAAAAGCTAAACTTAGGCTATAAACGAACTACAGCACCACGGTCGCTCGCACTTCAGCGTCACCACCACCGCCGCGCTCCCAACAACTTTTCAAACTTATATTTTTAACACGTTCAGTGAAAAGGATTTACTCTGTATATGAATTTTAATCCACGCTACATGAAGCTTTTCATATAAACTGGAATAAATACAAAACTAGAGCCAAACTAAAACAAGACATTAGTAATAAATAGTATAGTGAATAAATGAAATAATCATAACTAAAGGACATATGAAAGCACGTATTTCTGTACATTTTGAAATAAGGTGCATTAAAAGTCAATAAATCCTTGATTAATATGAATATTTTAATTAAAAACGTGTCTCCACATACTATTCAATAAAATTCTAGTGCATTTAATCTATTAAATAACAGCAGAGTGAGCGAGTTTTTGGGCATGGTATGATTAAACTTATTTTAGTGAATAAAGTACCAAATTTCAGCTATCGTTTTGTTAGGATTGGTACACAAAATGTTATTTTATCCTTGCTTCTAGGAAATCCTCAATCTATATGCTTTCTAACAGCTTCATGTGGCCGCAAACATTTCATTTTAACGTGGCTTTAAGCACTATGCATCGTTAAAGTTAAACTTTAACCACGTAAAGCCAGTAAATGTGGCGTTTACATGGAATAATCATACAAGTTTACCTTATGGTCCGAACCCAGAGTCTCCGCATCAGTGTAGAGCCTGATCAAAAGGACACACACATATAATCGCAGCTCAGAACATTCCTTACTTACCCTCCATCGCAGAAGTCGTAAAAATTGATAAATGACCAATTAAACTAGCTTCCTGCCTGTTCTCCTTATCATCTCATGAGACCCATGAAGCTGGGAGGAGAACATCTGGCCATCCTTTGAAGAACAGAATCTTCAATGTTGTTCCTGACCAGTTTACCATAAATAAGTTGAATAAACAGACAGTACAAAGCACGTGGGATCTGGACATGCTCCAGAACGGACTCGCCTTGAAACCTCTGACTGCGGGTAACCATAATTCAATGATGGTATCAATAAGCAAATACAGACATACATTGACCAGACGCCCCATAAACCTACACAACGGACCTTCCCATGACCTCAGGACAACTCCCTTGTCTTGACTGCATTCCAAGAGGATGCAAGCTTCTTTTCTCTTACAACAAAAGAAACGCTAGTTACACAGAGGATCTCTCAAGAACAATCAAGAAAAGACTGCTGCTATTAAAGCAATATACTCAAGAGACAATATATACATGAATGTGGTATTTTATGTTTTTATATCTTGCTGTGGTTATTAGAATTTAGGATATGTTAATCTATGACTTAACCCGTTAGTAGGTAAGATTATAGGTATTTGATATGGCGAATATCTTATGTGTGGTATTGAATTAAACCTTATTTTTATTACAATAATGTGATAAGGATGAATGTTGACTTTAAGCATCGTAAGGCATGATTGCAACACTTTATAGAAATCTGCTAGGATATTTCCTCCATGTGACATATTTATTAGCAGATAATGTATGCACGAAAAGAAGCCGTGCTGGGCGGGGCTCCTCCCTACAGAGACAATGCGATTGGATCAGACAGTGAATAGGAGGGACTCAAACCTGTCTGATAAAAACAGACACACAGCTTTGCAAAGAAGTTGGGAGTAGAAGAGGTTGTTGTTAAAAAAGGAAAAGAGGAGTTGGCTCTCTCGCTGCAACTTTGGTCTCGCGCTGAGCGCCTACCGACTTAACATCAGGCCGGTCATCCAAGACTCTGTCCACTTCAGACCAAAGAAACTTGCAAAGCCTGCAGTGTCAGAATTTCAAAGCCTTGTCATTTCCGCGCTGCCAGGAAGTCCACCAATTGCAGAAAGGCTTCTTCGGGTGACGTCACGCACCAACGACGCATCATCGCAAAAAGTCAGCTCCGGGATTCCCTCCAGCAACCATCCAGAGACAAGCTCAGCCTTCAACTTCAACTCAAAGCAAGTAAACAAACAATCTCTATTTGCTGAGCTGATGTGAATGAATCTTTAAAAGATAACGATAGTCAAGTCCTCTATTTGTGACGTCTTCAGGTCGTCTTTATTCTCAGGAACGAGAATAGCCTTAAACTTTCTTCAAATTGCTTTTACATTGCCGGAACGTGTGTATGTGTGTATGTGTGTTTTGTTAGTATATCATAGAATAGCAAATAAACTCTCGTTTCATTTATAATGAATTGTCTGGTGCCGTGATTTTCAAGTCTGAAATTATTTGCCGAAGATGTTGTTACCTGTGCTCTTTTAATTTACCCCAGTAATTCTGTTATTATCGTTCCCAGAAATAAACTGAATTGCTAAGATATACTGAGTAATGTTCGCTGGACAAATCATTAATAAAGTATAAATTATACCTTTTGATTAATATCAATTAATCAAACTAATCACGAATCTCCTAGGATTCGATTTCCTAAAGCTAAAATTCAAAATAAAAGCTAATAAAGGCTAAGAATACTTTACATAAATGGTGGAGGATAAAAGCCGGCATTAGTTTGATTTGAAAATTCATAACACCAGAAATATTACTGTATCTTTTCGGTTTTAACCGGAAGAAATAGGGTAGATGCAGAGAGACAGCGTTTGTTTGTTTGTTTGTGGTACTGTATGCTTAGTTGTGGCACACGAGGCGTTTGAATGAAAGTGCAACTTTAGTTGTTTGAGAAATAAACTGCAGTAATTAATATTTGTCTGTTGAGACAAAAGGAAGTCGCTATAAGCGCACTGATAGGAAAGCAAGCGTGTTCCTTGTTTATTCCTATATAAGGCTTTCAATAGTGTTAATCTACAAGTGCGTGTCCCACTGTGGATTGAACTATGATCTCCCGGGTTTGATGATATTAAGAGTCGCAATCTAATGTCTCGACCACACTTTGATTCACTAAAACAGTGAACTAAGGCGCGACACTCGAAAGAAGTGGCCAAACGCGTTCTGTGGGAGTTATTTTCCTTGAATTATTGATCTTGATCAAGAAATGAAAATTGTGTAAAAAAAAATCCACTGTGTTTTGTCTGTGAAAACAGATCAGAAGTAACGTTACTGAGGTCCGCCGAGGCCTCGATAGCGTTACTGTATTAATTGCAGTAAATCTGTACATTAATGTACCTCATTCAAAGGAGTGAGAGTGTTCAGCGCTATAAAGATAGAAAATCTAAAATAGTGCGTGTGTTTTTTCCAGGTGTGAGATGCACCCACACCGCTGTGTGTAGGGAAACTGTGTATAACTCACATCCGGGCGTGCGTCACCATAGTGACAGCTTTGGACCGAGAAGTGTCATAATAATTAATCTGTGGATTAATTTATCTCGCTCTAAACTAGTTGAGATCATTCAGCGCTATACAGAGAAAAGAATCTACATAGTGTTTTTGGTTGTTCAGTGCAGAGCCAGTTCACGTGAGTTAGAGAAGCCGTAGCGTAGAACTCACAGGCCAATGTGGGCGTGTTACTGACAGCCTTGGCCGGAAGTCCTCCGAGACTCTTTCCGGAAATTTTTAGTGCGCGGGCTCCGCCCCGGCGCCATTTTTGAACTTGTTGTAAACAATAACATAAGCACAAAGCTAAAGCTAACTGAAGCCTAGGTTGAGCTAGTAGCATTGACGGCTAGCAATTAGCACGTAGCATTCAGCTTGTGGGTGTCAATGCAGTGTGTTTTGCAGTGTGTTTTGAAGTGTTGATGCGATTCATGTACCCCTGAACTTGTAACTTACACTAAGATTTGCATATTATTTCTATCTCTCTTTTACTCTTTCTAATTGTTAACGCTCACCTCCCATTTAGAATAACTTTAACAAATACAAACTTAAATAAACCGTTACGGTGCACTGCGGCTAATTATCATAGGGAGTTAGTTAGCGATCTCACTTGTGGGTTTAATAAGCATTTGTTTAAGGTTTTTAACGGGTATCAGTTTAATAGCTGTGGTTTTATTAGGAATTAATTCTGGGTCTTGGCCTCATTACTTTGATAATACGGTGATTAAGTAAATTATGAACTGTCCCGATGATTTTAACGACATCAGTTGATATGTTGCTGTTGTCAAGTATTTGAAATTGTTAATTTAATGTCATAATTAATTACAAATTTGAAATTAATTTCATTTCATTAAGTAATTTCAGCTCCTGCTTCCACCTAGCAACATAGTCACGGATTAGTTAATCATAAGGGCTCTGATAATTTGACAATAACATTAAGATCTTAATCATTGACTATCAAAGTGTTTAATTTTCTGGTCTGAAAATTTTTTATTTTCTTTAGAAATAATTAGGATGGTACCGATTAATTTGTGCTTGTGACTTTCATGACACAAAGAGGAATTAGTAACTTGGTATAGGGAGCCAAATTCAATTCAAGATTGGTAATTTAATTTCAAAATTAATCCCAAATTTGAAAGTTTAATTTCATTTCATTAAATAATTTCAGTTCCTGCTTCCACATAGACTGATTAACATAATCATAAGTGTTTTTATAATTTAAGGAATTATAAATTGCTCTTATGAATTTTTAATGACATCAGTAAATGCTAGGAACCTGCTATCCTTCGGAAACCAAAATTTGTAATTTAATTTCATAATTAATTATGAGTTCAAAAACTCTAATTCAATTTAATAATTAATTACAGTTCCTGTTTCCAGATTGCAACAATAATCGCTGATTAATGAAATGTTAATTGCTCTGATAATTTGAATGACAAACATCTTTGGATTTTGATAATTGATTATCATTACTGCCCTGAAATTTTTAATTTCATCAAAATTTGGGTTTGGCTTCCCCATTTCATTGATACAGTGTTGAGCAATTTTAATCCTAATCATCCTATCAGTTTAATGATAACATCATTAAAGTGTAATTAGAAACCACAATTTCTAATTTGAAACTCTAAATTAATTCGCAATTAAGTTCTGGTCCTACCTGTTAGGTCTTATATTCTCTCATTCAGTTATTTAATTAACTCAGCTAAAACTTTATGGTTTACTCTTGGCTTAAGCCTAATAGTAAATAGCTCCCCCTAGTGCTTGGCTGGTGAAGGGACATTGCTGGACAATTTAACCCCTCACCAAGCCTAGGGCATAAGAACCTGGACCTTCCAATTAAGCAAAACCCCAAAAAGGAAATTAGGGTTTCCTCAAAACTTAGAACAGTTGGTTTTATCCTACTAAAACAGCAAAACCGATCCCCTAAGGGTATCAATTCAACAGTGCCACCACGCTGACACCCTTGTTACTAATCCTAAAATTGTGAGAAACTCCTCACTCTTCTTCCTCTTCTCTGGTCTCCTGCTGCTATCTTCTCATTTGATTATTGCTACTGTTGGCTAAGATTGTGCCTGTAGGACTGTCACAAGCAGAGGACTTTAACGCTTGAACAGGTATTTGTGGAACTTGAGAAGACATTTCAAAACTGTTTTCATTTACTGTCCCCTCTGTGAAATCCTACCCTGCCAGGCTAAAACAGGTCACCGAGAAGGTAGACGTCGGAAAACTTTAAGCACGCACGAAGGACACTCAAACTAGCGTTGTGGTGTCAATTTGCCATTAAGGGACCAGTACTGTCATTGCTATTGTTTTCCTTCACCCCGGAGAAAATTAATAGCAATCACAGGCTTACAAAAATTCCCATTTACAATCCTCTGACTAGAAGCAACCTTCTAAATCAGACTTAATAAAAAAAAAAACAAGAGAAAATCTGACACCAGAAAGGAGTATTTTGTTTTTGTTTATTTTGTTTTGACTTTCCCTTACAGGAAAAAGGGAAGCATCCAAGTATTACCCTGTCCCTTGCTCTGTTGGTGTTCTTCTTTCCTTTCTCTGTTCTCCAGCTGTGTGACCTGTGTGTGTGTGTGTTCAATTTTTCCCCACAGAGGCTACAAATTAGAAGCACGCCCACAGAGGACCATAGTCACAGAGAGCCACACCCAACATTAGCACACACATTACATTGCACATCTACACCCCTGTTGCTTGTTGTTTTGTTTTGGTTTGTTTTGTTTTGTTTTTCTCTTCAAGGTCTGTGTCAGTCGCGGTTCGAGATCCCCCTCATTCCGCCAAAACATGTCTCGCACAACAGAACATGTTGGCCACTGGGAAGATCTAGAAACATGGCTCAGTATGGCGACAGACAGCCTCCTCCCTAAGGCTGCCGAAACACTCAAACATCAGACACAGGACCAGTTGGACGACAACCTAACAAGCCTCATGGCCCAAGATCCAAGCCAAAGCTACACTCACAAAGAATTAGCCAAGATCACCGGCTCCTTAAGTCACACACTCATCGCCACCCTCAAGTTGAGCGACAAGCACGCTGCACAGCTCCAGCAGGAGTTAATACGCGCACAACGACGCATCGAGCAGCTGGAACTGGAAGCTCAGGAACGACGGGAAAGGCCTGATGAGGTGGAACAAGGCGCTGAGGAGGAGATCAATAAGCTAAAAGAAACCCTAGTAGCTAACAGCCAAGAAATGGAACAGGTCAAGGCAGACTATGCCGATCGTTCTAACAAACTACAGTATGCAGAACAGCTACTGGAAAAGGCAAAGGCTGACTTCAGGGATAAAAACGGCAGAATCAAAGCCCTTGAAACTCACCTGGATGAGTCAAGAAACGAGATCAGCCGCCTAACACGACAGCTCGACTACCTCAAAGAGGAGTCCGATAGTTTCCAAGAGGAACTCAAGCACGCGTACGAACTGCGCCGTGAGCCGTCGAGGACACGACGCGCACCGACCTCACCCCTGCCGAGCAGGAGCGGGTCACCTGTTCCTGGACTGACACGTGAGCAAAAGGTAGAGGGGGTTGTGCTGAAACACTCACCAGCTCCCTCTGAAGAACTTTACCTCACGACAAAGCCAAAAGAACCTGCTACAGCCAGCCGCAGATCGTCGCATGGCTTGGACCTAAAAGACCTCGACAAGCTCGCCAGGAACATTGGCAAGTTCACCCCCAGCGTGCCAAACAGCCAAAATGTCCAAGCTTATCTCCAAGATATCGATTTCCATCTGGAAATGCGACCTAACATTACGGACAAAGATAGACTCTATTTACTCCGAACGACATCCAGCTCTGAAGTTCGTAGCTTCCTCGATCGGCAGCCCGCTCACACAAAGACTGAGTACCAACTGCTCCGAGAAGCCCTCATTAAAGAGTTTTCCGATCCTGACTCCGAACAAGGCTTAGTGGCTGCCCTGGAGACAAGACAAGTACGTCACGAACCTCCTCAAGCCTACTACAGCCGACTGAGACGAGCATACTTCGGAACTCGCAACGAACCTGACATGGAAGACGATTTGAACTTCAAAACTCTCTTCCTGAGAAACCTCCATCCTGGAATGAGCCACCATCTTGGCGTTCTTGCATGTCCACGGACAATGAATGCTCAGCAGTTGCGAGACTTGGCGCAGAAAGCCTATGGCAAACAAAAGATGGCCTCAGAAAAGGGCGCCAAAACCCCAGCGGTTCTTGACTTCAACACTCAAAGTCAAGGGCTGGCTCTAGAGGGCACCCAACGCCAAGACACTGCCAAGCCGCCACCCAGAGAATGGAATGCACCCTCGTCCAACAAAGAACGAGACTCCCATGCTGGTACCCGATCTAAACCGAGGTATGAACGCTGGGATGGACCGCGTGGACGTCAACGCTCACCCGGACGGCACTGGGAGAAGTCATGGGACCAATCAAGGCCTCATGAGAATCAATGGGAGACATTGTGGAACCAGCCAAGCTCATTTGGAAACTCAAGAGGGAAAAGCTCATGGGAATCCAACGGAAACTCCAAGGGAAAACGACAAACTCACCCTGGAGCAACCAGCCCAAGGAATCGACGAAAGAATTCACAAAGATTCCAAGCTGACCGAGCTCAAACTGAATCCACACAAGGACAAAAGACACCATCGTGTTTCGACTCACAAGAGCTGATGAAAATGATGATGAAAGAGTTCTTCCAACGAAAGGAGGAGGATCGGAAATGGGAAAAGAAAGAGAAATCAGATTCAGCCTGACTAGCGGCCGGAAGGCAGCGACCAGCTGACCCAACCAGTCACAGAAAACAGCACTCCCTCACCTCACTCTCAGAGAACCGTAACTACCCTAACTTCAGATGGACACGAAATCCCACCTGAAAGTCTAGCAACAGAGTTAGACACTAACTCAACACCCAATGCTCCAGATCACAGCAGCGTCCAACAAACACCTGCTGACGAATCCCCTCAAGTTCCTGAAAGTGCTGTCTTGGTCGTCTGCCACTCTTCTGACGAACACCACATCAGTCTTGACATCCTAACAATTTCCTCCCAAACTCCAGTCCCTCAACTCCTAGGCGATCTCATTGAGAGAGGTATAGCAAAAAAGTTGTATCTCTCCATCGTCATCGAACGACACATCAGGGTCGAGGCCCTTCTTGACACAGGGGCCGACATTACTCTAATGTCCGCCGAACTCCTCGAGCAAGTCCAAGAAGGAGCAAAGAGGACTAACAGAACCCTCAAACTCCAAAGGTGTGAGCTGAACCTCCAAGCATATTCCCACACGGGCCTACAACTGAAACATGTGGCTCCAATCCACCTGACAGTGGGATCAATGGATCTCATTCATCCTATATATGTCTCCCCACTCAAAACATACCCACTCCTCATTGGGAAAGATCTGCTTAATCGCTTCGAACATCTAATAGACTTCAAGCACCTAAAGATGTGGACACAAGCCCGCGAACCTCTGCCCTGCCAGTCATTAGACTCCAACGAGTCGCAGTGCCAAGCCACTGACACCGCCCCCAATTCACGGAATGATGGTGCAGTATCAGAACCAAGGCCTGAACCAAGCTCAAGCAGCAAGGACCAGGACCCTCTCCTCTGCTCACTGCAAGAGCCTGAATCAAACGCAGGCCCCCTTCGAATCGTGACTGCAATAGATGTCCAAGGCACATCAGTGTCCGACGCGACACTAGCCCTGTGGGCAGAGAACTCAGCCATCAGCCTGAAGCTATTCAGAACATTGAAGCAAAGACACCAAAGTCTACCACACGTGGCTAAACACAGCCGTGTAAAGAATTTAATCTTTTACATTGATTTAATTTTAGCTCTTTTGTTTTAAGCTTTATTTTGAATTTCAGCTTTAGGGAATCTTAACATTCTAGATTAGTATGATCAATTGATATTAATCAAAACGTCCAATTTATACCTTGTTTAACACTCGTCCCGCGAGTCGTTAAGTTTCAGTATATTCTGAGAAATTCTGTATTATTTTCGTTGCCACGCTATAATAATACAGAATTATTTAAATAACTGTATGACAGTTATGAGCATAGGTAACGTTATCTTTAGGCAAAGCTTGATTTGAAAATTACACACCAAAACACAGAACACTTCTCTATGAATCAAACAAGAGTTTATTTACTATCTTACTAACATACATGAACTAAGCTAAATAACACAAACACAAAATACATACACACAGGCAATGACTTGTTGCAATTGAGAATGATTAAAATATAGCACTGTTTTACACGATTTTACTCGTGTCGATCATCAAATGGAGAACTCTCTTAATTTTACTTTAGAGATAGATGCCCCACGATTCAGCAGAATAAAGGTTGTTTGATTACTTGCTTTTAAGTTGAAATGACGCTGATGGCTCGAGGGAACCCTTGCGTGACGTCACTCTGGGGATGTCCTTCTGTTGTTGCTTGGTTGCTCGGTGTTGTTTGATGCTCGAAGTTCTTTTCGCGTAGCTTCAGACTTTCAAGGGTTTCTTCAGAGATTTGACTGAGTGTTGGTTCAATGTTCAAACTCGGCCAGATGTTAAGGCTGCAAGCTCTTTTGGAGTAGCTCCAAATTTCAAAGAAGCGCGCGATTTCGAGCAGAGCAGAGAGAGAGCAGTCTGTGTCAGAGGGTATTAACCAGAGGACTTCCGTTCAACCCCCAGAGGCTTCCACCAACCAGGTTGTCCTTTTAGACGGAGGTCCACCTACACGGCTCAATTTCCATGCAGTAAATTTATCTGCTTAGTTATTTTGTCACATGAAGAAAATATCTTTTAACACGTTCTAATCACACATTATTATACTCAATATTAACTTCCCAGGCACACCAAATTCTTGCATTTGTCCTGACCGTTAATATGAAACCAAATATAAGGTATTTGACATACATTAACAGCTTTCATGCTAAAACTAACTCAAAAAGGGTTCTATTTAAAGATTAGAAATAACACATCATGCATATACTACTAGCAGTTCTAGTAGTTCTTGCTACAGGAGAAAATTATACCTCAAAAGATTATAAAAACATACCATTGATTACAATGACACAGCAAGCTTATAAATGACATAAAATACACATTGATATATTTTGTAAAATATATTGTATATATTGCTTTTGATAACAGCAACAGGTATTAATTGTCTTTTGGAACACTTTATAAAAGTTTGAGTCTTTGTTCGGTTAAAGAAATGAAAGGCACATATCCTTGCCATGTCCTGGGAGGACGGGAGGTCAAGAAAGTCACTGTCCGGGTCATGGGAATGTCACGTTTGTGGGGATCTGGTCTTCCTTAGCTTGAACGTCTGTCGTAAAACGTCTTTTCTTGTTGATAAAAATCATTGAATTATGCGTTAACGATCAGAGGATCCATAAAGTTTGTCGTTTTGACCATTGCCAGATGTTTACCTCAAAGCTCTCCTATTTTGAGAGGTTTCTTTACGATGATAACCCGAAGGCATGGCAGGAAATTGGCCAGCCAGTTGGGTGAGGTGCTCTTCCTCTGTCAATTTTATGACTTGCAGATAGAGACGAAAGTTTCTTAAGCCTGAGGAATTTTGTGGTTGCACTTAGTGTGTGTGTGTGTGTTCTTTCCTCCACACAGGTCCTACACATCCCCCTTTTGCTCGGTGAGGTTCCCATTGCGAACGTCGGCGGGCACTGGAACAAGAAGCAGGGAGAACAGGCACACACAAGACACAAACAACATCTCCATCACTGACTGAATCCTGGTGTAGGGTAATTTGGGAAAGAACAGGTTAGGAACTTGAGAAGATGTAGGGGTGCATTCTTTAGGATTACTGGCAATTGAGTCATTCCGATTGATTTAATTGTCATGGGTTCGACGAGGCGGTATAGGCGTGATCTCAAGCAGGTTGGTTGAGTTCTCAGGTTCAGGTTCTTGGTCGGTTTTATCACGTCGGAAAATGCGTGGGACGCCTGACGTGCATTTGTTGAAAGACTCTTGAACGGCGTTCACTCGCTTGTGTAGGAGGAAGGCCAGTGTCAATGTCACAACGTACCCTACAATAGTAGAGATGCAAAGCGCTGTGTCAGCGGCAGACCAAGACCGAATAATAGGCGCGCCAGCGGGCGGAAGGCGAGCGATAGCTTCTAAAGCTGTATCAACAGGAGTCAAGTCAATAAGTTGCGTTCCTTCCTCCTTGATCCTTTCTTCCAATTCTGGATCAAGGACGAAGGAGTGCTGTTTGAAGAAGGGCGAGATTTCGATTTCAGCCTGGTACTCGTCGTCAGTAAGGTGATACAATGCTAACTCGTCAATATGGAGGATCGAGCCCTTAGGGACAGTGATCCATAAAGTTTGGTTGGGCAAGGTAATGCGTGTGGCTGTGTCGTGTTGATCGTCTGTGAGGGTAGCTGTTCGTGCTGGGGTGTTGACCAGCCATCGGTTTCCGATGATTTCGGCTTGCGTTACCTCGACTTGAGAACGTGGTGTAGCTTCGGCGGGGCAGCTAATATCGGGTCTAATGGATTCTAGGCCGCAGATGCCCTCAGTATTATCGCGTACGAAATGTTTACTCGGGCAAAGGAAGTGAATGTCCTTCGTGCGCGTACACATCCTTAGGTTAGGGGCCAAGTACAACTGCTCGTTGTTATCGTGATACGCAACGACTTCAGGAGTGTGGATTTTGACATAGGTGTTCCCTTGCCAAAATCCCACATTCACAACGTCTTTGAGCCGGTAAATGTTATTCGAGTCGCTAATGGGCAAACTGAGGAGAAAGGCCAAGTCGCCTGCTTCCGGGTTTACGTACAAGGGAATAGCGATACCCAGGGAAAAGGCGAGATGGGTTTGTATAGGGACTAGCAGGGCCCGCGGTGGCCGAAGCTAGGATGTTTTGGACAAGGTCTAAGAGGTATCAAGTAGTGTGCAATCCTACCCATGGCTAAGTTATCAATCGAGGAACTTACTTCACGTAGCATGTCGGTCATGATTTGGCGGTCGCCTCGATCGGTTGACAACGGTTCTCACAACGAGTTACAACGACTTTACTGAAGGGAGTCAATCTCAATTTTGGGACCTGGATTTAAATAATTGGTAAAGGGAGTTCCCTGATGAGGGGACTAGAAGGGAGAGGAAAGTATAGTGAGAGAGGAAGAAGGAAAAACACAAAGAGAGAGACAGGTGAAAAGACACAACAAAACAAAAAAACAAAAACAAACGGAGGCACAGGGACACTGAATGAGGTAAGGCAGCAAACGAGTGTCACATGTGTGAAGTAACTCCTCTCTACTAGAGGTTGACTCTAGCAGTGCAGCTGAGGAGAGAGTGTAAGTGTTGTGTTTCAACAAGGTCGCTAAATGTTTTCCTAAACAACAGAAATTATGTTAGTGTGGTGTAGAGCATATGATTGTCGGTCTGTGTCAGTGGGTTTGATCTTCCCCCTTTTCCGGTCGGCTGGAGCTCTGGTGCCTCTTTATCTGGTTTCTATGGACCCATCGAAGGACTGGCTCGCTGCGCCCTTGTCCGATTTTGATTCGGTAGGCGACAGGTGAGAGCTTGTCTACAATCGCGTGGGGTCCTGTCCAGTGAGGTAGGAACTTCTTTGACAGGCGATGGGGAGCGTTCTGCCTTGGTCGGGCGAAGCTGTAGTACCACACTTTGTCTCCGACATTAAACTCATGGTGAGAGGCCTTTTGGTCGTAGTAGGCTTTACGACCTTCCGCGCTTCGTTGTAGTTGCTGTTGAGCGAAGGCGAAAGTCGTTCTCAGGTGCTGATGCAACTCTTCCAGGTATTGGTGAGTGGTATAGGCGGTGACGAGGTTCAGGTCACCAGGTTGGTACAGCAGGTGTAGCGGTAGCGTCATGTTTCTCCCTGTCATCAATGTGAACGGGGGTACGCCGGTAGACTGGTGAGGGGTGGCTCGAGCAGCCATCAGTACCAGCGGAAGTTTAATATCCCAATCCTTTTGATTGGCGGACACGTACTTCTTCAACATGCTGACCACTGTTTTATTGGCCCGTTCAACTTGACCCGAGGAAATTGGGTGATGGCTTATATGGAGCTTGGCCTGTACACCGAGGAGTTTCCACACTTCCTGCATGATGTCGGCGGTGAAGTGGGTTCCGCGGTCAGAGTTGACCCTTAAAGGCAGTCCAAATCTTGAAAAGATGTGGTTCATTAACAGGCAGGCTGTTGTTTCTGCTGTATCATTGGGAGCTGGGAGGCACTCTATCCACTTCGTGAATTCGCAGACCACGGTGAGGAAGTATTTGTTACCTCGCGTTGACCGTGGCAGGGGTCCTACCCAGTCTATTTGGAGGTCCGACCAGGGGAAAGTCATTCCTTTCCTTTGCAGTGGGGCTCGGTGGTTTGGGTTTGCCGGTTGAAACTGGCAACACACCAGGCATCCTTTTACGTATTCCGCCACGTCTTGCTGCATGCCAGGCCAGTATGCTACTTGCTTGAGTGTTTCATAGGTGGCCTTGGCGCCGTGGTGTCCTGCGCATGGTGCATCGTGGGCGTGTGTCAGCATCATCCCCCTTTGGCCGTGAGGGACTACGAGCTTTGGCGTAGTTAGGGGCTCAGGGACATACGCGAGCACACCGTCTCTCAGATGCAGCATGTGCTTGATTGAGTGGAGCGTGCGGAGCTCGGAGGAAGCAGTTATGTCGGAGGTGGAAATAGGATGGGTTAAGGGGTCGAAAATGTGAGCTGCCATAGTTCGCAGTGTTCGATCCGCATTTTGAAGTGTGAGGAGATCGTTAGCAGCGAACTGAGGTGAAATGGCAATGTGGGAGGAGGTGGGGGTTTGTACGCCAGTGGCGTGTTGGCGGCGGGTTATGGCCGCTACTGAAGGGTTGGGAGGGAGGGCTTGAAATGTCCAGGACTCTCCGTGTAATGCACCTGCTTTGGCGAGGGCATCGGTTTGGTCATTGAAGTCTTTGTCTTGTCCTGGTTGACGTGAATGACCTCGAACCTTTTTCCAATAAACGATAATGTCATGTTCAGTGACAATGGCATCGCCTGCTTGGAAGAGTTCCTGGTGTTTGACAGGCTTGTTGTTAGCTGTCTTGAATCCATTCTGTTTCCATCCAGCTAAATGGCATGTGAAGCTTAGACGGGCGTAGTTCGAATCGGTACAGATGAGGAGTTCTTTGATGTTGTGGGATGCCGCCATCTGAAGTGTGATGAGGATGGCTGCTATTTCAGCATATTGCGATGAGCGAGGGCCTAAGTTGAATTGTCGCGGTGGGCAGGGGTCGTTGTTGAGCCAGACCACTCCCGCTCCAGCTTGTAAATTGCCCTTGTGGTTGTAGGAGGAGCCGTCGACATATGCTGTGGGCATACCTTCACATACATTCTCCTCGAAGTACCTGTGATTCGTCAGTTGAGGTTGTGGCGGTTCTTTAGGTTCCGCTGGAGTATGCAGCGTGTCCGTTGAACAGTTTTGGCAGGCCGCTAGCCCATTTCCAAGTGAGGATTTGTAGTTTTGGGCATATCTTGCCTCGACGTCTCGTCCTTGGAGTGTCATTAGCCAGGTAGCTATGCGTGCGTTGGTCACCACGCCATCTCTGATGCGTTGACTGTTTAGGAAGGTGACCGGCTGATGACAAGTCTCGATGATGACTTTCTGTGCACCGATGTATTTAGAGAAACGCTGGATAGCCCATACAGTGCAAAGCAAAGCCTTTTCGCAGTTTGAGTACTTGCATTCTGGGGGAAGCAGCGTTTTGCTGGCATAAGCGACCACTCGTTTGTCTTTGTCATGGAGCTGGTATAGGCCTGCGCTGAGGCACTGATTGGAGAATCCAGCGTCCAGATAGAATTCTTTTCCTGGGTCTGGGTAGGCAAGGCACGGAGCAGAGGACAGGCGCTGTTTGAGCTGGCCCATTGCTGTGTCCTGTGTTTCCGTCCAAACGAAGGGTTCATCCTTTTTCAGGAGGGAAGTTAGTGGTCGTGCGATGTCAGCGTAGTTCTCGATGAACTGTCGTGAATAATTGCACACTCCCAGAAAGCTTCGCAGCTCAGAGATGTTAGTCGGCGTCTTTATGCTTTGGATTGCTTGGGTGCGGTTAGACTGTGGCTCGATGCCGTTTCTTCCGACAAGCAATCCGACATAGTTCACCTTGGTTTTGCACCACTGTCCTTTGTGAAGGGCGATCTTGGCTCCTGCCGTTGTCAGCTGGTTTAGGACGTGATTGATCTCTTTGAGGTGGTCTTCCACACTTGAGCTTTTCATCAAAACGTCATCTACATAGACAAGGTTGCCTCTGGCTCTGGCGTCAGGGCATGCTTTGTTCAGGAAGATGTTGAATTCTGCTGGTGAGTTGGCATAGCCGAAGGGGCACCGTGTGAAGGTGTACTGTCGATTGCCAAATGTGAATGCCAGCTTGTTTTGGTCATCGGGGTGGACAGGGATTGTCCAGAACCCGGAGGCGACGTCCAGTGTGGACAGGATCGTCGAGCCTTTGATCTTTGGAATTTCTTGGTCCAATTGGGTCATAGGCCATCGTGACAATGGTACTTGCTGATTCAACTTGCGATAGTCGATGGTGGGCCGCCACTTTCCGTTGGGTTTTAGGACTGGCCATATCGGGGCAGAGTATGTGCTGTTACAGGGCCGGATGACCCCCTTTTCCAGCATGGAGTCAACAATCTCTTGCACTGGCTCATATGACGCTATTGGAATCTTGTACTGTCGCACAAATGTGGGTGGCGCATTTGGGTTTGTCGGGATGCGCACAGTGTGGATGTTTGTCAGTCCACAATCCAGGGAATCCTTTGCGAAAGAGTCCTTGTATTTGTGCAGAACCTCTTTGAGTCCTTGGCGATCCGTTTCATTGTGGAGGGCATCCGCCTCACTCAGGATCTGTTGAACTTGTGCGTTGAACCCGGCGTAGGGTTCTTCTGCAGTGAGGTCATTTGAGGGGCTTTGGGCCCCGATGGTCACCTGTGTAGGTGATTCTGTCGCAGGCTGTGTTGAGACAGCATAGACAGCGAGATGAGTGTCATCTGTTAGTTCTGAACGGCAGACGCTTTCTCTGGACACCGGCAGAATGGATGTGATGGCAATGACTTCATGAGGTTTTGTAAACGTTACAGTGTCGTCGTATTCGTCTGACATTAGCTGTGTGGGTATAGGGCCTATGACAGGTACCATCAGTTCAAAGTCGTGGAACGCCTGGCTGATGAGCCATCCCAGGTGATTGGCTTTGGGAACGTGGATGTCTTGGGCCGTACAGTTGTTGAACAACACATACACAGCACGAGATGACACTTCCATGAGAGGTGTGGCTTCCAGAGTCAGTCCGAGTTTTAGGCAGGTCCTGGAAGGTTGGAAGAAGCCTAGCTTACTGTTTAGAGTTTGGCCAGGTCGCATGTTGAGGCGGACGCTGACACTCTTGCTGTAGGCAGGTATTGTGGCTTCTTGCTCCGTGATCATAGCACATGCGTCTTGGCATGGTTTGACCGGATTGGAGGTTCTTGAGGTTGACTGACGTTGTCAGTTGGTGTGACAGGGGAGCCCATATGATGTCATTTACGGTATCAATGCAAGCATTGAGCCGGACCAGGATATCCGCTCCAATGTAGATGTCATGCGGCAGGTCTGAGACAACGAGGAAGTAGTGAGTTAGCTGTCTGTTGTTCCATCGTATGTCCAGAGTGCAGATGATCTTGGAGGTGGCCATGGTTGTCGACCAGGGACTGAGAGGGAAGCGGCTGTGCTTAGCGACATGTGGTAGACACTGATGTCTTTGCTTCAATGTTTTGAATAGCTTCAGGCTGATGGCTGAGTTCTCTGCCCACAGGGCTAGTGCCGTGTCGGACACTGATGTGCCTTGGACATCTATTGCAGTCATGATTCGAAGGGGGCCTGTGTTTGATTCAGGCTCCTGCAGTGAGCAGAGGAGAGGGTCCTTGTCCTTGCTGTTTGTGCTTGGTCCAGATCCTGGCTTTGCTACTGCATCATCGATCAGTGACTTAGGGTCTGTGACTTGACACTGCGACTCGTTGGAGTCTAATGCCTGGCAAGGCAGAGGTTCACGGACTTGTGTCCACATCTTTAGGTGCTTGAAGTCTATTAGAGGTTCGAAGCGATTAAGCAGATCTTTCCCAATGAGGAGTGGATACGTTTTAAGTGGTGAAACGTATACGGGATGGACGAGGTCCATCGATCCCACCGTTAGGTGAATTGGGGCCACATGTTTTAGTTGTAGGCCCGTGTGGGAGTATGCTTGAAGGTTTAGTTCACACCTTTGGAGTTTGAGGGTTCTGTTAGTCCTCTTTGATCTTTCTTGGACTTCCTCTAGGAGTTCGGTAGACATTAGAGTAATGTCGGCTCCAGTATCGAGGAGCGCTTCGACTGTGATGTGTCGTTCGATGATGATGGAGAGGTAGAATTTTCTGGCTATACCTTTCTCAATGAGATCGCCTAGGAGTTGAGGGACTGGAGTTTGGGAGGAAACAGTTAGGATATCAGGGCTGATGTGGCGTTCTTCGGAGGAGTGGCAGATGACCAAGACAGCACTTTCAGGAACTTGAGGGGTTTCGTCAGCAGGTGTTTGTTGGACGCTGCTGTAATTCGGAGCATTAGGTGTTGAGTTAGTGTCTAACTCTATTGCTGGGTTTTCAGGTGGGGTTTCGTGTCCATCTGAAGTTAGTGTGATTACGGTTCTCTGAGAGTGAGGTGAAGGAGTGCTGTTCTCCTTGGCTGGTTGTGTCAACTGGTCGCTGCCATCTCGTCCGGCCGCTAGTCAAACTCCATGTCAGTTTCGTTGCGAGTTCCAAAGTATGCCCGTCTGAGTCGGCTGTAGTAGGCTTGAGGAGGTTCGTGACGTCCTTGTCTCGTCTCCAGAGCAGCCACGAGGCCTTGTTCGGACTCAGGGTCGGAGAACACTTTAATGAGGGCTTCTCGGAGCAGTTGGTAATCATTCTTTGTGTGAGCAGGCTGCCTGTCCAGGAAGCTGCGAACTTCAGAACTGGATGTCGTTCGAAGTAAATATAGTCTATCTTTGTCCGTAACGTTAGGTCGCATTTCCAGATGGAAATCGATATCTTGGAGATACGCTTGGACATTTGGGCTATTTGGCACGCTCGGGTTGAATTTGCCAATGTTCCTGGCGAGCTTGTCGAGGTCTTTTAGGTACAAGCCGTGCGACGATCTGTGACTGGCTGCAGCAGATTCTTTTGGCTGAGGTAAAGTGAGGTAAAGTTCTCTAGAGTGAGTTGGTGAATGCTTTGACACCACCCCCTCCATCTTTTTCTCACGTGTCAGTCCAGGAACAGGTGACCCGGTCCTGCTCGGCAGGGGTGAGGTCGGTGCGCATCGTGTCCTTGATGGCTCACGGCGCAGTTCGTAAGCGTGCTTGAGTTCCTCTTGGAAACTGTCAGATTCCTCTTTGACATAGTCAAGCTGTCGTGTTAGACGGCTGATATCGTTTCTTGACTCATCCAGGTGAGCTACAAGGGCTTTGATTCTGCCGTTTTTATCTCTGAAGTCGGCCTTTGCTTTCTCCAGAAGCTGTTCAGCATACTGTAGCTTTTCGGACCGATCATCATAGTCTGCCTTGACTTTTTCCCATTCTTGGCTAGTAGCTGCTAGGGTTTCTTTTAGCTGGTTGATCTCCTCCTCAGTGCCTTGTTCCGCCTCATCCGACCCTTCCCGTCGTTCCTGAGCTTCAAGTTCCAGCTGCTCTATGCGTCGTTGTGCGCGTGTCAGCTTCTGCTGGCGTTGTGCAGCGTGCTTGTCGCTCAACTTGAGGGTGGCGATGAGTGTGTGGCTTAAGGAGCCAGTGATCTTGGCTAATTCTTTGTGATTGTAGCTGTGACTTGGGTCTTGTGCCATGAGGCTTGTTATGTTGTCATCCAGCTGGTCTTGTGTCTGATGTTTTAGTGTTTCAACAGCCTTAGGGAGGAGACTGTCTGTTGCAATGCTTAGCCATGTTTCCAAATCCTCCCAGTGACCGACATGTCCTGTTGTGTGAGACATGTTTGGGCGTGGTGAGATCTCGAACCACGACTGACACAGACCTTGAAAAGAAAAACGAAACAAAACAAACAAACCAAAACAGAACAAATCAACAAACAAGGGGTGTAGATGTGCAATATAGAATGTGTACTAGTGTTGACTGTGTAAAACAGGTGGGTGTGGTTCTCTGTGACTGTGATCCTCTGGGGCGTGCTTCTAATTTGTAGCCTCTGTGGGGGGAAAAATTGAGCGCACACACACAGGTAGCACAGCTAGAGAACAGGTAAAGAGAAGAAGATTGCTTCTAATCAGGGGATTTGTAAATGACAATTTTTTGTAAGTCTGTGATTGCAATTGGTTTTCTCCGGGGTGAAGGAAAACAATAACAATGACAGCACTGGTCCCGTTAATGACAAAATTGACACCACAAGCTAATTAGAGTGTTCGCGTGCTTGAAGTTTTCCGGCGCCTTTCTTCTGTGGACCTGCTTTAACCTGGCGGGTTAGGATTTCACAAAAGAGGAAGGTAAATGGAAAACAATTTTGACATGTTCTCAAGTTCCACAAATACCTGTTTCGATTGCTAAAGTTCTCCACTTGTGATCTTCACACAGGCAAAACTCTCAGCAACAGCAGCAGTAGTCAAATTAGAGGATAGCAGCAGGAAGAACTGAGAGAAAGGTGAGAGTAGGATTTAGGATTAGTAACAAAGGTGGCAGCGCGGAGGCGCTGTTGAGTCGATGCACCTAGGGGTTTTGCTTTGCTAATTTTAGTAGGATAAACACACTGGCCTAAGTGTTAAGGAAACCTTAATTTTTTTCTTTCTTTTGGAGGTTTGCTTACTTAGAAGGGTTTTCCTAATTAGAAAGTTATTATACTCTAGGCTTCGTGAGGCATGTAAATTGCTCCAGTGGTGTTCAGCAGCAAAGCCCACCGCCCGAGCGCACCAGGTGAGCTCCTGTAAGGGTTTTGCCGAACACTCCGCCCCCACCGTACTGCTGTGAGCCTCTCAGACAGCTGTGGCTTTTGGCACAACCGGGCGGGGACTCGGGTGAGTTATGTCAAACGACTGCTGGCCTGAAGAGGGGCGGGGCTAGGTCCCGGTGTCTATCCGTCAGTGCGAACCCGAAGTTCGACGTACTTCGTCAATAGATTAGCCGGAATGGTATATCCGCACCTTCGCCCAGTCAGCCGTTGACTCCTCCTCCGATACCCGATTGCTAGCCTGCTGCGGGCCGTCACTTTGCAACACTAGGACGGAAATATTCGGGTTTCCCCTCCAGCCTGCACCAGGTACAGTCGGAACGGGTGACTCCGCTTGCTGTAACTTACACTGGAGGCAATTTCACTTCACTAACCAAGCACTAGGGGGAGCCCTATCTCCTATCAGGCCTAAGAAAAGGGAAACCTATAAAAGTTAATTTAATAACAGACGGAGAGAGACCAAACAGGTTGGAACCAAAACTCAATTGCAACTGAAATTAGAATTTCAAATTAGAAATGGTAGTTCCTAATTCAAACTTTATGATGTTATCATTTAAATTTGATAGGCTTGATTAGGATTAAATTAATCAATAGGGTATCCTTGAGGTAGGATCCTTATTAGCCAATGCTGGAATTAAAATTTCAGAGCAATGATTTATAGTTAAAGATCTAACTTAACGATGTTTGTCATTAATATTAGAAGACACCTGTGATTATGATAATCCTTAAGTATTGAAGCAGGGTAATACAAGCTCTAATGAGTTGCAGATGAAATTAAAATTTCAGAGCCTTATTGGCAGTCATGGATTAAAATCTTAATGATATTTTTCATTAACATTACAGTCCCGTATAGTCTCAATTATAAAAGGAAATTTAAAAATTTTCCCGGGCCAGACGATCAAACACATCGATAGTTAATAATTAAGATCTTAATGTTATTGTTAAATTATCAGAGCACACATAATTATCTCAATCAGTCTATGTGGAATCAGGAACTGAAATTATTTTAATGAAATTAATTTAATTTCACATCTAGGATTAGTTATGGAATTAAAGTATCAATTTCAAATATTTCATAGCCATTCATCCGATTAGATTTTGAAAATCATGAGCGCAGTTATAATTAAATTAATTATCTTCCTATCAAGGCAACTAATACCTGCTAAATATAAAATAAAACGAAAGAACCTGAACGCAAATGCTTATTAAAACTACCTGTGAAATCGCTGATCTCACTTCCTATGAAAATCAGCTGGCCTGCACATTAACGGTTTATTTAAATCTGCATTTGTCAAAGTTCTTTTAAAAGGGAAGCGAGGGAAAATGCATAATTAAATGCAAAAGAGAGAAGGAAATGACATGAACACTCTTAGCATGAGCTAAGTTCAGATGAAAGGTTAGTCACATAAACGCTTCAAAAACACACTGCAACATACACCGCATTTGAACCACAGGCTACCAAAATGCTATGTGCTAATCGCTATGCTTCCAATGCAACTGGCTTTGCCTCAGCTCCAATATGCTACTCATTAGCTTCAGTTAGCTTAGCTTGCTATGCTGATACACCAGCCTTAAGATGGCGCTCGCAAGCTGCGCTTGCGCACTTGACTTCCTTGGGTTGCCCTGTCACTATGGTGACGACACACCCGGATGTTAGCTAACGTTATACACAGTCTCAATACCTCAGATCTCGATGTGCATCTAACAACCACAAAAGCACTATTTAGATTCTTATCTTTATAGCACTAACAATCTCAACTCGTTCAGAGAGAGATAAATTAATCCACAGATTAATTATCAACACTTTTGGCCGCGGCGGGCCTTAGTACATTACTTCTGTCTAACTTCACAGACAGAACACAGTGGAATTTTCATCACACAATTTGCTTGATCAAGATTAACAGAACTATTCTCCCCAGAATGCGTTTTGGCCACTCCTTCCGAGCGCCGCGTCCGATTTCACTCTTTTAGTGATTCAATAGATGGCAGAAAAATCATTAAGTAGCTAAGTTAATGTTTTCAAACCGGGAGATACATAGCATAGTTCAATCTGAAGTGGGACACGCACTTTAGCAGATTAAAACCATGGAAGGCCTTTTAAAAGACGTGAATGAGGAATCCGCTCATTCGTGTCTCTTTTGAGCGACTTTTGTCTTACAAGACAATTTATATACTGCAGTATTTTTCTTCTAAGCAACTAAAGCTTTTTCATTCATTCAAAACGCATTGCCACATTTATACAGTACCATAAACACACAAACAACTCTGTTTCTCTGTATCTACACTATTTCTCCTTCCGGTTATGAGAAAATAGTGCAAAATACATAATCTGTATTTCTGGTTATGAATTTTCATATCAATATTTTTGCCCGCATCCTCCACCATTATATGTAAAGAATTTAATCTTTTACATTGATTTAATTTTAGCTCTTTTGTTTTAAGCTTTATTTTGAATTTCAGCTTTAGGGAATCTTAACATTCTAGATTAGTATGATCAATTGATATTAATCAAAACGTCCAATTTATACCTTGTTTAACACTCGTCCCGCGAGTCGTTAAGTTTCAGTATATTCTGAGAAATTCTGTATTATTTTCGTTGCCACGCTATAATAATACAGAATTATTTAAATAACTGTATGACAGTTATGAGCATAGGTAACGTTATCTTTAGGCAAAGCTTGATTTGAAAATTACACACCAAAACACAGAACACTTCTCTATGAATCAAACAAGAGTTTATTTACTATCTTACTAACATACATGAACTAAGCTAAATAACACAAACACAAAATACATACACACAGGCAATGACTTGTTGCAATTGAGAATGATTAAAATATAGCACTGTTTTACACGATTTTACTCGTGTCGATCATCAAATGGAGAACTCTCTTAATTTTACTTTAGAGATAGATGCCCCACGATTCAGCAGAATAAAGGTTGTTTGATTACTTGCTTTTAAGTTGAAATGACGCTGATGGCTCGAGGGAACCCCGCGTGTCGTTGCGTGACGTCACTCTGGGGATGTCCTTCTGTTGTTGCTTGGTTGCTCGGTGTTGTTTGATGCTCGAAGTTCTTTTCACGTAGCTTCAGACTTTCAAGGGTTTCTTCAGAGATTTGACTGAGTGTTGGTTCAATGTTCAAACTCGGCCAGATGTTAAGGCTGCGAGCTCTTTTGGAGTAGCTCCAAATTTCAAAGAAGCGCGCGATTTCGAGCAGAGCAGAGAGAGAGCAGTCTGTGTCAGAGGGTATTAACCAGAGGACTTCCGTTCAACCCCCAGAGGCTTCCACCAACCAGGTTGTCCTTTTAGACGGAGGTCCACCTACACGGCTCAATTTCCATGCAGTAAATTTATCTGCTTAGTTATTTTGTCACATGAAGAAAATATCTTTTAACACGTTCTAATCACACATTATTATACTCAATATTAACTTCCCAGGCACACCAAATTCTTGCATTTGTCCTGACCGTTAATATGAAACCAAATATAAGGTATTTGACATACATTAACAGCTTTCATGCTAAAACTAACTCAAAAAGGGTTCTATTTAAAGATTAGAAATAACACATCATGCATATACTACTAGCAGTTCTAGTAGTTCTTGCTACAGGAGAAAATTATACCTCAAAAGATTATAAAAACATACCATTGATTACAATGACACAGCAAGCTTATAAATGACATAAAATACACATTGATATATTTTGTAAAATATATTGTATATATTGCTTTTGATAACAGCAACAGGTATTAAATGTCTTTTGGAACACTTTATAAAAGTTTGAGTCTTTGTTCGGTTAAAGAAATGAAAGGCACATATCCTTGCCATGTCCTGGGAGGACGGGAGGTCAAGAAAGTCACTGTCCGGGTCATGGGAATGTCACGTTTGTGGGGATCTGGTCTTCCTTAGCTTGAACGTCTGTCGTAAAACGTCTTTTCTTGTTGATAAAAATCATTGAATTATGCGTTAACGATCAGAGGATCCATAAAGTTTGTCGTTTTGACCATTGCCAGATGTTTACCTCAAAGCTCTCCTATTTTGAGAGGTTTCTTTACGATGATAACCCGAAGGCATGGCAGGAAATTGGCCAGCCAGTTGGGTGAGGTGCTCTTCCTCTGTCAATTTTATGACTTGCAGATAGAGACGAAAGTTTCTTAAGCCTGAGGAATTTTGTGGTTGCACTTAGTGTGTGTGTGTGTGTTCTTTCCTCCACACAGGTCCTACAGCCGCTTCCCTCTCAGTCCCTGGTCGACAACCATGGCCACCTCCAAGATCATCTGCGCTGTGGACATACGATGGAACAACAGACATCTGAGTCACTACTTCCTCGTTGTCCCCAACCTGCCGCACGACATCTACATTGGAGCGGATATCATGGTCCGGCTCAATGCTTGCATTGACACCCTGAACGACGTCATATGGGCTCCCCCGTCATGTCAACTGACAACGTCAGTCAACCTCAGAAACCTCCAATCCGGTCAAACCATGCCAGACGCATGTGCTATGATCGCAGAGCAAGAAGCCACAATACCTGCCTACAGCAAGAGTGTCAGCGTCCGCCTCAACATGCGACCTGGCCAAACTCTCAATAGTAAGCTAGGCTTCTTCCAACCTTCCAGGACCTGCCTGAAACTAGGACTGACCCTGGAAGCCACACCTCTCCTCGAAGTGTCATCTCGCGCTGTGTATGTGTTGTTCAACAACTGTACGGCCCAAGACATCCACGTTCCCAAAGCCAATCACCTGGGATGGCTCATCAGCCAGGCGTTCCACGACTTTGAACTGATGGTACCTGTCATAGGCCCTATACCAGCACAGCTAATGTCAGACGAATATGACGACACCGTAACGTTCACGAAGCCCCATGAAATCATTGCCATCACTTCCATTCTGCCGGTGTCAAGAGAAAGCGTCTGCCGTTCAGAACTAACAGATGACACTCACCTCGCTGTCTACGCTGTCTCAACACAGCCCGCCACAGAATCACCTACACAGGTGACCATCAGGGCCCAAAGCCCCTCAAATGACTCAGCTGCAGAAGAACCCTACCCCGGGTTCAATGCACAAATTCAGCAGATCCTGAGTGAGGCGGATGCCCTCCAAAATGAAGTGGATCGCCAAGGACTCAAAGAGGTTCTGCACAAGTACAAGGACTCCTTCGCAAAGGATTCACTGGACTGTGGACTGACCAACATCCACACCGTGCGCATCCCGACAAACCCAAATGCGCCACCCACATTTGTGCGGCAGTATAAAATCCCAATAGCGTCATATGAGCCAGTGCAAGAAATTGTTGACTCCATGCTGGAAAAGGGGGTCATCCGGCCCTGTAACAGCACATACTCTGCCCCGATATGGCCAGTCCTAAAACCCAACGGAAAATGGCGGCCCACCATCGACTATCGCAAGTTAAACCAACAAGTACCCTTGTCACGATGGCCTATGACCCAATTGGACCAAGAAATCCCAAAAATCAAAGGCTCAACGATCCTTTCCACACTGGACGTCGCCTCCGGGTTCTGGACGATCCCTGTCCACCCCGAAGACCAACATAAGCTTGCGTTCACCTTTGGCAATCGACAGTACACCTTCACACGGTGCCCTTTCGGCTACGCCAACTCACCAGCAGAATTCAACATCTTCCTGAACAAAGCATGCCCTGACGCCAGAGCCAGAGGCAACCTCGTTTATGTGGATGATGTTTTGATGAAAAGTTCAAGCGTTGAAGACCACCTCAAAGAAATCGATCACGTCCTAAACCAGCTGACAACAGCAGGAGCTAAGATTGCCCTTCACAAAGGACAATGGTGCAAAACCAAGGTGAACTATGTAGGCCTGCTCGTCGGACGAAACGGCATCGAGCCACAGTCGAACCGCACCCAAGCAATCCAAAGCATAAAGACGCCGACTAACATCTCTGAGCTGAGAAGCTTTCTGGGAGTGTGCAAATTTCATTCTCACGGCAGTTCATCGAAAACTACGCTGACATCGCACGACCACTAACTTCCCTACTGAAAAAGGATGAACCCTTCGTTTGGACGGAAGCCCAGGACACAGCCATGAGCCAGCTCAAACAGTGCCTGTGCTCTGCCCCGTGCTTGGCTTACCCAGACCCAGGAAAAGAATTCTATCTGGACGCTGGATTCTCCAGTCATTGCCTCAGCGCAGGCCTATACCAGCTCCATGACAAAGACAAGCGAGTGGTCGCTTATGCCAGTAAAACGCTGCTTCCCCCAGAATGCAAGTATTCAAACTGCGAAAAAGCTTTGCTTTGCACGGTGTGGGCTATCCAGCGTTTCTCTAATTACATCGGTGCACAGAAAGTCATCATCGAGACTTGTCACCAACCAGTCACCTTCCTAAACAGTCAACGAATCAGAGATGGCGTGGTAACCAACGCACGCATAGCTACCTGGCTAATGACACTCCAAGGACGGGATGTTGAGGCAAGATATGCCCAAAACTACAAATCCTCACTTGGAAACGGGCTAGCGGCCTGCCAAAACTGCTCAACGGATACGTTGTACACCTCAGCGGAAACTAAAGAACCGCTACAACCACAACTGGCGAATCACAGGTACTTTGAGGAGAATGTGTGTGAAGGGATGCCCACAGCATATGTCGATGGCTGCTCCTACAACCACAAGGGCAATTTACAAGCTGGCGCGGGAGTGGTCTGGCTCAACAACGACCCTTGCCCACCGCAACAATTCAACTTAGGCCCTCACTCATCGCAGTACGCAGAAATAGCCGCCATCCTCATCACTCTACAAATGGCTGCATCCCACAACATCAGAGAACTCCTCATCTGTACCGATTCGAACTACGCCCGTCTCAGCTTCACCTGCCACTTAGCTGGATGGAAACAGAATGGATTCAAGACGGCTAACAATAAGCCTGTCAAGCACCAGGAACTCTTCCAAGCAGGCGATGCCATTGTCACCAAACATGACATGATCGTATACTGGAAAAAGGTTCGAGGTCATTCACGTCAACCAGGACAAGACAAAGACTTTAATGACCAAACCGATGCCCTCGCCAAAGCAGGTGCATTACACGGAGAGTCCTGGACATTTCAAGCCCTCCCACCCAACCCTTCCGTTGCAGCCATAACCCGCCGCCAACACGCCACTGGCGTTCAAACCCCCACCTCCTCCCACTCTACCCTTTCACCTCAGTTCGCTGCTGACGATCTCCTCACCCTCCAAACTGCGGATCCGACACTGCGAACTATGGCAGCTCATATTTCCGACCCATTAAGTCATCCAATTGCCACCTCTGACCTAACCACTTCCTCCGAGCTCCGCACACTCCACTCCATCAAGCACATGCTGCATCTACGAGACGGCGTTCTCACATATGTCCCTGAGCCCCTTACTGCGCCAAAGCTCGTAGTCACTCACGGCCAAAGGGGGATTATGCTGACACACGCCCACGATGCACCATGCGCAGGACACCACGGTGCCAAGGCCACCTATGAAACACTCAAGCAAGTAGCATACTGGCCTGGCATGCAACAAGACGTGGCGGAATACGTAAAAGGATGCCTGGTGTGTTGCCAGTTCCAACCGGCAAACCCAAACCACCGAGCACCACTGCAAAGGAAATGAATGACCTTTCCATGGTCGGACCTCCAAATAGACTGGGTAGGACCCCTGCCACGGTCAACACGGGGTAACAAATACTTCCTCACCGTGGTTTGCGAATTCACAAAGTGGATAGAGTGCCTCCCAGCTCCCAATGATACAGCAGAAACAACAGCCTGCTTGTTGATGAACCACATCTTTTCAAGATTTGGACTGCCTTTAAGGGTCAACTCTGACCGCGGAACCCACTTCACCGCCGAAATCATGCAGGAAGTGTGGAAACTCCTGGGTATACAGGCCAAGCTCCACATAAGCCATCACCCAATTGCCTCAGGTCAAGTTGAACGGGCCAATAGAACAGTGGTCAGCATGTTGAAGAAGTACGTATCTACCAATCAAAAGGATTGGGATATTAAACTTCCGTTGGTACTGATGGCCGCTCGAGCCACCCCTCACCAGTCTACCGGAGTACCCCCGTTCACATTGATGACAGGGAGAAGTATGACGCTACCACTACATCTGCTGTACCAACCAGGTGACCTGAACCTCGTCACCGCCTATACCACTCACCAGTACCTGGAAGAGTTGCATCAACACCTGAGAACGACTTTCGCCTTCGCACAACAACAACTCCAAAGAAGCGCGGAAGGTCGTAAAGCCTACTACGACCAAAAGGCGTCTCACCATGAGCTCAATGTCGGAGACAAAGTGTGGTACTACCGCTTCGCCCAACCATGGCAGAACGCTCCTCATCGCCTGTCAAAGAAGTTCCTACCTCACTGGACAGGACCCTACGAGATAACAGACAAGCTCTCACCCGTCGCCTATCGAATCAAAATCCGACAAGGGCACAGCGAGCCAGTCTTTCGATGGGTCCATCGAAACCAGATAAAGAGGCACCAGGGCTCCAGCCGACAGGAAAAGGGGGAAGATCAAACCCACTGACACAGACCGACAATCATATGCTCTACACTACACTAACATAATTTCTGTCGCTCTAGGAAAACATATAGCAGTCTTGCTTAAACTCAACACTGACACACTCTCCTCCGCCGCACTGCTAGGACTGACATCTAGTAGAGAGGAGTTACTCCACACATGTGACACTCGTTTGCTGCCTCACCTCATTCAGTGTCCGTGTGACTTTTGTGTTTTTCTTTGTGTCTCTCTGTGTTTTTCCTTTTTCCCTATAATTTCCTTTCCACTCTAGTCCCCTCATCAAGGAACTCCCTTAGCCGATCCTTGAACCCAGGTCCCGAAATCGAGATTGACTACCTTCACTAAAAGTGCCGAAATCATCGGAAACCGGTGATTAGTCGACACCCCAGTGCGTACAGACACGCGCATTATCTTGTCCAACCAAACTCAATGGATCACTGTCCCTAAGGGCTTGATCCTCCATATTGACGAGTTAGCATTGTATCACCTGACCGACTACGAGTATCAGGCTGAAATCGAAATCTCACCTTTCTTCAAACAGCATTCCTTCGTCCTCGATCCAGAATTGGAAGAAAGGATCAAGGAGGAAGGAACGCAACTAATTGATTTGACTCCTGTCGATACAGCTTTAGAAGCTATTGCTCGCCTTCCGCCCGCTGGCGCGCCAATTATTCGGTCTTGGTCTGCCGCTGACACAGCGCTTTGCATCTCTACTATTGTAGGATATGTTGTGACTTTGACGCTGGCCTTCCTCCTACACAAGCGAGTGAACGCCGTTCAAGAGTCTTTCAACAAATGCACGTCAGGCGTCCCACGCTTTTTCCGACGTGATAGAACCGACCAAGAACCCGAACCTGAAAACTCAACAAACCTGATTGAGATCACGCCGATACCGCTTCGTCGAACCCTGGACAATTAATCCAATCAAAATGACCTGATTACGATTCATCCTGAACAATGCACCTCTATGTCTTCTCAAGTTTCTAACCTGTCCATTTCCAAATTACTCTACACCAGGATTCAGCCAGTGATGGAGATGTTGTTTGTGTCTTGTGTGTGCCTGTTCTCTCTGCTTCTTGTTCCAGCGCCCGCTGACGTTCGCAATAGGAACCTCACCGAGCGAAAGGGGGATGTGTAGAGCCTGATCAAAAGGACACACACATATAATCGCAGCTCAGAACATTCCTTACTTACCCTCCATCGCAGAAGTCGTAAAAATTGATAAATGACCAATTAAACTAGCTTCCTGCCTGTTCTCCTTATCATCTCATGAGACCCATGAAGCTGGGAGGAGAACATCTGGCCATCCTTTGAAGAACAGAATCTTCAATGTTGTTCCTGACCAGTTTACCATAAATAAGTCGAATAAACAGACAGTACAAAGCACGTGGGATCTGGACATGCTCCAGAACGGACTCGCCTTGAAACCTCTGACTGCGGGTAACCATAATTCAATGATGGTATCAATAAGCAAATACAGACATACATTGACCAGACGCCCCATAAACCTACACAACGGACTGTGGAATTACAAATTATATTTAAATGTTTAACTTAGATTCTTATTATCAACTGTGCTCTGTCTCAATCAAGTCATGTTGATTGGCAGAGATTCAAAGCACCCAGACGTGGATTCCAAGAACCCCTGGCCCAGACGTTGATTCGTTAGGTTGATTGGATTAGTGTCTATCTTTCGGAGCCCCCTGGCCCAGACGTTGATTCGTTAGGTTGATTGGATTAGTGTCTATGCATTTGATTATTGTGTTTTGTCTCCACCTCCAAGAGTCCCTCCTCCAGAAATGCCTATAAATGACCTTGTAAAGTTGCTTAAGATTGAGACTTCGATAACTACAGCTACCAACAGCTTGTGTTCTCAATAAAGAATCTTGCTGACGATCCAATCCGATTTCTCCTGGTCTTCACTTCTGAGTTTTCTACACTTTAGAAGAACCAAGTTCACAACAGATGGTGCCGTGACCCGGATAGAGCTCCTCACCTGAATCCAGATTGATCGTTCCAGACTGAATTTTTCTGTACAACCAAAGGTTGGTGAGTGTCACTCTATCCAAAAGAACCTTTAAGACCAGAACAAATTTGTTATCCTCTGTTCAGGCAGGGAATATTAGCATTACATGCTAATATTTGTATCCTCTGTGCCGTCAGAGAAGAGTTAACATACATCTGTAGGGTTTTGTTTAACTAAGTTTATCCTCTAAAAAAAATATTTTTACAGATGAAGTTTATCCTCTGTTCAGGCAGGGAAGATTAGCATTAGATGCTAATATTTGTTATCCTCTGCGCCGTCAGAGAAGAGTTAACAGACAGCTGTAGGGTTTTGTTTAACTAAGTTTATCCTCTAAAAAAAAAAAATATATATTTTTAGAGATGAAGTTTATCCTCTGTTCAGGCAGGGAAGATTAGCATTACATGCTAATATTTGTATCCTCTGTGCCGTCAGAGAAGAGTTAACATACATCTGTAGGGTTGGTTTAACTAAGTTTATCCTCTAAAAAAAATATTTTTAGAGATGAAGTTTATCCTCTGTTTCAGGCAGGGAAGTTTTTGCATTACGTGCTAAAAAGTTTATCCTCTGTTCAGGCAGGGAAGATTTATCCTCTGTTTTAGCAGGGAAGATTAGCGTAAAGTGCTAATAATTTTGGTTTATCCTCTGCTTTGCCAGGGAAGGTTAACAATAGTTGATGTGTTAACAAGCGTACCCTCTGTTGAACAGAAGTTTTAGTGTTTTGATTGTGTGGTAACAAAGAAACTCACAAAATGTTTAGAAAGAATGCTAGACTGATCCCCACAACTGAAAAAGGTGGTCTAGCGACTCCTTTGTGGTCAGATAGCGAATTCAAATCACTGTTAGGAGTGCAAATGTACCTAATGGTCACTGAGAAAGTTAGACAAGAACTAACTCAGAAATATGAGATCCATCCAGATAAGACTTGGTCTGTAGATGAGTGTAAAAAGGTACTAGGAGCATGTATTCGCAAGAACAATGTGAAAGGCATTATCTGCTGCCACAGAGAATTTGGTTTAGCGCTAGCCACACAACAGTCTCAGCGTAACTCAGAGTTAGAGGAACAGAACAAAGAGCTCTGTGCTAGAGTATCCTCTTTGACTAAGAAATTGAACCTCAAGAAAGCTGCAGCAAAAACTGATGTGGAAGTTAGTCAGCCTGATAACATTTACCCTGATTTACAAGCGTTTTTTGAAACAGATGTAGCTCTCCAATCAATAACTGATGTGCCTGTAAATTCCGTCAATGTGTGTGGTGCTAGGAGGAGATCTCAGGGAATTGAGGGAATTGAAAGTGTTCCTCCCAACTCTTCTGTTGTCCAAGTACAAACTGTTGCCAAAGCGCTAGGACCTAAAGATATAGAGAGACTATCCCAGAGCTTACCCTCCGCACGCACACATTTTTCTGAATTTAGAAGAGCATTGATCAGCAAAATGCGTCTCTATGACATGTCGTTAGCAGAAGTCACACAGCTGATGTCACAAATTTTAAATGAATCTGAATTCAACAGTTTTGAGTCTTCTGTTACTTCTGAACTACAACATGCCAGCAGAAGCGATTTGAGAGAAGGTGTTTTGAAAATTCTAAAGAACATTGTTGGACCAAAAGTGGATTGGTCAAAAGTCACTAGGTGTGTACAGAAGAAGGATGAAACTGTAAGTGAGTACACTGAAATGTTTTGTCAGTCAGCTGCAGCATACAGTGGAATAGCTGACACTCCAGAGAAGGTACTGGATCATAAAGGACCACTAGTTCGAACATGGTTTGATGGCCTTTTATCAGAGTACAGATCTGCTTTGCCATTCTTAGATCTAACATGGTCCACTGGAAGCTTGCAAAACAGCTTGGACAGGTTAGCTACTTGGGAAAGAGACTCTGATGTTAAAGCCAGAGTAAAGATTGCAGCAGCATCGTTTAAGGTCAACACAGAGAACCGACAGAAACCTAAATGTCCTAAGAAGGAGGGCAGTTGTCATTACTGTTGTAAACCTGGACACTGGATGAAAGAGTGTAGGAAAAGCAAAAAGACATTAGGAGAAATTAACAGCTTTACTCAGTTCCTACTCAGTCTACTTAGTACTCTGAAGCAGCCCCTCCCCACTTCACCAAACTGTTGGAGCAGTTTGCTCAGGTGTTAGCTGTTAGGGCTGTGAGTGCTTAATTTCCCCAGTAATGTACAACAAAGCTGAACGATTCTTTGTAAATAAAACTAATGATGTTAAGACAGACTGTAAATATAAGATGCCCTCATGCAGTGTCCGCACTCATGAATTAAGCAAAAGTCACTTCTGTCACCTCCTCCCGTTGGGGAAATTGGTTAGCAACTCACAGCCCCGAATATTGTTATACAGCGTGCACCAGTCACGAACCCATCCTCATGTATGATGTCTGCAATGACTGAATTTGTGTTAGAGGGTGAAGGCGAAATGACTCATGATTGTGTTACGCTTACATATGCAGCGACAAGTGAAATAGCAGAAACTCCCATAGAGAACGCAGAATTGGATTTGTTTGTTGCAGCTCAAGTTATTGAAGGTAACAGACGAGCAGGATATGCAGTAACTTCCACCACTGAAGTAGTTGCTTCAGGTCGTCTTCCAGATCATTTTTCAGCTCAAGCTGCAGTATTGTGTCAGGGAAGGAAAACCTGGACTCATGTGTCACACTGTAAAGTTGTTCCCCCACCTAAAGGGATAGGATAGGACACACGGACCAGTGAGGAGCCCAGGGAAGAACCGAAAGCAACAGGCTTCGGGGGCAAACCCTGCAGTGAAGACTCCCTCATAGGCCTTCCCCATCCACTAGTCCATCCTTACCTCACTGTTCTTTAGGTGTCGCAGGAATTGAGAAATAGGGAAAGAAGGAACAACAATAGCAGACTATAGTTGAACAGAGGATACAACCCTAATGTTTGCAGACTCTACAACAAATACTGCTCTGTGCTGTTGGTCTCTCTTGTTTTTGTTTCTTTCTTCCTCTGTGCAGATACCACTTGACGGCTGTCCTGAGATCCATATGCACCGCCCTTCTCACCTGCGGATGAAGCCACAACCTCTAGAAAACAACTAGACCCATTGCCGAGCCAACTATCACACAAGAAAGAGAAAAGAAAGAAGAAAGGAAAAAAATACACAACGCAGAGACTCACATACAGGAACTTCAGTCATCCATCAACATGATCAAGATTTTACTATTAACCATCATGGACATCACGCAAAGTGTAGACCCCAGAAACAACATATTCTTAGAGCTGATGAATATGTCAAGAAATGCCTTGTTTGCTGGAAAGAACGTTTGCACATTCTTGGTCTTTCAGCAAAATTACACCAGATGACTGAACATAATTATTCATGGTTCGGAAACTTGTTAGGTAAACCCTGGCTGTGGATCAAGGAAATAGCAATTCTGCTGTTGTTTCTCCTACTTGCGTACTATCTATGCATCCACAGTATCAAGTGTTTCGTTCAGCAAATGACGCCCGCCTCTCACGAGGAAATGACAGTTCCAACCAGAAAAGATTATTACCTGTAAAAACTTCACGGACCCTAATTGCATGTTTTGTTTCTGTGTCAGCATGCAATTACATATAAGCAACACAGAACATGTACAATGTGCCTGTAACGATTACAAGTTACAAGAATTAACTTTCAAGTGTCTAAATTTGTATTTTGTGAGAGTTATTAGAACTCTCAAAGGGGGAATTGTGGAATTACAAATTATATTTAAATGTTTAACTTAGATTCTTATTATCAACTGTGCTCTGTCTCAATCAAGTCATGTTGATTGGCAGAGATTCAAAGCACCCAGACGTGGATTCCAAGAACCCCTGGCCCAGACGTTGATTCGTTAGGTTGATTGGATTAGTGTCTATCTTTCGGAGCCCCCTGGCCCAGACGTTGATTCGTTAGGTTGATTGGATTAGTGTCTATGCATTTGATTATTGTGTTTTGTCTCCACCTCCAAGAGTCCCTCCTCCAGAAATGCCTATAAATGACCTTGTAAAGTTGATTAAGATTGAGACTTCGATGACTACAGCTACCAACAGCTTGTGTTCTCAATAAAGAATCTTGCTGACGATCCAATCCGATTTCTCCTGGTCTTCACTTCTGAGTTTTCTACACTTTAGAAGAACCAAGTTCACAACAGGACCTTCCCATGACCTCAGGACAACTCCCTTGTCTTGACTGCATTCCAAGAGGATGCGAGCTTCTTTTCTCTTACAACAAAAGAAACGCTAGTTACACAGAGGATCTCTCAAGAACAATCAAGAAAAGACTGCTGCTATTAAAGCAATATACTCAAGAGACAATATATACATGAATGTGGTATTTTATGTTTTTATATCTTGCTGTGGTTATTAGAATTTAGGATATGTTAATCTATGACTTAACCCGTTAGTAGGTAAGATTATAGGTATTTGATATGGCGAATATCTTATGTGTGGTATTGAATTAAACCTTATTTTTATAACAATAATGTGATAAGGATGAATGTTGACTTTAAGCATCGTAAGGCATGATTGCAACACTTTATAGAAATCTGCTAGGATATTTCCTCCATGTGACATATTTATTAGCAGATAATGTATGCACGAAAAGAAGCCGTGCTGGGCGGGGCTCCTCCCTACAGAGACAATGCGATTGGATCAGACAGTGAATAGGAGGGACTCAAACCTGTCTGATAAAAACAGACACACAGCTTTGCAAAGAAGTTGGGAGTAGAAGTTGTTGTTGTTAAAAAAGGAAAAGAGGAGTTGGTTCGCTCGCTGCAACTTTGGTCTCGCGCTGAGCGCCTACCGACTTAACATCAGGCCGGTCATCCAAGACTCTGTCCACTTCAGACCAAAGAAACTTGCAAAGCCTGCAGTGTCAGAATTTCAAAGCCTTGTCATTTCCGCGCTGCCAGGAAGTCCACCAATTGCAGAAAGGCTTCTTCGGGTGACGTCACGCACCAACGACGCATCATCGCAAAAAGTCAGCTCCGGGATTCCCTCCAGCAACCATCCAGAGACAAGCTCAGCCTTCAACTTCAACTCAAAGCAAGTAAACAAACAATCTCTATTTGCTGAGCTGATGTGAATGAATCTTTAAAAGATAACGATAGTCAAGTCCTCTATTTGTGACGTCTTCAGGTCGTCTTTATTCTCAGGAACGAGAATAGCCTTAAACTTTCTTCAAATTGCTTTTACATTGCCGGAACGTGTGTATGTGTGTATGTGTGTTTTGTTAGTATATCATAGAATAGCAAATAAACTCTCGTTTCATTTATAATGAATTGTCTGGTGCCGTGATTTTCAAGTCTGAAATTATTTGCCGAAGATGTTGTTACCTGTGCTCTTTTAATTTACCCCAGTAATTCTGTTATTATCGTTCCCAGAAATAAACTGAATTGCTAAGATATACTGAGTAATGTTCGCTGGACGAATCATTAATAAAGTATAAATTATACCTTTTGATTAATATCAATTAATCAAACTAATCACGAATCTCCTAGGATTCGATTTCCTAAAGCTAAAATTCAAAATAAAAGCTAATAAAGGCTAAGAATACTTTACATCAGTAAGCGATAAAACGAGCTTCTTCCCTCCAAAGACTCGTGTTGCATTTCGGGGGAAAAGCAAAAAAAACATTGTCGAACAACAATATAAAATGCGGAAAACTATTCATTGGTTCTTCTACAATTAATAGAATTACAAATTATACTACAACTGGAAAATACTGTAATAAATAAACTGTTTGGCGTGAAGCGCCTGTAGTCCCATTTAGCAACTTGTTAGAAACCGTCTTTTTTTAAGAAACGTAACAGTTTAAAAAAAATCACGAGTGGGGTGTAACTGGTGTGTTTTATGTCATAGAATAAAACGTGAAAGTATCTTGAGCCCGTGTGAACCACGGACCTTATTTAAGGGATTTAACCAAAATCCCATTCAAAAAACCCATTGACTCTGGGACGATAGAACCGGAAGGGATAAAATGCACTCGCTTCCAGGTTTTCGCCTACAAAGTGACGTCATAGTTCCACCACTCTATTTGAAGGCAGTGTTAGTATTTGTCTGGTCATGTGATCTCAACATGTCTGTGACAATCCACATAAATCATTCATTTTTGTAGAGCTGGACAGTTTATTAAGGATCAAAAGACTGAGTTCAGCTTTGAGAGTGAAAACCAACCTGTTTGTTCCTCAGTATCTTCATGTTTGACTCTCAATGTTTCTTCAATCTTCACGTCTTCACTCTCCGCTTTAATAAACTCCATCTTTATAACAGTGTCACGTGGATCTCAGTCGCTTCAGCAGGAGTTTTTCTGTGTGTTTGGACACTTTCTCCTGTTTAAGATCAGAATAATTAATAGTTAGCAAATTATTCTCAAAAATAAATGCAAACTAAGTCTCTGGGTGCGTAGTTATTTATGATTTATATTTGGTATTCAATTATTTGTACATAATATGTAATAGATTACACTTTCATGAACACATTTGCTGCTGGTTTGTAAAAGTAAAAGTCATTAGATGTTGTGTTTGTTCTCTTTTATCTTCAGCGCGCGCTGATTCAAACGCTTCGAATCACTGAATCGTTTACGAATGACTCGGTTCAGATGACTCGGATTCTCAGTTTCTCTCTTCTTTCTCGTACTTGATGCACTTATTCACGATATAATAATAGAGAGCGAAACGAGACGCACCTTTTCTGTTATTAATACGAGGATGTGCTGTATTCACAAAAATAACATTACACAAAGTATTACAACGTTACATTTAAGACTGATTCGTTTATTTTACGTAGTTTGTAAAACAGTGTAAATTGATAGAACAGTTTGAATAGATTAAAAAACGTAAAAACCACAAACCTTTCTTCAGGCGAATCACTAATGAATGCAGGAGAGGCGCAGCTTTATGACGTCACATCACCAGAGCAAAATAAAAGTCCGTTTTTTATTACACTTAAGGTCTATTATGCGTATAATAACGCATTTCCACAATTAGCATCGTAAATCTAGAATATATATATATATATATATATATATATATGTATGTATGTATGTATAAATCTTTTTCTATTCTATCTGTTGCTTTTTATTTATTGTACAATTAACAAAAGCAAAAATGCCTCTAACACTGCTTGCTCTATTCTTTTTCTATTCTATTATTATATAATATATATTTATTATTATATAATTAAAAAAAAATCTTGCTACGTGTGTCGCGTTAGGCTAACTGAGACTTGTCATAGCACTTGCATATCGTTGCTCTTTTGTTGATTTTGATTGCTTTTGGATAAAAGCGTCTGCTAAATGACTAAATGTAAATGTAAATATATACGTTTACAACCTTGCCATTAAATTACATGAATCTATTTGTGTTTCTGTACAAAGGTGAGGTAGTGACTGCAAATTTGACATCTTTCACTCGTGTGATTAATCAATCTCTATTCATTCATTCATTCTCCTCTTTTGGAAAGTCATTGAAACACTTTAATGGATTTTTTTCTTTTGCTATTAGGGCAAATGAGAACATAAAAATATATTTGTTGCAGTTTCCATTCATTACTACAGAAGTTTACACAACTATGATGACTTTTACTTCCCTTCTGAGAGCCCAGGAAATGTGAAAACGGTCTATACACACACAAGAGAAAAAACAACAAACAGGACGTCCTAAATACATTTGTGTCTTTGCCTAAAGGGTCTGTTTTCTCTAGGAGGCCAGCTGAAGCCTCAGCATGCTTGAACAGTCTGAAGTGTTTCTCCTCGATCATAAACTCACTGGTGAATAGTGAAAAGAGCACGGTGGAGAGAAACAGTCTTGTGGACAGTCTGTACTCACAGTGAGCTCATCTCCTCTGACACAGACCCTCAGCGCGCGCCAGGAAAGAACGTTTCTGATCCAGAAAACTCCCCCCGCCTTTTCGGGAGAATATGTGTCTTCACTGATTTAAAAGCTGAGCTAAAATCCACAAATAAAACCCAGGCATATCATTTAGGGTGCATAAGGTGTTTGTGTATTAATCAGGGTCAGCACAGCCTCTGTCTCTATTACGTGTGAACTGGAGTGGATCTAGCATAGTGACCACAGTGGAGGTCAGATGACTCCATGGTTTTACACAATATCAAGGTTATTGTGAAATGCCAAAAATCATTCACATACTTGTGCCTGTTCCCCACCCCACAGGCCTGAATATTGAGAAATTATATAAGGCCCTTTCGCACCGCAGGAACCTTTTCATAGTACCCGAACTAATTGTGGAACTACCCACTTTTTGGCGTGTTCGCACCGCGGGAACTAGGAACTGTTTTAGTTCCCGGAACTCCGTTTGGAGGAACTAATTAGCTCCTACTTCAGAGTAGGGTCTAAAACAGTTCCATAGGAACTATCGTGATGTAAGTGTACACTGATTGGCTAAACACGTACGAAAACGCCCTCACCCACCATGATTTAAAACGCTGTATAATCACATACTGTGTAAACATTGTATCAACTTATATTTCGCAAGAATGGAGAACAGCGATAGATGGACGGACGGACGCTGAAGTGCAGGCACTTTTGAACATTTTGAACTCCTTTCAATCGCTTGACGTATACGTCGACATTCCATGTCCATTATTGTGAAACCCGCGAGACGCAACAAAAACAAAGCTCCGATCACAGCGTCCTCCATCCTCCTGTTGTTAACGTTGTTCTTCTTTGTTTACGTTGTTGAACGCCGCGCACAAATGACGTCGCTGTCGACCGGCTTACGTCACTTCTTAGTACCCGCTGTCGGTGCTAATGCAACCCTTTAAATGGTACTGGGAAATAGTTCGCGCAAAATCATCCCAGTACTTTAGTACTGTACTTTTAGTTCTGGAACTAACGCGGTGCGAAAGGGGCTAATAGTCTTGGTACTGTACATGAAAATTGAAACAACCTTGCAGAAACTCCTTTTAGCTGAGGAGCACAGTCTTGAAGAAGGGACAGTGGGACTGGAACAGTGTTTTTGTACAAGGCCCTCTTACCTTAGACCCGCCCTGAGTGAGCTGTCATCAGTCCGCCATTGTTTCGACGCTGGAGCAGGGGAAGACAAGAATGTCTTCGATTAAGCGATTGAAGTGTTTTGTTGTTGGATGTAATAATGAACATAGCAGTCATCATTTACTCCTGACATCTAAGCCGCTGAAGACGCAGAGGATTACATTTGTTTCTGAAGTGACTGCGCCAATCCCCGATCTGCCTAAATGCGTCTATGTTCATACGAATCATTTGTGATCCAGCTTCACCTCCAGAAGTGAGTGTAAGGTTTTTTTTGAATGAATCTTTGCAAATCACCTTTCCTAATAATGCGGCTAAAGTTTACAGTATCATGAGAACGGCTCGTCACCCCACAGAAGAGAGTGATGGGGTCAGCAGAGCTCATTAGCATTTAAAGGAACATGCACTGAAATGGGCTGCTGTGAAAAGAGCTGGTTTTGGCAAAGTAAAAAGCGTGTTTTTTACACTACCATTAAGAAGTTTTAACCAAATTATGTTATAGACTTTTCATTAAGACCCTAAAGCAGTGAGCCACAGCTCTGCACAGTTTAGCTCCAAATCTTCCTGCTTGGAAGTTTCTAGTAATTCAGAAAACCTTGATTAGCTGGATTAGGTGTGTTTCATTAGGGTTGGAGCTAAACTGTGCAGAGCTGTGGCCCTCCAGGAATTGAGTTTGAGACCTATGCCCTAAAGAATCATATCAACTTGTGGAAAATGGGCATCCGATGACCCCTTTAATATACAATGCAATAGTGTCTGCATTTAAATGAATGGGAAAATCCACATAAATGTAGGCAGATATTCAGATAAATTTCAAAAAATAAAATCTCCAAGAATTCAACCAGGTTGATCTACAGCAGGGGTTCTCAAAGTCTACATTCAAAAGTCCAAATCTGAATTTTCATCAGTGTCAAAGTTCCGGACCAGACCAGAACAATTGGTTATTACAAAACTTGTTTTTAATGAACATGCATAACAAATCAACACTAATTTTTTGAAAAATAAAGTGCCCTTTGCATTCAAAATACATTAATTGTTTTGCCTACATACATCAATGATTGCATCATTGTAGCTCTTCTCTGTTCTCTCCCGTTCTGTCCGGATACATAAATAAGTATAACAATAATTTCTCTGAACTCTAGAGGAAGATAAAATGGTCTAGAGGAGATTGTTAAATTATCAAAGTATGGTACTGTGTAGCCCAGCTTCTGTCAACAAACACACTCAGCCCTCCTCCAATGGATTTAGATGAGCTACGCTCGTCTCTGTCCACTCTTATTGTTGATACCCTGTTAGGCACGGGATTGCATGATTCAAGTCAAGCTTCTGTAAAGCACATAAAGTTGCTATGAGTAGTGATTGTGAGGTATTTGAAGGAGTTCTCATTAACAGGCACCTGAAGGTAAGCATGTGAGAGATCTAGCTTGCTAAACTGCTGACCTCCAGCCAGTGACACAAATAAATCCTCAATCTGAGGTAACGGGTAATGTTCCACAGAGTGCTGGATTTACAGTTATTTTGAAGTCTCTGCAAATTCTCACATTGCCACGCTTCTTGACTACTGGCACGATGGGAGTTGCCCATTCACTGAACCGAACAGGTGAAATGATTCCTTGTTTCAACAGGCGATCTAACTCCGCTTCCACCCTAGGTCTGATTGGATATGGCACAACTCAAGTTTGGAAGAACTTTGGCTGTTGTCCTGGTTTCAAATTCAAGGAAGCTTCACACCTATTGAATGTTCCTAATTCATCACTGAACACTTTGGCATATTTTTTAGGAGGGAGTCCAGAGTCTTTTGTTTTGATTTCACGCCAGTTAAGTTGAATTCTGCGAAGCCATTCTCATCCAAACAGTGGATCTGCATCACCTTTCACTACATACAAGGGTAATCGTACATTCTGTTTGTTCAACTTGACGCGCACTTTGATGACACCCTCAAGAGGTGTCTTGGGAAGAGACTTCATTTTCCAAATATAAGCAATAAGTTAACCAGAACTTTTTCTTCCAAACTTTTACTCTTGTACAATGAGAATATATATTTACTAGATAGCCAAATCTTAATTTGTGTCAATTTTTTATGCGTTTTGTTTGTATAACAGATATTCAATATCAAGCTTAGTTAAATACAGGAACAGAAAAACACGCAACACACGTCGTCCTTGTCGTCACAGAATCTAACCAATGAGAATAAAGTGTGTCGTCATCAAGGCTTTCGCAGCTGATTTTCAACAACTGCAGCGCCTGACCTAGATGGCTGGTCTTGTTTTGCTCTCGCGGTACTTTGATGGCACATGTGATCGTAAGGCGGCTGCAGCGCCGATCAAAGTTTGACAAATTTTCTAACCAGATTGCATTGTTTTTGTGCTTTCTACATGTAAACGAGGCACATCACATGCATGTTTTATGTCAGCAGCACCACACGCATGTCGTGGTACTCTGAGATGGCCAGTATGTTGATTAAATGTATTTAAAATACATATTTAATTACTTTTGAGTGTTCAATATTATGAAGCAACGTGAGTCTTCAGCAAAAATGTTAACATAGGCTGTAAGTTACGGTCGCAGGTTCCAAGGATGACTACGGTGCAAGACACCCAAGTTCCTATCTTGCCCTCTAAATATGAAAATGTATTTCAGCATTCTTCATTGCGCAGGAAGTTTGTGTGCAAAATGTGACTTTGTGAAATGGACTCTCTTTAATTAAATTGTTTGTACAGTAGCCTAATATTGATTTGTATTTATTCTGTTCCAGCTTACTGAACAACCACCGTGGAGGAGATAGTCATCATTGGCTTGTCAGGTGTCGATGGGGAGCTGCTCTTCCTCACAAGTGACTTTAATGAATTTACCGGATTATCTCAGCTTTTTTAAGAAACTGAGGAGTTCATCTCTCAGCTGCCTATGAATTTAGAATTTAGAACCCACAAAGGTCACAGAATTGTGGAATTCAGGCACTTGACTTCTAATGAAAATGAAATATAATTGCAATACTTGATTTTGTAATAATTGTAATGATGGAAATACATAAGTTTTCTGTTTAAAAATAAGTTGTTTCCATTTTTCTTTTGGTCTGAATGGTCGAGGCCAATCTCATGAAAATGTGTATCAAATAGCATGATTTTCTATTTCTATTCGCAATTTTTGCGTGCATTTGATACACACTTTTTGCGCACATATAATATGCACCTACTTCACACCCTAATAGAAACCATATAGAAACAGAAAATTGTGCTATTGATACGCAGTTTCATGGGATCGGGTAAGAGCCGTCAAAGGAAGCCCATGGCCATTGGAATCATTGTATGTGGGTGGGACAAAAACCACCCACTCCTTAAGACCAATGATATTGGACTGATGACAAACTCAGTAATCTTGGGAGTCTTTAACATTGAGGTGAGGAGAGCCAAATGTCTTGACTTAGATGATTCTGTTAGACAGTTTGCCAGTCACCACAGAAACAGAAGAATCCAGCTGTTTTAATTGAGGTCTGCCTTATTTCTTTTTCGATTGTCTTCCTCTCTTTATGCTACTGTTTTTATTGTTTCTAAACTAAAGACTGTTCTTTAATATATTAGTAGAGCACAATGTAGTGGTTCCATATTTTATTTTAAAACTGTGGTGTTTTCATTTGAACTGTTACAGTGCTAAAACTTTTATTCTGTGTAACTCAGCTTTTTTGTAAATTAATCTGAAAGATATTTTGAATTAAACACTGATGTTATTTTTTGTGTTATTGATGTGAGTTTTTTTTTTGAAAGCTAAAACTACTATATATTGTAATGCTCAAACCACTTATTAAAAGAAAATGGTTGACATCATTTCTGCTTCTGGGTTTTTTACATTTTATTTTACAAATGTGTGTTTTATAAAAAAAAAATAAAAAAAAACTTGACTCTCAAAATGTATATATACAGGGATGACAAAACAACTAAATTAATCAAAAAAGGCCTCATTCCTCATGCGTCACCGCGGCGCAACGAAGGCTGCCGCGATTCGAAAGCGACTTAAAATGCACCCTCCGTTTCTCAGAAAAATGAAGTGTACATCTGATGGACACTTCGCACCCTACCATATCCCAGAATAAATTGTGTGCAGGTGATGATGGAATTTATATTCAAACAACATGGCGGGTGAGACTTCAGTGGCGTCGGCAGAGGAATTCACATTTAAAATGTAAGTATTGTGTTTGAAATCCCAAAAATATCTAGCAAAACGTGCAAAAAAGGTAGAGGTCTTTCTTAAAGGGGTCATCAGATGCCCATTTTCCACAAGTTGATATGATTCTTTAGGGTCTTAATGACAAGTCTATAACATACTTTGGTTAAAATTTTTCAATGGTAGTGTAAAAAAACACCCTTTTTACCCGGTCACGAATGATTCGCATGAACATTTAGGCAGATCGGGATCGACGCATTTCCTTCAAAACGAAAGTAACATTAATCCTCTGCATCTTCAGCGGCTCAGATGTCGGGAGTAAATGACGACTGCTATATTCATTATTACATCCAACAACAAAACACCTCAAATCGCTTAATTTGACGGTCTTGTCAATCAACTATCGTGGGAGGGGCCTGTACAGAACTACGTCATTCTGACAGGAACCTCAGAACAGCCTGATTTGAGAAAGGGGATTTAAAAAAAAAAAACACTGGGTGGATTTTTATCATTATAGAATGGATGTGTACACACACTTCCAACACATTTATGTTCAAACAACTTGTAAAAGTGAATTTTTCATCCGATGACCCCTTTAAAAAAACGTGAACTTAAACTAAAAATATTACCACCGAGTGGCTTCATTTGTTAGGTGGTTTGAGGCAAAACTTCTAATATTTCTATTGATTTTAGGGAGCAACAAGCAGACAGCTCAACTGATTAAATTGAGGGGTCAGAACGACCATTTATTCACGGGGGCCAAAAACTAGGCCAGCGTGGCTTGGAATGACTCCTTTGTAATATTTCCACTAGGCTCTCTTGTTTATTATAACAATTAGCCGTCAGCCTACACAAAGCCCACAAACAATAAGACAACCACTATATAAGGCAATAGTCTTTCGCTTTGTGTTTTTGTAGCGCTGTCATGTAAGATATGGCTACACGTTTTAACCAAACTTTAGCACTTCAGTATTTTGTATGCATGCGCTGCGGTGTCATATTTTCCAATGTTAATAAAATTTCACCCGGTCTTAATATTTTTCATAAGGTTTTCTGTTTTGTCTTGTTTTAGAACAATTATGGAGAAAATGGGCCTGCTGGGGAAGGGAGAACAAAAAAAAGAAAAGAAAAGAGGTTAATACACATATCTTTGCTTAAATTCATGGTTTTCAAGTGTCCTGGGACAGGTGAGGGAGTGAGAGGGAAACCCAGTGCTGAAACTTGGCCCTTATTTGTCCTCATGGATGAGGTGTTCGGACAAAGGCCCTCAAACAACCCCCCTGTCCTAATTGCCTCCATCCCTGAGGAAACACCAGGGCCAAGTTCAGCAGTGGGTGACCGTGACGAAGATAAGGAGGAGCCAACACCAACACCAGGCAAGAAAAAAACGGGGCTGTGAGGATGAGCTGGTGGAGCTACTCAGAGAGGACATCAAGTTCCAGAGGGAGACGGAGGAGAGAAGAGCCCAAGAGAACAGGGAGAGAATGGGCCGACTGTTTTCTCTTCTTGAGAGAATGGTTAACACACAAATTATTTATTAGCCTTTCTTTATTAGCCAAGAGAAAACAGTGGAAAAATGGGTCCATTCAAATTGTTCTTGTCTTATTTTTTAATTCACTTTGCCAATAAAACAACCTAATTTCTCTAGTTTATTTTTGTGATGCAGTTTAAAAATGAAATAAGTTCAATGCATTATTTATGTAATTTTTTTGTAAATGAGCCTGAGAGCTTTCTTTAAATTTTGTATTTTTTTGTTATGCATGTAAATAAAAGAATTCTCCTGTACATTTTTTATTTTTTAATGCAACTTATAATTATTACACAAAACATTCTTCTCATTTATTTTAACCCTTTAGGCGCCAGGTTTTTTTTTAAAAAATGCTGGATTTTGACATCAAGATTTCAAAAGCTTGTGGCTTGAAAGGGCTTAAAGATAGAGATCTACTGTAAATTAGAAAAATGTTGGGCATGACCTAAAGTTTATGTGGGGTGTAAATATACTCATCTAATTTGCATATTATGACGTCAACAGGGGGGCGGCCCTCTTGAATTTCATAATATTCAGGAAATAGTAGATATTAAATTGATGTTTGAACTTATTTGCATGTTTGTTTGTTTTTTTGTCTTTTTATCCTCATTCCAAATGATCAGAAAAGAGGAAATCAACAATAAAACAGGAGAAAGTACTAAATTATTACTATATTACTATCCTATATAGTAGTAAAACTCATGTGAACAGTAGCCTACTTTTTGATCAGTTCATCAGTTATATTCAGGAAATAATAGATATTGAATGGATGTTTGAGCTTATTTGCATGTTTGTTTTGTTTTTTTGTCTTTTTATCCTCATTCCAAATGATCAGGAAAAGAGGAAATCAACAGTAAAATGGGAGAAAGTAGTAAATTATGACTATATTACTCTGCCATAGTAAAATACATTTGCCTATTTTGTGATCAGTTGACCAGCTATCTGCCCATTCAGGTATCTAAGTGACACAGTTTATAGTTCTTGAGAGTATGGTAGACCAACCCCACACTGACTGCACCTGTACTGGCGGCCCGTAGAGCGCGCGCGATCAGAAAAAAAGATGCAATCAGGCCGATCATCAGCACCACGGCGCGGAGCCAGCGGCGCTCCGTGAGCTCAGAGATCAGCAGCTCTCCTATGGACACTACGACCACGTCCACCCCTGCCACCCCCATCCCCGTTGGGCAAAGGGTCAACTGATCACTTGTTTGTGCTTCGTGAACTCTCTCGCCTTGCATGGCGGCACCATTGCGCTGTAAAGATGTACCGGGAGAAGCGCGATCATTAGACGGCCGATAGTCATTTCCAAAAGGCAAATATTCCCCTTCAGAGCCAGAATCAGCGAATAACATTTGCAACACATCCTCACGGTACAACTTTCTATTAGCCATTTGGAGATTTTCTCTCACAAATCTCACAATTCACTCGTGACGCTGTGAACTGAACTGCTTCCGCATCAATGACACGATCGCTCACTTTCTCTGCTATTTCCTCGAACACTTTGAATAGGAACAGGACGGAATTTTGGTCTAGAATCGAAGTACTACATGTCTGCCATCTAGTGGTAGGGAATACAAATGAGATATTACACCAGATAAGGAACTACGGTCTATTTGATCAAGTATGACGTCTTGTCGCAATTTTGCGACTTTGGCGCTTAGAGGGTTAAAGGTGCCATAGAATGGAAAACTGTATTTACCTTGGCATAGTTGAATAATAAGATTTCTGTACATGGAAATGACATACCGTGAGCCTCAAACACCATTGTTTCCTACTTCTTATGTAAATCTGCAGCTTGTAAAAGACCACTGAAAAAGAGGTGATCCCAACATAACACCCAGGGCTGTTTCTAGCCATTTTGACACCCTAGGCAAAATCCCTATTATGTAAAAGTTTTATATGGGAATATTACACGACACACTGAACCTTTAACAATGCATTGGCGCAAAAACGCACACCTTTTAGACCAGTTTCACATGAAACATGATTTCTCGACTGCCACAAATACTGCCTAAACAAAATAGTGATTTTGTGCACTTTTTATGTACCAATATTTTAAATTGGCTTTTGAACTTGCACGGCAAAAAAAAAAACCTTGCCAAAACACTGACAGAACCCATTGATCTAATGGCATTGTTGAGCGCTCCAAATCCAAATGCAAACTTTGCATGCAACAATCAGAGGCAGCAATTGACAGCGCTCTGATCAAATGGCATACAGGCATCATCAGAATGACAGTACTGTAGCCCAATGATGTTGGGGATCTAGTGGGGGCGGCAATCATATTTCAGGGTGTCCGTTCCACTCTTGATCACAACCCTGTTAAAATGTAGTGGCAGTACGTGCGCTCATTGGCGCCCCCTCCAGCTGGTGGCGCTCTAGGCGACCGACTAGCTTGCCTATGCCTAGAAACGGTACTGATAACACCGATTGTGATGTTACAGTTGGGATAATTAATGTTTATGCCCCCAACATGTGCATAACGTATACCAGCCCATGTTCTAGGCCAGCTGGACCTGCACAGCCGAATGCAGTGTTGCCAGATATTGCTATTGAAACAAACAAAAACCAATAAATAAATGAAAATTAAACTAAATTATTTCAAATCTTTTGCAATTAAGACAAGATAAAGATATCGCTGACCCTAAACTGCAACGTCCTACTTTATTAACTTTCCAAAGTGTCAAAAAAAGTGGAAAAGACAAGTCCAAAAACGGACTTGATCTGTGATCTGGCAACACAGAGGCTGCGTCCGCGTCCTCACTCACAACTCTCTCAAGCCACGTTCACTCCACCAGCATCTCGCAGCAATCATGTTCATACCACGGACGCTAAACATTCTTGGAAAATCTCTCAAAATCTGTATCTTCGTCTGGTACAGGCTCAAACATATAAGGTTGGATGCCTAATCTCTCCATCATTCACGTCGGACAGTACAGATCTGTTTGCTGTGTGATCTACTGAAATGTGCCGCGCTGTGAAACAGCCAATCAGAGCAGAGCTCAACATTATTATTCATGACCCTTCCAAATAAGGTAATAACAGACCATTTCATTCTAGGGACAAATCCTAGGGTTGTAAATGGACATGTAAAACCATTTCTGGAGAATTTTTGCCCTTATTTAAGCCACATACCTTCTATGTAGATATTACAGAACAATTTAAAATATTGTATCCATGCATTCTATGGCACCTTTAATAGAAACATTTAAATTTTTTTTTTTTTGGTCATGTAAAATATATTTTTTTGTTACATTAAAACAAATCATTCATGACATTACTTAAAGGGTTAGTTCACCCAAAAATGAAAATTAGCCTGTGTTTTATTCACCCTCGAAGCATCCTAAGTATATGTGGCTTTCTTCCTTCAGACGAATCCAATCAGAGTTATATTAAAAATTGTCCTGGCCCCTCCAAGCCTTTCAATGGGTGTAAGCGGGTGTTTGTTGTCAACAGTTCAGAAGATGTGACAAAGTGCGCGCATCCAAAATAAACGTGCATCACACGGCTCCGGGGGGTTAAAAAAGGCCTCCTGTAGCGAATCCATGCATTTTTTTAAAGATAAATATCCATATTTCAAATGTAATAAACACTTTTTTCTCACTTCCACTGACTGTGGTACGCAGAAGACGTAGGATGTATGCATCGTGTGCGCGCCTCTGAGAAATGCACGAGCTAAGGAAACCAAGTTTCCTTACTTTAGCAAAGGAAAACCAGTCTCCTCTTGGCTTATATCGAAATCCTCCGACATTTTTCTTTACAAATCCTCGTTTTGTGCTTCAGATTCGTGACTGGTGTTTTGTTTTGTTCACTCTCCGTGTTCGTCACTAATCACGCAACGCCGACGTCCTACGTCATCCACCGGAATGACTTCCGCATACCACAGTCAGCGGAAGTGAGAAAAAAAGTGTTTATTACATTTGAAATATTGGTTTGAAGTATTGGTCAGCATTTATCATAATTATTGTGCGTAAGTGTTGGGGTGGGATAGCAATGCAATACTCCATTGTGCAAATATCGGAAACTCTGAGGAAAACCGTACAAAGTAGGGCTGTCAAGTTACTGATGCTATGAGGTGTTTTTTTTTTTATTATTTTAATTGCAGAACTTATAATTATATACAACATTAGGGAAAGATTCCATGGTTGTATCTTTAATAATGAACAATCACAAAGCCAAAAAAAGCTGAAAACAGAAATATCATGGGTTTGCTGCCCCTTGGTAATATTATTAGAAAATACGGGATTAGTTTCCATTGTTATGCTGATGATACTCAACTATATATCTCAACAAGACCAGACGAAACTTCTAAATTATCTAAGTTAACTGAGTGTGTTAAAAATGTAAAAGATTGGATGACCAATAATTTTCTCCTATTAAATTCAGATAAGACAGAGATATTACTTATTGGACCAAATAACAGTACACAGAATCTCTTGGATTACAATTTGCAACTAGACGGATGTCCTGTTACTTCCTCTACAGTCAAAAATCTGGGTGTTATATTAGACAGCAACTTGTCTTTTGAAAAACATATTTCCAATGTTACAAAAACAGCATTCTTCCATCTTAGAAACATTGCCAAGCTAAGGAACATGTTACCTGTTTCTGATGCAGAAAAGCTAGTTCATGCATTCATGACCTCTAGACTGGACTATTGTAATGCACTGCTAGGTGGTTGTCCTGCATCTTCAATAAACAAGCTACAAGTAGTCCAAAATGCAGCGGCTAGAGTCCTTACCAGGTCATGAAAATATGATCATATTACCCCAATTTTACAGTCTCTGCACTGGCTACCTATTAAGTACCGTATCAGTTACAAAATATTATTACTTACCTATAAGGCCTTAAATGGTTTAGCTCCTGCGTACCTAACTAGTCTTCTATCTCGCTACAATCCATCACGCTCCCTAAGGTCGCAAAACTCTGGACTCTTGGTAATACCTAGAATAGCAAAGTCCACTAAAGGAGGTAGAGCTTTTTCATATTTGGCTCCCAAACTCTGGAATAGCCTTCCTAATAACGTTCGGGGTTCAGACACACTCTCTCTGTTTAAATCTAGATTAAAGACACATCTCTTTAGCCAAGCATTCACATAATGCATTCATATAATGCATCTCATAAATCGTGTACTACAGTTATATCTGATCAAAACGCACATTATTATTCTTTAGCTTGGGTTGAACAAATAATTTTTGCTTGAATGGAACAACAGCTACGCTAATTATGTCTCTTTGTTTCTCTGTTTCTGCCACGGGATTAACATCCCGTGGTAACTAGGAGTTACACAATCTTCAGTCTGGATCCAGCCCTTAAATGATCTGAGATGACCAAACACCTGAGAAGAGATGATGCCGACCCCTCGGAGGACCTCTGATGGAGGCCAACCTCTGATCCACCAACAACATGCAGAATTAACAAATTTTGCCATAAGTTAATATAAGTTAATATATTAAGTTTCTACAATGTATAAATATATTGTAGAAACTTAATTTCCTGTAAAGCGCTTTGCAACGATTGTATCGTAAAAAGCGCTATACAAATAAACGTGAATTGAATTGAATGGGTTTGTGTACATCATAGCATGAGATTTTATACACAAAAAAAGCACAATGACAAGGATAAATATCTTTGAATAATTAATCACAATACAGTATTTATTTATAGCTTGTTTATAAGCCTGAGGGATGAAAAGTTTAATTCAACAAGAAAGAGAGGAAAACACAAAGGAGATTTAAGGCACTTTCGCTTAATGAAAAAAATTGCAAATAAAATAAATTACATATCCAAGAGATGATGATTTAGGGTTTCTTTGGGAAATAAAAAATATCTTTAAGAATAAAACTGTGGGTCATATTAGTAGTCTTAAAAATATAAGAACTTAAATCAACCCAAATGTATTGGTTATACTACAATCAAAAAATATATGGGCCGTTGTTTAAAGGCACAATATGCAAGTTTTCACTGCTAGAGGTTGCATTTTCAAAACAATAACAAATTCAAAGCTTGATGATGCTATGAAGGAGAGTGGAACGATAAGAGATGTCGTTTCTAGTGATGTATGGGAGATGGAAACGCATTTAGCGAATACATTTTGCGCTATGGGATGGCATAACTTGACTAACCAGCGGACTGATTTTGTTGCACAGCATCTGAAATGTTGTTATGGTCATTCTGAAGTGCCCGAGCAAAGTCTGTCATCAAAGTATTTCTGTATAATTGCCTCCCAGAACGGTCTGCCACGACTGCGTCCCCAAACAGCTGACATTCACCCCCGAAAGCAAGACCGCATTTATTGGGTTTCTTCTGCTCTCTCGAAGTGCAGGTCATTTATTATATTTGAGAATTATTATAATCAGTGGCTTCTCCTACTTTTCTTAGTGATATTTAGTGCCAGTTTATCAGGAAGTGATGATTTTGTTCTCTCCAACTCGTTGGATGGAAACGGTGCTTATTCGCAAATGTTTTATGCCATATTCCAATTTTGCGCATAATTTAAATTCGCAACTTAGGATGGAAACCCGGCTAGTATGACAGATTTCAGTCTAGCGCAAGTTTAAGCACACTCAAAAAACTCTCCTTATAATCAGTAATGCTGTCTATACATGATTTGATGAATGAATCTTTTACTTCATACGAACATGAATTGTATGAAATGTTGTTATGGTCATTCTGAAGTGCCCGAGCAAAGTCTGTCATCAAAGTATTTCTGTATAATTGCCTCCCAGAACGGTCTGCCATGACTGCGTCCCCAAACAGCTGCTGTATAGTTAGTTATAGTTTGTTGTTTATGATGAGAGAATTAACGAGAATTCAGTCAGCAAGCATGTGCACTAAACAAAAACATGAGTCATCCGAACGGCTCTGATTGGCAGTCACGGTAATGAGCTCAACAGACTCGTGTGATTGGATATAATGTGCAACACTGCAAAAATGCGTAAAAAGAATCATGGTGCAACACTGAAATTAAGTGTTGACTGCAGCATTAAATTTAGATCTGCTCATTTTCATTTTATTCGCGACAACCGTAATGGATTTAGTTTAACTATACAGCAGCATTTTTGTCCATGTGTGTTGCCATAGTTTCTACAAGCGGAAACTGAGGATAGTGCGGATATTACATCATTGATAGGCGACAATGACCAGGGACGAGGCATTATTTAAAACTGGAATTTCTCTGGATTCACAAATCCTTGGTAACTTTTGGGATAACGCAAGTACACAACTGTTTCAAATATAAATCACACTGTGCACGTGGTCTTTGGATATTTTTTATTAGGGATGCACAATATTATCAGACTGATATCGGAATCGGCTGATAACGGCTTTAAATGTAAATATCGGCATCGGCCCGATATGAAAAATTATGCCAATATGTCTTGCCGATAAGAGGAATGCGTTAACTCACATGTGCTCAGGGTGTGCTAGTGATTAGATCATATCAACAGTGTGGCTCATTCTTGCAGCAAAGTTTTGTCTGAATGATGATTAGATTCACTCTTTTGGATCGCTGCATTTAATCTGTGAAAGCACGTACAGAATGACGTGTTCGGTGTGTGATAGAGTAAACAGCAATAGCACGTGCAGCAACAGCCTCCCCCGGGTCCTAATGTCCGTTCGGTAAGGAGTTTTAATCTGTAGGGGCGCTGTTGGCCTACTTCTAATTAAATTAAAAGTAAAATAGCCTACACAAATAACATTTAGACTGTGTTTCTGATTAAATAAAGCAGTAATTGATGTCATAAAATAATGAGTATGTTTTGATTTAATGGTCAGAATCTACAGCTTACATGAAAAAAATAAAATAAATCACAAACATGACACCTGTAAATTAAATAATTTTATATATTCTGATTTATTCATTAATGTGTAATATGTTTTATTTTTTTAAACAAATCATAAGCTCTAAAAGATTTTTACAGAATTTTTACAACTTTTGCTTTAGAGCATCTACAAATGTTAAATCTTAAAATAAAATGTTAGGGTTAACACTGCATCTTTCTGGGAAAAAAATGCAGCGATTGATATATAGTTTTTTATAGTTATTTTCAAAGCTTCAATGTACTGTCAAAAAAACTTTATTTAATTCTAACAAATAAGTTCTTGTTAAAAACGAACCAAAATTAAAAAATTATTTCTGCACAGGAGAGACTTGGTGTTGTGTCCAAACAAAAGGAAATATATCGGTATCGGGCAAAAGGAGTTGAAAAATATCGGCATATCGGATATCGGCAAAAATCCAATTTCGTGCATCCCTAATTTTTATTATTAAAATCTTACATATTGTGCCTTTAATCAACAAGACCACAAAATAAGCAAGTTTCATCAATATCAAGATATTTACAGATAGATTAATTAAACCTGCTGCTCATATCTTTCAAGTTGTTGCGCTTGTTATTACGTCATATGATAACGTCAACATGGGAGATGATGTACGGATCGCATTCATACTTAACGCATTCAGGCTATAGTGTACAGTATGTACTCTTTTAGCGCTCATTAAGTAAATACTTATTTAAATTAAATACCTACTCAGAAAGTATGTGAATGCAGTCAAAGAGTCATAAACTTTCCTTCTGTAAGTTACAGTACCATTGGCTCACTGACCCCCCTGGAGGTGTGACCTCCGTAGAAGTTAAAAGGTCTCACTACTTTGTGACCGCCTTCTCTTCTTCTCTCATCATCTTCTCCTCTAAAACAAGTAGTCGTCATAAGTGATAATCAGATGTAGCCTGCGTTCAGCTGTGGTGTGAACGTAGCCTTGATTTCACACAGCATTTTTTCGTCACATTCTTTAACCAAAGACATAAGCAGAGTCTCATTTTCTGACTTTTCACATGTCTTTGTGATGCCAAAAAAAAGAAAAAAAAAAGGTTTCTTACATGGACCACAATTAAATTGTCTTGTAGAAAGAATGCACAAATGTTTGTAGAAATCGCTCCTTTTTCTAAACCTCGTCACTCTGAGGAAAACTGCAATTTCTTCCCAGAATGTGTTTTCAAATGACGTTTCATGCTGCTTTGACGTTTGAAACTCTTCTCACACTGAAGACACTTGTAAGGTCTCTCTCCAGTGTGAATACTTATGTGAGTCTTTAGGGTTCCTTTAGTCCTGAAACTCTTTCCACACTGTTCGCAGGTGAAAGGTTTCTCTCCAGTGTGAATTCTCAAGTGATCCTTGAGGTGTCCTCCTTTTGAGCAACTCTTTCCACAGTGACGGCACATGAAAGGCTTTTCTCCGATGTGAATTTTAACATGATCCTGAAGGTGATTGGTGTCTGTGAAACTCCTTTCACACTGATGACATTTAAATCTGCTTTCTCTTGAATGAATACTGATGTGATAATTAAAGTTTTCTTTATATCTAAAACTCCTTCCGCACTGATCACATGTGAATGGATTCTCTCCAGTGTGACTTCTTATGTGAGCCTGTAGGTTTCTTTTAATCGTGAAACTCTTTCCACACTGAGGGCAGATGAAAGGCTTCTCTCCAGTGTGAAGTCTAATGTGGCCAATAAGGATAGTTTTCTGTGTAAAACTCTTTCCACACTGAACACATATGAATGGTCTCTCTCCAGTGTGAATCCTCATGTGAATCTTAAGGCTTCCTTTATGTGCGAAACTCTTCCCACACAGTTTGCAGGTGAAAGGTTTCTCTCCAGTGTGACTTCTTATGTGGACATTAAGGAGTTTTTTCTCTGTAAAACTCTTTCCACACTGAGAGCATATTAATGGTTTCTTTTCAGTGTGAATTTTCATATGAGTTTTAAAATATCCATTTGAGAAAATCTTCCCACACAGTTTGCAGGTGCAAGGTTTCTCTCCAGTGTGACTTTTTATATGGGCATTAAGGTTACTTTTCTGTGTAAAGCTCTTTCCACACAGTTTACAGGTGTGAGGTTTTTCTCCAGTGTGTATTCTCATATGGATATTAAATTGTTTCCGTGTAAAACTCTTTCCACACTGAGGGCATATTAATGGTTTTTTTTCAATGTGAAATTTCATGTGCATTGTAAAGCTTCCTTTCTGTTTGAAAATTTGTCCACACTTTTGGCAGGTGAAAGGTCTCTCTCCAGCATGAACTGGAGAGAGAACATGAACTTTCCTTGCATGTGATCTGAGATGGTGTGCAACAGACAAGTATAAGCTACTGCATAGGGTGTGCACTTAAATGGAGAAATACACTCAAAAATGTCAAAATGCCCTTCTTGGTGAGTTTTCACTTAAATGCAGTCAATTATCTCTTAAGGTCAATTCACACCGCACAGACAAATGCCAACAAACAAGTTGGCTCAAGTCGGCTGTTGGATTTAGAATTCTATGAAAAATAACTGTCATGTTCACACTGCCCCAACAAACTTCGAGTGACAGAGAGTCAAGTAACACCGTGTCAACATCGGACACGACAGCGTCACTCATTATAATAATCAATCAACCTCTATTGTATTTTATTGCATCGCGCCGCGCCGCTCGCGTCTGGTGTAGATGGTGTAAGTCTGATTGTGGTTAAAGGATCATCAGTTTCGTCCCCAATCTAAATATTACTGTTATTAAAGGGGTCATCGGATGACCATTTTACACAAGTTGATATGATTCTTTAGGGTCTTAATGAAAAGTCAATAATATACTTTGGTTCAAATTTCTCAATGGTAGTGTAAAAAACACCTTTTTAAACCTGTCAAAATCAGCTCTGTTTTCATCAAGCCATTCTAGTCCATGTTGTTTTAAATGCTAATGAGCTCTGCTGACCCCGCCCCTCTCTTCCATGGGGTGACAAGCCGTTCTCCTGAGAACGTTTACTTTAGGTCGCAGAACACTGGGTGGATTTTTATCATTATAGGTTGGATGTGTACACACACTTCCAACAATGTTCAAACAACTTGTAAATGTGAATTTTGCATCCGATGATCCCTTTGATGTCTTTGCATGTCATTCTTCACCTGAAAAGGCGGCGAATAAAATAAAAGAGGCCGTGGGTGAAGCACACTAAGTGAAATATGGATATCGTCATGGCAACAGTTCGTGGCCACGTCAGAGTTTGTTGGAAAATCATTTCACACAGGTCAGACATTCCACGATCAAGAAACGCCGATTAAGCATATTCTGTCGGGTGAAAACAAACTCCAACCAATGCCAACTGACGCCGACAGGGGTAGCACACTGATCCACCAAACTCCAACAGACTAGTTTGTTGGTGTTTGTTGGCGTTTGTCTGTGAAGTGTGAATTGGCCTTTAAGTGAACATAAACTGGAAAAGTAATCAAATGACGCTTTTCCACTGCGTGGTACGGCTTGGCTCGGTTTGCATTTCCACTGCAGTTTAGCACCGCTTTAGGGGTGTTTTCACACTTGGGTCCTCTTTAAAAGAACCGAACCCAGACCCCTTTAAGTGGACCAAGTGAAAAAGGACTGAGTTTTCTTTACGTTCACACTGTCCCTGTTTCTGAAAGAGGACCTTTTGTGGTCCACTTAAGCAGTAATAGTGTCTCAGACCTCTTTGTGTTCACACTGTTGCTTTTTGGATCTAGTCCAGTTCAGTGTTTGATGGCTGACCCTATGGCCTCCAAAATTTGATCCTATTCACAATGTATGGGTCTCACTAACCAAGAGATTGTTTGTAAAGATTGTTGTTGTTGTTAGTATTATTATTTTGTAAAACTACATAACTACAATACTGTTGAATGAGCTTACATTACAATTCATATTGAATTGTTTTCCTTGTTTATGTGATCATGTTTATTTTATAGAAAGGCATTGATGACATGGAGAAACAAACAAACAAAAAAAAAAATAGGAAAAAGAAAATAAAAGAAAATATAATAAACTGCTTAAAATGTTTCAGGTACAGTATGTATCCTTTAACCCTCTGGGGTTCTGAGGGTGTTTTGGGACCCTGGAGAAGTTTTGACATGCCCTGACATTTGTGTTTTTTTCAGTACCTTAAAAACATATTAATGGCTAAAGTCTGATAACACTGTATTCAGCACAAACTGGGCTACAATAATATGCTAGCACCATAAAAGTACGTTTATGCATGGTTAGCGAAAAACTACATTAAAATCACTGAAATAAGGCCATAAAACACATACAGAACATTTGTTCACAAGACTTTTGAGAACTGGATGAGGTAGACTAGAGTTTTTGCTACAAAATTAAGTGAAAAGTATCCTGTTCACTCCTTCCCAGAAAACAATATAAGGATTTAACATTTGTAAAACGTTTCGTGATCGAAGCCTGTATGCGAGGGAGTGACAATGGCCATGAATATTTAGTGATTCACACCTGAGAGACAAAGGGCCTCCCATAATGGGCCATCAATATGAATGTGACTGAGGCAGGTAAGAAAGAGCGTGAGGAGAGTAAAATAACATGGGTTTTTGATTATTATTTGTATTTTATTTACAATACAGTACAATAAAAATATACACAGTGAAGGTCAAGGACACATGATTGAACATACTGATCTGAACACTGAGACTTGAACAGTAACACACCTTTGTGCCAAACATTCATTCATAGTGTTAACACTCACACTACTTTTATATCTTGTGGTTTTATATGTTATAAAACATTAAACAAACATCCTGGTGTTGTGAGGCATTTAGAAAATGAAATGACACATATTTCAAAATGTTTCACTTGATTTCATACATGTAGTCAGGAATTATAGTTTGGGAAAAGTCTAACTAGTAAAATGTGCACAAGTTATGTCACAATAACAACAGATGCAAGTAGATCAGAGTGATATGCTCCACTGGATCCAGCTGCGCTACGCATTGCGTTGCGAGGTAAATTCTGGATTATTTTTCTTTGCACATCGTCTTCCAGAAACAAAAAGTAGCCGGGATGAACTTGTTTGTTTACGCGGAGGTGATGTGGGTGTTTACATGCGCACGTCTCACGTGGATATTTAGAATCTGAAAAGCGCGATCAGCTCGTGGGCGTGACTGCATTAGATATATTGATATATATATATATATATATATATATATATATATATAATTTAATTTTAAATTTAAATTTAAATATATTGATTTGAGACAGGAAAACTGGACATCGTGTTGGTTTCATACGGATTACTTTCACGTCCAAAACAAATATTCTCTGTTACTTTATTTAAAAGTAGACATTTCAAGCTCTCTATACATATATTTCTCATATTTTTGACGCAAGTATTCGCGGAGATTCATGTTTTATTTACATGTCTGTGAAGAGAGGTGACAGAGACTGAGCCGGCAGAGAACGCACCCTGTTTATTTTTTTATTTTTTAAAAGCACATAGTTGTTGTTGTTGTTATTATGACTATACACAAATAAAAGTAGACCTTGCAGTTTCAAACGATACCTTATTCTTATCTGTACGATCAAAACTCAGAGTATTTTTAGTTCTTTTCTCGGTCATAAAGAAAACACGAGACAGACCGCACTGGTGCAAGCTTCGACCCCAGGGGGTTAAAAGCAGCATTCAAGAAATGGAATAATCAAATATAATTTTTTGTCTCAAATAGAGATCACGATTCTGAACTAAACAAAATGTGTGACAAAATATTAATTGCTGCAGTCTATTTAAAAGTGTTTAATTAATTTGAATGAATTATAAAACATTTGAATATGTATTTAAAACATAATATTTAATACACCAATTTCAAAATTAAAATAATGAAAAAGTGGTTTGAATGAATGATTCAATGACTCACTCATAAATACTTCATTACTCGATGAATCAGCATTTTTGAATGAATCTCTTGAATGAATGATTCAATGACAAATACATTTTTTTTAAATGGTCACTTGTCGACACCTAGTGCAGAAACAATGTAATCGACACAAACGTTATTTGAAGCGCCAGTTACTTTCAAAAGGTGATTTGCTCTATTTTAATCGCAGCCATAGAAATCAATGTTTATATCCAAACTATAAACTTTCATCCCAGTATTTCTGTGATAATATGAATGATTGTAAGACATACTGTGTAGTTGAAGACTGTTTGTGAAGCCGTTTCTTATCTAAACATGCTAACTGTCTGCTCTCTGCATCAGAGGCAGCGCAAATGCAGATTTGAATGTAAGACTAAGACTTTTTCAAAGGTGACAGGCGAATCGTCATTAAGAAATTAAATCGCGTAGGTGTTTTTAAAATATTAATCATGCAGCTCTAATTCATCGTATGAATTTTATAGATTCTACTTATTCTCATATTAGGCTGCTGTACTAGAACAACAGTAATGCACAGATCAGTATATTGATAAACGATTTCTTTCCCAGATGTTTACATTCGATTGAGACAAAACCAACTGTGTTTATGTGAACCATTGGTGTTTTTGACAGTTTAAAAACAATAGACGCTAAAGAGTGTAGTTTAGTACCCCCGCTGGGATGTGCGTGCTCGTAATCTGTAACGTATATCAAAAACTAGCAAGGCTCACAGCCGGGTCTCTCTTACACAGTTTGGAAGCGGTTGAAATTAAAATAAACGAGTGTACTTTGTGAGCGAATAATTTGTAGAGATCTGTCAGAAGCAGCAGCCATGATGAACAGCTGATTTGTACAGAGACATCTGATGACCAAACTACATCGGAATGTGCGAATGGAAAAATCAAGTGAGCCCGGGCCGATTTGTGTTTACAATGCACGTTTTTAGCAAACCGTACCTTCAGCCGAAAGCTAACCGTACTCAGACCACCTCCCGAGATGGTCTCGGTTTGGTTCGCTTCTGATGGGTCTGAGATCATTTCGAGTGTTCACATATGGGCCAAAAATCATGCGAACCGTGCTCAGACCCCTGAAAAGGACCAAGTGTGAAAACACCCTAAGTGGGTGGGATTATACACGTCGCGGCCAAGAGCCGAGCGACCTCCTGAAAAACATTTTCATTCTGCGTCGCCCCATCAAGCTCTCGCTGGATCTGCTTCTCTTCTATCAACGAGAGGAACGTCTGTATTTCCTCAAGAGACCATGAAACAGCCATTTTTTTTTGGTTGTTAAAAAAAAAAGGTGCGCTCGTTCAAAACAGTTGCATTCGTTCGTTCAAAAAAATAAAAAAATAAAATCCCATCCGTCGCTGGCTGTGCTGACTTAAATCTAGTGTGTCTGGTGTTTCATGTACCAAGTTCAGTGACGCAGGTAATGACAATTCTCTCCAGCCACTCAGTGATCAGCAGGGTTTACGTCACATTTTGGTAACGGTACACTTCGCTTGGAACCTCAACAGAGGTGGTACTGAATAAAGTACCAGATACCAGGTATTGTACCCAGTGGAAAACCCCCCAAAAGTGAGCCTTACACTGCAAAAAATGCTTTTCTAACTTAGATTTTTTGTCTTGTTTCCAGCCAAAATATCTAAAAATTCTTAAATCAAGAAGGATTTTCTAGACAAGTAAAAATTATTGTCTTGTTTTCAGCAAAAACAAGTCAAAATGAAGTGAGTTTTTGCTCGAAACAAGCTAAATAATCTGCCAATGGGGTAAGCAAAATAATCTTGTTTTCTGTTTGAAATAAGATTATTTTGCTTACCCCGTTAACAGATTATTTAGCTTGTTTCGAGCAAAAACTCACTTAATTTTCACTTGTTTTTGCTGAAAACAAGACAATTTTTACTTGATTTTCTAGACATCTAGACAAGAATTTTTAGATATTTTGGCTGGAAACAAGACAAAAAATCTAAGTAAGAAAAGCATTTTTTGCAGTGTACCGAACCGTACTGTGCCATACCATGCAGTGGAAAAGCGCCAAAACTGAGCACTAATGCTTGCAGTATGAGACATGTAAAATGTAAAAACTATTGGGAGTATTCCAGGACATCATTCAACTTTAAATTTTTACTCCCTTCCCTCCATCTTGTGGATGTAGGTTATTGCTCATGTTGAACAAGTACAATAATGGCAGAATCAGTACAATGGGTTTAAATGGAACACCGACTTATTTGTTTGGATATAAAGTTTATGAAACAATCTGTAGGTCTATATACTGTATATGAAAAGCCTGTTCAGGGAAAGCATTAAAAAAAAAAAAAATGAAAATGATCAAACATGATATAATCAAAGTGAGCAAAGAGCACTCTTTATAATCACTAGAGCTGTCAATTATTTCAGTTCCTCATGAGCTCATTGACTGAGTTCCGCAATGGCACCAAAACACCCATTAAAATCAATAATGCTGTCTATACTTTAAATATTTTAAACAGATTTAAAATTTAAGTTAAAATGTGATCATATCCCTTTGTGTGTGTCAAACGACCGCTCCTATCACTAACTCGCTGTTTACAAAGCTAACAGTTGCTCTTCATATACATATGGCCAATAGCTATGTTTCCATCCAAAGTTACGAATTAAACCTGTGCGCAAAATTGGAATATTGCATAAAACATTTGTGAATAAAGCACCATTTCCATCCAGGGAGTTGAAGAGAACAAAATTGTCACTACCTGATTACTTGCGCTAAATATCACAAAAAAAACAAAATTTGCTGCAGTAGGAGAAGGAATTGAATATGATGTGTATACAATAAGTTACAAGCTTCAGAGCGTGCAGGCAAAACGCGGCCACATCTTATTTTAGGAGTTTGCTGTTCGGGAACACAGTTCTTGGAGTTAATTATAACAAAGCACTTTGACGAGACTTTGCTCAAGCATATTAGAATGACAAAACTAGCATTTCAGATGCTGTGCAATGAGATCGGTTCATAGGTTTGTCCAGTTTTATGCAGTCCCATTGCAAAGTGACAGGTCTTTTTTTTTATGCACATTAAGGAATTTTTTCAGTAAAGTGTTTCCATCATAGTTTACGCGCATGTTTTCACAGAACAATAAGAAATTTATAAGAAATTTATCCTACTTAGTTGAGCACATACATTTTTTTTATACACATTTTTTGAATTTATGCGCATCTTGGCATTTCCATCCAGTGTTTTTTTTTTTTTAAATGCGATATGCATAATAATCAGTTTTATGCGCATAAAAATAAGTGGATGGAAACATAGCTAATGTCTTGGAAGTAAGCGCGGGCAAGCATGGCGGTAAATAAAAGCTCTCCTCCAGCTTTCAGAGCCGATGTGTAGGTGCACTTCCAAAAAAATTCTGGAAACGCAACCCACTTGCTTCATCACTTAACAGGACACCTCACACCTCCGCCAAAACCTGTTGATTTAAGGTAAACTACACTGGATAATACCACCAACAAGCTTCCAGCTCGCACAAAAAAAGATCTATACAGGTGGAGCTGGGGAAGGTGGAGGGTTTCAGAGAAACTCTGAAAGTGCGCTGCAAAATGCTCAAGTGGAAGCAAACCAGGCATTTAAATGTAAATCAGCAAGCTCACTGGTTGCATATGCATCATGGACCAATCAGCTTGTGCAAAGTTGTTTAACGCTGTGAATATCATAAGTTACGTTAAGAACCCATTAGCCTGCGCCATCTAGAGTTTCATGAAAGAACTAGGCATTTTTTTAATGGATTTTTTTTATTTTATTTATAACATACCATTTCAGTTTTATACATTTTGTTTACCTAATGCACTTTATAATATAAATTTTGTGGCATCTGTATTTTTAGTTGAAAGTGTTCAATATTAATGTAACTGTCATTGCAAGCTGTAATATGGGAATATCTGATCTCCGACCTACAATGAGTTTGACACCCCCGAGTTATGACCAATAAACAGCGTTCACTAGCAGAATCAAAAGCCGGTCTCAGTCTCTCTGTACAAATCCACCTCTTACTAAAGTTCAATTCTGAGTTTGTTCCTCACACTTCTGTTGTGAGTCTTATTGTGAAGAAGATCCCACACGTGTGCTGCTACATGAGTTCAGGAGAAACTCATCCTAGATCAACTTCTGAAGGTTCATTTGCAGCTGATGCTGTTAGAACATGTGAAAATCACAACAGAGGTTTCCTTTGGTGCACAATTCATGCCTTTGTGTTCTTTTTTCAGTGTGTGTCTTAAAAAACATCAACGTTTGAGTTCAGCTTTAAAAATGAAAACCAACCTGTTTGTTCCTCAGTATCTCCATGTTTCACGTCTTCACTCTCCTCTTTAATAAACACCATCTTTATAACAGTGTCACGTGGATCTCAGTCGGTTCAGGAGTTTTTTCTGTGTTTGGACACGTCCTGTTTAAGATAATTAAAAGAAATTAACAAAGAAAAACTACAATCCAAACTAAATCTCAGAGTGCATCTCAATCAAATATCTTAGTTCAGTGCTCTGGTACAAACAGGTACACACACACACACACACACACACTCACACTCACACTCTCACTCACACACACACTCACACACACACTCTCACACACGCATACGTGTTTTGCTATACTCGTGAGGACCATGACTACACAGCATGTTGTGAGGACCCCCGTTTCTGCTGATACTAGGAGAATGAAAAAAATAGTTTTACCACTAGGGGGGAGTAGACAAACAGAAAATCACTTCGAATGTTTACACACATGATGTTGACAAAACCGGTGAAGTTTGTGGGTGCTGTGAGGACCAGACGGTTGCTAGGCTTATAAAAACAGTTAACATAAACGGTTTTTAAGGCTTTTGGGCAGCAGTTTTGAAGAGTTATCATAGGTGCTGATCCTATTAGACCAAAGAACATTTTTAAATTTATATTTTATATATTTTATTCATTTTATATTTTATTTAAGTGACAGTTATTAAACTCTTATACCTGGTCATATTATTGCTTGTATATTTATGTACTTTATATTTTTTCATCAACTTGTAATATTTTAAGCTGCTGTCAACACTACAGTAGTGTTGTATGTATATATCTACCTCATCTTATTTCAAAATTTAAATTTTAATATGCATGATATTTCATATGACTTTTTTTATGATTTGATAAACTCATAGCTAGAAATATTTATAACTGGCATACATTTTGGCCCATGATAAGTATGGCTGACACAGAAAGTATAGTCCATACATTTATCACATCTCGCCTTGATTACTGTAATGCTCTGTACAGTGGCGTGCACGTGGGAGTGGAGTGCTCAAGCCCTTCCCCCTTTTATCTCAAAGTGTGAAGTACCCCGCTCTTCTCGCAACACGTTCTCACTCCCAACTCGTCACATGTTGATGCTTGGTCAGGATCCCTTGGCGTCATTTTTTTAATGCACAGGGTACCCCCTTTAGCGTCACTTTTCGACATGCAGGGTACTCCATTGCTTTCAGTTGTTTGCCTTATTTTAATGGTTTGCATGATTTGTAAAAGTAGAAATCATTTTATATAAATGTATACTTTAATTGGAGCACAAAACCCCACCCCTACCCTAAACCTACCCACTTCTGAACAATATAAAACACGTAACAGGCAAATAAAAGTACAGTCACAGGTATTTATTGAGAATACTGACCATTAAAAAAGCAGTATAAAAGTATTACAAACAAGTCATGTTGCATTCCAAGTCTTCCGAAGCCATACAATGTCTTTATGCGAAGAACAGAGTAAACCATAAGAAGTAAAGTGATCATAATTTTTGAATTTGTGCCCAGACTGCACACAGTATCTGAGCTTTACAGCGGATGGAGACGGTGATCACGCCTATTCCTCTCACAAATCAATCGTTTTGCCTCAAAAGATTTGGAATATTACTCTTTTTTGAATAAATTACGAGTGTGGTTGTGTCTGCCTGTGTTTTATATTGGCATATTTAGAGTTCATAGTAAATAATTATTATTATTATAAATACTAGTACACTTCTATACCATTGACCACTAACAATAATAATAAACACAAAATAAGATATTTTGATTTGCTAGACATATTAGGCAGAGGTTGAGCGGTAGGCAGACTTTCCTTTACAGCGCTATCATGCAGCAGTATCTTGGCCACAAGTCTTCAAAACATGAGCAGCAAACAGGTAAGTTAACACAGAAAATGGAAATTTATCCTAAAATAATGTTGTTGTACTTTGTGAATTCGGCAGCATGCAAGTTATGTTCAATTATAATAAAAGTATATCTCGATTGCTGACACATTTCTGACATTGACATTTCATTTGTTTTTATCCAAGGCCATTAAACGGCACTAGCATACACTGCAAAAAATGCTTTTCTTACTTAGATTTTTTGTCTTGTTTTCAGCCAAAATATCTAAAAATCCTTAAATCGAGGAGGATTTTCTAGACAAGTAAAAATTATTACTCTGCCAGGCCTCTACTGCAACCGTCTTCAGTTCCTGCTTGTTCTTGGGGCATTTTCCCTTCAGTTTTGTCTTCAGCAAGTGAAATGGATGCTCAATCGGATTCAGGTCAGGGCCATTGCATAACAGTTCACTTCTTTCCCTTCAAAAACTCTTTGGTTGCTTTTGCAGTATGCTTTGGGTCATTGTCCATCTGCACTGTGAAGCGCCGTCCAATGAGTTCTGAAGCATTTGGCTGAATATGAGCAGATAATATTGCCCGAAACACTTCAGAATTCATCCTGCTGCTTTTGTCAGCAGTCACATCATCAATAAATACAAGAGAACCAGTTCCACTGGCAGCCATACATGCCCACGCCATGACACTACCACCACCATGCTTCACTGATGAGGTGGTACGCTTAGGATCATGAGCAGTTCCTTTCCTTCTCCATACTCTTCTCTTCCCATCACTCTGGTACAAGTTGATCTTGGTCTCATCTGTCCATAGGATGTTGTTCCAGAACTGTGAAGGCTTTTTAGATGTCGTTTGGCAAACTCTAATCTGGCCTTCCTGTTTTTGAGGCTCACCAGTGGTTTACATCTTGTGGTGAACCCTCTGTATTCACTCTGGTGAAGTCTTCTCTTGATTGTTGACTTTGACACACATACACCTACCTCCTGGAGAGTGTTCTTGATCTGGCCAACTGTTGTGAAGGGTGTTTTCTTCACCAGGGAAAGAATTCTTCGGTCATCCACCACAGTTGTTTTCCGTGGTCTTCCGGGTCTTTTGGTGTTGCTGAGCTCACCGGTGCGTTCCTTCTTTTTAAGAATGTTCCAAACAGTTGTTTTGGCCACGCCTAATCTCTCTGATGGGTTTGTTTTGTTTTTTCAGCCTAATGATGGCTTGCTTCACTGATAGTGACAGCTCTTTGGATCTCATCTTGACAGTTGACAGCAACAGATTCCAAATGCAAATGGCACACTTGAAACGAACTCTGGACCTTTTATCTGCTCATTGTAATTGGGATAATGAGGGAATAACACACATCTGGCCATGGAACAGCTGAGAAGCCAATTGTCCCATTACTTTTGGTCCCTTAACAAGTGGGAGGCACATATGCAAACTGTTGTAATTCCTACACCGTTCACCTGATTTGGATGTAAATACCCTCAAATTAAAGCTGACAGTCTGCAGTTAAAGCACATCTTGTTCGTTTTATTTGAAATCCATTGTGGTGGTGTATAGAGCCAAAAATGTTAGAATTGTGTCGATGTCCCAATATTTATGGACCTGACTGTATGTATATATATATATATATATATATATATATATATATATATATATATATAAGCTTATGTTTGGAAAATGGCAGTTTTTTTTTTTTTATATCTCACTTAGCATCAGTCAGTCAAACATTATATGATATTATGATAATTTAGCATTAAATTTTAGGATTATATGATGATAGAACTTTAGTAATTAGAATAACTATGTATGAATGCATATTTGTCATGTTGACTGAACTTAGGACTGGTTGGGGTGCTTAAGATATTGTTTGTCATTTAGTTTTTCTATAAAAAACAACTACAAATAATACTGATAAGGTAAAACTACTACGAATTCTACTACTAATAACAATATAAAACGCACTAAGGATTATTGAGCTGCTGGGTTCATGAATATTAATCAGGTTGTGTGCGTTCGCTCGAACTGATTCGCTGAAATCAAAACAGGGAGGATAACAGGTGAGAGCCGGCCAATGAGATTGTCGTTTGCGCATTAGCTCCGCCCACTACCAGAGAAACCGGCAGTTCTTAAAAGCTGAAGAATTCCAAAGGAACTTCGTTATTTTGACAGAAAAATACAAAAAGGATATTGTTTACATGTAGCGCGTCAATTCTGCATGTTACGTAAGACCGCAAACAGCGGACTTGGCAACATAGCGTGCCAACTTCCTCTGAAGACTGCTTAGATGTGTTCGACTTGAAGCAGCGCTGCTGGACCGATCGCTGTGTGTCATCAAAGTACTGCGAGAGCTATAAGAGAGCGGACGTCTCCTTACGCTTTCTCTCGCCGTACTTTAATGTCATACACCGATCGATCTTCAAGTCGAACACACCTCTTTACTCTCGCGTGTCACGTGACAAGAGTGTAATCGCAGCCTCTGCAGTTGAAAAATCTAATTTTTTCATATCGCGATATTATCGCAAATGCAATTAATCGCTCAGCCCTAATACAAAGCCACTCACAAAAATAAAGTTTTGATATATTTACGGTAGGAAATTTACAAAATTTCTTAATGGAACATGATCTTTTGGCATAAAAGAAAAATCATTCAATGTATTGTTGGCTATTGCTACAAATATACCTGTGCTACTTATGACTGCTTTTGTGCTCCAGGCTCACATATGTCTTTTTTATAAGTTTATTTAAACAGCATATATGCAATGTATGCTTATAGGATTCTCATTAATTCTCTTAAAAATTTTGAGCAGGAATTGAAGTTAAAGGAATAATGATTATGGAGATTTTAATTTAGTTATGGATAAAAATCTTTAAGAGGGTTAGCATTTAAAGTTAAAAAACAAAACAAAAAGATAAGGTATGAAGGGTCAGTTGAAAGAAAGGGAAAGGGAAAAATATTTTCATGTTTTAGAGATTATTATCAGTCTCTTTATAAACCAGATTCTGAATGTTTTGATACAAGTAAAATTTTAAATTATTTGAACTCTTTGAACCTTCCCACAATTACAAGTCAACAAAATAGTGTTATCCTCTCCAATAACGGAAGAAGAGATTTTAAAAGTTATATTAAAAAGTAAAACAGAAAAATGTCCAGGTAGTGATGGAATTACAACCGAATTTTATAAAGAATTTAATAAATTGCTGTCCCCATTATGTGATGTTTTTAATTGGATTTTAGAACAGGAAGAACGGCCACAGACATGGAACTCATCTATTATAACTAGTATTAAAGGAAGGGAAAGACTCTACACAATGTTCATCTTCAGAATCAGAATCCGAATCAGAAAGAGCTTTATTGCCAAGTGTGTTTACACACACAAGGAATTTGTCTTGGTGTTAGGAGCTTCCAGTGCAGAAGTACAAACAGTGCAGACAATATATAATTAAGGTAATAAAAACACTAATAATGAAGAGAACAGACAATAAATTATAAACAACAGTAATAAAAATATACAGAAAAGAAAAAATGTCCATAGACAGAACTGTGAATGTGCATGTGTCCTATGTACAGATGATGGTTTGATGAGTTATTTGCAGGTGTACAGTACTGGGGTGTGTTATGTGTTGTTCAGGTGGGATATGGCCTGGGGGGAAAAAACTGTTCTTGTGTCTGGCTGTTCTGGTGCTCAGTGATCTGTAGCGCCGACCAGAGGGCAACAGTTCAAAGAGAGAGTTAGCTGGGTGTGAGGGGTCCAGAGTCACACTGCACTTTTCGCTCCATTGACTTCCATTCATACGCATGCGTATGTGTCAGACCGCAAACGCAAGCCCGTGCGAAGATATTTTGAATTTCGCTGCGTAGCAAAGTTCAAGCTTGGTGAACTCTGGCCTGCGAATTCGCATCACGTGACACCGTGTGACCAACGGCAGATCGATATACCTCCTATCTGAATTAAAAGAACATAAATTTAAAACTGCAGTGCTGCAGAAAAGTGGAGTACATTGTATGTTTTTACATTTTAGATGTATTATAATTTGTTTTGTGTTGAATTTAAATTTTTGAAAAGACGCCGCACAGCGTAACGTCATATCACGACCGTTGCAGCATGCGAAACAATTTCGCATGCTCAAAGACTAGTGTGACCGCGGCTTCACTCTGGAGTTATAAAGATCTTGGAGGTTGGGTAGAGGGGCACCAATAATCCTCTCAGCAGTCCTGACTGTCCGTTGCAGTCTTCTAATGTCTGTTTTGGTAGCTGAGCCAAACCAAACAGTTATAGATGAACACAGGATGGATTCAATGATGGCAGAGTAGAACTGTTTCAGCAGCTCCTGTGGCAGGTTGAACTTCCTAAGCTGGTGGAGGAAATACAGCCTCTGCTGGGCCTTTTTCACAATAGAGTCAATGTGAATGTCCCACTTCAGGTCCTGAGAGATGGTGGTGCCCAGGAACCTGAATGACTCTACTGCAGTCACAGTGCTGTCCATGATGGTGAGTGGGGGGAGTGCAGGGGGGTTCCTCCTGAAGTCTACTATCATCTCCACTGTTGTGAGCGTGTTGAGCTCCAAGTTGTTGTGACTGCACCAGACAGCCAACTGCTCAACCTCCTGTCTGTAAGCAGACTTGTCACCGTCCTTGATGAGACCAATGACTGTAGTGTCGTCCGCAAACTTCAGGAGCTTGACAGAGGGGTCTTTAGATGTGCAGTCATTTGTGTAGAGGGAGAAGAGCAGTGGGGAGAGAACACACCCCTGAGGGGCACCAGTGCTGATGGTGAGAGTCCTGGATGTGAGTTTGCCCAGCCTCACTAGCTGCTGCCTGTCTGTCAGGAAGCTGGTGATCCACTGACAGATGGAGGTGGGCACAGAGAGCTGTGTGAGTTTGTCTGAGAGAAGGTCAGGCATGATGGTATTGAAGGCCGAGTTGAAGTCCACAAATAAGTTCTTTGCGTAGGTCCCAGGTTTGTCAAGGTGTTGCAGGATGTAATGCAGTCCCATATTGACAACGTCATCCACAGACCTGTTTGCTCTGTAGGCAAACTGAAGAGGATCCAGCAAGGGTCCAGTGATGTCCTTCAGGTAGGCCAGGACCAGTCGCTCAAATGACTTCATGGCCACAGACGTGAGAGCGACAGGTCTGTAGTCGTTAAGGCCAGTGATTTTGGGCTTTTTGGGGACGGGAATGATGGTGGAGCGTTTGAAGCAGCAGGGAACTTCGCACAGCTCCAGAGATCTGTTGAAGATCTGAGTAAAGATGGGGGCCAGTTGGTCAGCACAGACTTTTAGACAGGCAGGTGAAATACCGTCTGGTCCTGAAGCTTTCCTAGATTTCTGTTTTCTGAAGATCCGGTTCACATCCTCTACACAGACTTTAAGCGCAGGTAAAATGGTGGGGGAGGGAGGGAGGGGGGTTGCAGGGGGAGTAGGTGAATGTGTGAAGTGCAGATCAGAGCGGGTGCTGGGTGTCAGTCTGGCCTTGTCAAATCGGCAGTAAAACACATTCAGATCGTCAGCTAGTTGTTGATTCTCCACAGACTTGGGGTTGGTGGGGGTGGTGTCTTATAGACCTATATCCTTGTTAAATGCAGATCAGAAGTTTTTCACATCAATAATCGCTACTAGACTTGCTGAGATAATACCAACAATAATTAATTTGGATCAAACAGGATTTGTGAAAAATCGTGCACTATTTGATAATGTACGTAGAACACAACTTTAGTGACTATGCAACTAAAACCGAGAAACAAATGTTAATAATGACATTAGATGTTGATGGATCATGCAACTCTGGAAATTCCATTATATTTAAAACAATCTTCTCCATCATGCTATGATTACTCTGATATGAGTTTGGTGATATGTTCTATGATTGGCCGTTAATAATCTGTTTAATGACTAATTAAAGCCACAGCAGCTTACAAAAAGTTAAAATATTTTTTATCGTTGGCAGCACCTGCCCCGAAGAGCTATGCTCGTGGAAACGGAAGGATTTTGTGTGCACGAGAACTGCTTGCGCAACGCCTGCGCGCCGCCACTGCGCCTGCTTTCCGTATGTCTCACATTGAAAATTAACTACACTCGCGACTGCCGCGTTCCGTGTGAAAGGGCCTTTAGTGGGGAGATGAGCAATGTGCACGAAGCGGAAAGGGCTTGAATGAAGCATGTTTGGCTCTAGACAAAAACATGCTCACTTCATACTGTAGAAACAAAATGGTGCTACCGTTGTCATTATGGAGCCAAGCCAGGGTCCGCAACCGGACAATTGAGGATCACTGTGCTAGGGTGTACAAGGTGGTTCTTTATTAGCAACAAACAAGCTTACCATTTCTCTTAGTCTTGGATGATCTCTTGACTTTAGTCTTTGTGTGTGTGCCAGGGCCTTGTGGGTGAAGAGGAGAGACGGTCCATGATATATACACAAACTGAGTCATAACCTTACGTATGTTTCACACACCGTTTGCAGTGCTTTTGCGGTGTGTATTTTTTTCTGCGCCCATGTTAACGGATCGGAGCGTTCACTGCACGTGGTTGCAGTCCAGCAGTGCGTTCCAGGAGCGGTGCATCTGCAGCAGTGACAGCGCTTTGTTCACGGTAAAAATGAACATGGATTGACACAGAAATGTAGTAATTTCACAATAAATAGATATAATTAAAGTCTACTGTGTTTCACAGGCTTTTTGGCTAAGTTTAAAACAAAGAAAAGTGGACTTTAAGATAAACAAGGCAACATATGCACTTGTGTCTTGTGGAGGTAGAAAAACAAAGATCTTCAAGACTGTTTGTGGTAAACAGCCGCGGATCAGGAGCGGACTGCAAACGCATCCTGTGTGAAAGCACAATGAGTCCATGCTGCTTCTGCACCGCATACGTAACGCACACGGACTGCATACGCACTGCAAACGGAGTATGTGTGAAACAGGCGTTACTGTACACGGCATGCCAGAAAGTCTAAGCTTTATATGATCACACTACATACCATCTGAGTCTTGGTCTGAATCACTAGGCTCATCTGGATCAGGACTGTGCTTTGGGCTTCTGGATAATTCTGTATCAGGGAAATCAGACATTAGGAGTCACATCTTTATTGGAAAGATATTTAATGTCAGAGGAAAAGGCAATCAGTTTTCACAGCAAACACAATTTACTTCCCGAACAATCTTGCAACACTATAGCCAACCTGACAAACCCTAGCGAACATGTACACTTACACTTACAATTCATTCTCTGCATTTAACCCACCCCTCTAGAAAATTCCCTTTCTCTGACTACCTACTAAATCTAAATATGATGTTTCTTATCAATATACTCAAGTATACATTAAATGGCTCTCACCGTGTCTACACTGGACACGAGCAGTGCAGTGCAGCGCGACAAAATACAATAATAAAAATACAATAGAACCAATCAGAATCAGTGATGCTGTCTACAGCGGATGCAGCGCGGCCCGACAAATGCCCGACAGTAAACTGATGCCGCATTCTATTTATGACGTACTGACACAAAGTTCACATGATTTGCAACGGTTGTGGCACGACATGACACGAGCCTGTCTAGACATCGCACATCCTGTGATGTGACTATCGTGGACGCGCACATCGCGATATCGATGCTGAAACAATATATCGTGCAGCCCTACACCCCACTGAGCAGCAGTAATGATGCCAACCTACAATATTATAAATGAAATAGGTAAATAATAGCTGACAATAATACTTATAATTAAAACTTTTCAGCACTATAGGTTTCAGACCTATTGTGGCAAAACATTTTAACTTGAACCCTAACCTCTACTATAATGACTTGCATACCATCTTGTTCTTGTCCAGTAGACATCTCCATCATGACATCCTCTGAAGTGCACCCATGCTTGGGTTTATTAGACAAAGTGACTGTAACGACAACACAGAAGAGAAACGTTTTATATAGCATAAGCCACATGTTCTTTCCAAATTCCTTTTTAGTGTATATTGCTACAAATTTCCAATACGTAATAAAGTGTGTGTGAGTGTTAGATACTCACCCTCTAATTGAAGGTCAATCTCATCTAGAGATTTTCCTTTATAAACAGCAGTTCCACATTCTATCGTCATAAGCAGCTTGCTCATTTTTGCCAGTTGGATCGTGTTCTCTGTTAAACTATAATATTCCCTATGAACACGGATATCATGTCCCATGAATTTTGCCACCTGATCCAACTCATGATCCTTCAGGTTAATTATTTGACAGAGAGTCGCTATGTGCTTCCTTAGATGAGTTGAGGTCAGGGACTCAGGATGTTTAGCATCACACAGATTTGCAAATTTTCTGAGACAGTCGGAACCTCTTAAATGGGAGTCTGACTTTGGTCTTGCAAAGACATATTTGTTGGTGTAAAGAATGGAATTTTCCTGCGTCCTGTGCTCAATGAGAAAATCCAGTGCTCTCGTCATCTCTCTGGTAAGCAGCACTGGAACTTTTCGCCCCCTCTTTTCCCTCTTATCACAGTTCTTGCGAATTCTTTACTCATGTCACGTTCAAATTTTGTGAGGCACTGCATAACATCCTCATTTAGTGCCTCTGTGTTTTTGTTCTCATATGTTTCAAGTAGCATTTTAGCTGCCTCGCCTTGGCGCCTCCGGTTAAACAGTATAATTTGTGAGAGGATGGTTTCACTTAGCATGGCGTATGCTTTGGGATCAGGACCTTCTCTCAGTTTCTCCATGGCATTTTCTTCAATGGACTTCAAATATTTTTGAAGCTGAATTACGTCTTCAGTGAGAGGGATCATTTCCTTTTTGTACCACTTGTTTTCTTCCAGGTTTGTCCTTGCACGATGTGAGACATAGTGGTTCCATTCTGAGCTCAGTAACCCCAGGAAGCTCCTGACCCTGTTTGCAGCTACCTCGTCTTCTGCTTTTACATAATGACCTATCAAGATATCACCAACTGTCTTAAGAGAGTGTCCTAGTTTTACAGCAAGAGATGGTCGATCATAGCGGTATTTTGATTTGGTGAAGCCAGATGCCTTTTTAGCTGCATCAACAGCCAACATGAACATTGGTGGAACTACGATATCCTCAAGTTTTTTCACCTTTCTGTTTAGTGCCTTTGCAGCAATCACAAATCTCCCCAACTCTCTCATTTTCTGACTCGCATAACCATCTTTGGATGGATCGCTCCCATGCTTCTCCAACAATCTGTCACCATACTCACAAATAAGTGCATCTGATTTTACGTGAAGAGACACCTCATCATGCAGCATCTTACCAATGATTTTACGACATCACTCTGTTGTATTACCTTGTATTGGAATGAGACAGGAAGCTGCAGCTTGGACTCTCTTTTTTTTCCTGGATTCTTCCCGAGGGAGACCCTCTCGTTTTTTGCAGGAAACCTCATGCTTCCAGAGGTCATGTTTTAGGAAAAATCCATAACAACAATTGCAGGGAAGTACTTACTGTATGTGGATCTATTTCTTCTGTAGGTTGTCTAAAAGTCACTAACTCCCCTTGTCCTGTCTGCAAGACAGTTACATTGTGGTTATAGTCACCTTTATAGCGAAGCTGATCCAACAACAGACATCGTTTCTTTGATTTTTTTGGAAAAGCATATTGCCCTAGCAACAACATCTTCTTGATTGTGCTTTCTTTCTAAATGACATGCAATTTTACTCTGTGGCTTTTTGCAGTAAATACAGTAATGTTTTTTTGTCCCATTTCCTTTTCTCTCCCTTCTGGCACCACTTCACTGTTATTTTCGACATACCCTCTTCCTTCTCGTCATCTACCTCGTCTGTGGCAAGTTCCAGGTCGCTAGAGTCACTTTCGAGCTCATCAACTTTCTGAGTTAAGGTAGTGTTGATCTTGTTCACTTGTATTTCAGTATCTTTTGGAAAATCTGGACCTTCACCCAAGCTGCAGTCTTCACTGTCAGAGGAGGCTGGTGTAGGCACATATTCACTTCCATCATCAGAATCTGACTCTGATTCATCAGTAGCACCAAGACTCTGTTAAAACAAACAAAGTCCAATTGTTTCAGTTTGGAACATCCAATCAAATCAGCTGGAAACCTCATGCCAGTTCCAGTCTTATCTTTTAGCAATACTGAAGAATTTTAAGAACTAAAGCTCTTTTGCACCCCCACCCACTACAACCTCAATAATAAAAATAAAGTATAATTATCACTTTCTGACAATGTCAACAAAAACAGAAAATGTATTTGCTTCACTAAAGTAGAATTTATGGAAGAGCTGTTGTATTGGATTGCACAGGTGTGCCTAATGAAGTGGCCGTGAGTGTATATTACATCTACATAGACATCACTCGCACTTTTTTAGATTTTAATGCTATGTATAATTGTGCTTATCTGACAATTATTTATTTATGGTTTGACAATTTTTTAAAGGATAACCCCTTGAGGTGAACCATCTAGTTTTCAAGGGGGGCCTTAAACACATACACTACCGGTCAAAAAGTTTAGAACACCCCCATTTTTATAGTTTCTATTTAAAAAAATAAGTAGTTCAAGTCTAGTGAAAAACTTTGAATGGTACAAAAGTAAGCAGCTAACTGCCAAGGTTAAAAACAGCGTTTACGTCATCAAGACAGATATTTTCAGAGAGAAGGAGTTTTGTTAATTATTTCACTGTATGATCAACCGATGACCAGCTGCCCTGTCTTCCTTCATTAATTGCCATTTTAGTTGCACTATTGTAAAAAAAAAAAAAAAGCTTCTGACAGAGGCCGGTCATCACAGGTGTTTACTGTATGTCTACTGTGTGTGTTCTAGCACTTTCTTACTCTATGCACAGCACTTTCTTCTTCTATTTATGCATAAAAAAATAAATAATTCTATGTGTATAATGTTAGGCTAACTGGGAATTGTTTACAGCACTTGCATACTGCTCTTCTTTTGTTAGTTTAACTGCTTCTGTTGTCCTCATTTGTAAGTTGCTTTGGGATAAAAGCATCTGCTAAATGACTAAATGTAAATTTGTGCTCACCTGGTCATCTCCTTCTGCTTTCTCTGCCTGGCCTGGGCTATGTCGCTCTCGCATGCTCTTTCTTCCTCTATCTTTCTCTGATGCCTGTGTGAACAACCAGTCTGTAATACACTGCACTGACAACCATATTGTGGGTCTATTAGATACCATTGAAACTCACAGTTGAAATGCTCACCTGGTTATCTCCTTCTGCTCTCTCTGCCTGGCCTGGGCTATGTCGCTCTCGCATCCTCTTTCTTCCTCTATCTTTCTCTGATGCCTGTGTGAACAACCAGTCTGTAATACACTGCACTGACAACTAGGGTTGCAAAGGGGCAGTAAATTTCGATAAATGTTCCATAAACTTTCCAAGGGAACTTAATCTAGGAATTTTGTTAATATTACAAGTTGGAAACTTAACAAGAATTTATGAGAATTAATTGAAAATTTGGGGAAATTGGAGAAAAAAATATTAAGCAGCATATCTGTTTCCAACATTGATAATAAATCAGCATATTAGAAGGATTTCTGAAGGATCATGTGACACTGAAGACTGGAGTAATGCAGTCTTCAGAAAATTCAGCTTTACATCACAGAAATATTATATTTTAAAGTATATTAAAACAGAAAACCATTATTTTAAATTGTAATAATACATCACAATATTACTGTCTTGTTTTGTATTTTTGATCAAATGAATGCAGGCTTGATTAACATAATAAGAGATTTCTTTGAAAAACTTTAAAAATAGTAATGTTGACCAGTCCCAAAACTTTTGACCAGTACTGTACTTATGTATGAGAACAGAAACAGCTTGAGCAAGCTAGCTCATAGCTTACATTTTTCATATCTGATTTACTGGCTGTAGCTAGCTAACGTTACTGTAAGAATGCCTTGTCTAACCAAAACAAATCTGTTTAAAATATCAAAACAGAATAAAGCATCAAATCCTCGAACTGCAGAAGGTACTTATGCTTAAAAAATGACTAGAATAATTGATTGATTAATCAAAATGGTTGCCAAATTGAAGTACTTCAAGCACGTGTAAGAACCCTTAATGTTAATTAAACTAATGCTAACGTTAGCTAAACAGTCACTGAATGATCCTGACGGCTAGGCCAGACTATAAAAACAACTCAGCCTAGTTTAGGTAAAATTAAATATGTCTTACCTGGGTTAGTAATAGTTTTTTTTTCTGTGATAGCTGTTTTTGGTTCATTGCATCTTCATATCTCCGAGCACATTGATCGTGATGCTCCCTCAGTGTCTGTAACCGTCGTAACGTTCGGAGGTCTGTCATGTTCCTAATCGATCATGGTGACGTTTTCAAATCTGTGGGAAGAGTGTACAGCTTTAATTCTTCATGTTGGAGGGACATTTTTCAAAATGGTTGAACTCAAAATGGAGTCAAAATTGCTCATTAAATTCAAAACGATTCAAAAACGATTTTAGGGAGAGTTTACTTTACTCTTTAAAAGAGTGTTAAATTGTAATAGAGAGGTATATTAGATATTAACATAAAACATGATTATTCTCTGTCATCTATGTTGCCTATACTTACTCAGAAGTAACTGGGATTGTTGTTTGGCCTTGGAGTAATTTTTACAACATGGCATAGCTTCAGCAGTTCTCCAATTTAGTATAAAATGCTGTATCTTCAGTCAGGGACTCCCCCTAAATTCAGTTCCAGCAATATCACAACAGACCTTTACACTTTGTTTCACTCTATTTATTTTTAATTGGGGTTAATATTGTTTTACATTCTATTTTATATCATGTTACATTATTTGTGCAAAATCATTTTTCACATAAGTTAAATTTAGATCATATTTAAGAGATTCAGAATCAAAAAGAGCGTTATTACCAAGTATGTTTACAAATACAAGGAATTTGTTCTGGTGACAGTATTTTCCAATACACAGAGACAACAACACACAGATAGTAAGAAATAAAGGGTCATACTTCATTGTAAGGTCCAGTTCTCACTATCAACTAAATATTAACTATGACTTTGTCCTCAATAAACTCCTAATTACTGCTTATCAATAGTTAGTATATATATATATATATATATATATATATACATACATACAGTATCTCACAAACATGAGTACACCCCTCACATTTCGGCAATCAGTTTAGTATATATTTTCAAGGGACAATACTATAGAAATTAAACTTGGATATATTTTAGAGTAGTCAATGTGCAACTTGTATAGCAGTACAGATTTACTGTCCTCTGAAAATAACTCAACATAAAGCCATTATTTAAAAAAAAGCTGGCAACAAAACTGAGTACACCCTACGTGAAAACCGCTATACGTCGTTCAACCATGCAAAGCCACATGTCCTATTCATCATGTTCATGTTTTTGTCTGCTTGACAGAACCATACAAATTTGTGTATCTTGTTTTAGAGCAGTTAAAATTTGGTGCTTTGAGTACAATTCTCTCATACTGACCACTGGATGTTCAACATGGCACCTCATGGCAAAGAACTCTCTGAGGATTTGAGAATTAGAATTGTTGCTCTCCACAAAGATGGCAGAGGCTATAAGAAGATCAGTAACACCCTGAAACTGAGTTACAGTACAGTGGCCAGTGTCATACAGAGGTTTTCCAAGACGGGTTTCACTCGGAACAGTGCTCGCAAGGGTCGATCAAAGAAGTTGAGTCCTTGTGCTGTGCGTTAGGTGCAGAAGCTGGCTTCGAAAAACAGATGCATGAGTGCTGCCAGCATTGCTTTAGAGGTTGCAGAAGTGGAAGGTCAGCTTGTCAGTGCTCAGACCATACGCCGCACACTGCAACAAGTCGGTTTGCATGGCCGTCGTCCCAGAAGGAAGCCTCTTCTGAAGCTGGCTCACAAAAAAGCCTGCAAACAGTTTGCTGAAGACAACCTGTCCAAGAGCATGAATTACTGCAACCATGTCCTGTGGTCTAATGAGACTCAGATAAACTTGTAAGGCTCAAATGGTGTCCAGCATGTGTGGTGACGCCCCGGTGAGTAGTACCAATAAAATTGTATCTTGCCTACAGTCAAGCATGGTGGTGGTAGCTTCATGGTCTGGGGCTGCATGAGTGCTGCTGGTACTGGGGAGCTGAGGTTCATTGAGGGAAACATGGATTCCAACGTGTACTGTGACATTCTAAAGCAGAAGATGATGCCGTCCCTTCGGAAACTGTTTTCCAACATAACCACCCCAAACACACCGCCAAGATGACTCTGCCTTGCTGATGAAGCTGAAGGTGAAGGAGTGGCCAAGTTTGTCTCCAGACCTGAACTCTAATGAGCACATGTGGGGCATCCTCAAGCAGAAGGTGGAGAAACACCATGTGTCTAACAACCGTGATGTCATGGAGGAGTGGAAGAGGATTCCTGCAACAGCCTGTGCAGCTCTGGTGAACTCCATGCCCAGGAGGATTAAGGCAGTGCTAGATAACAATGGTGCCCCTACAAAATATTGACACTTTGGACACAGTTTTGACATGTTCACTTAGGGTGTACTCATTTTTGTTGCATTGACTACTCTAAAATATATCCAAGTTTCATTTGAGCGGTATTGTCCTTTGAGAAATTATACTAAAATGTTTGCTGAAATGTGAGGGGTGTACTCAGTTTTGTGAGATACTGTATGTATATATATATATATATATATATATATATATATATATTAATATTACTTCATCTATCACTACTGCCATGTTCTGCTGCTTGTTGATCAACACAACGTCTGGTTGGTTAGCCATCACCAGTTTGTCAGTCTGGATCTTGAAGTCCCACAGGATCTTGGCTTGGTCATTCTCAACTACGCCTAGGATGTGTCTTCCATTTTGACCGTGGGACTTCCAGCCCAAATACTCATGGCCTAACCCTAACCCTAACCCTCCGTGTTCATTACAGGTTTGATTTTAAAATCTTACTGTTAACTTCTAAATCTCTTCATGGATTGGCACCATCTTACCTGGCTGAGTTTCTTCACGTTCACACTCCAGCTAGAATGCTGAGATCGGCCAATCTGGTCCTCCTGAATGTGCTTAAAACCAGGCTCTTAACCAGAGGCGACCAAGCCTTAGCTTGCCATTCGTATTAGAACTGCCCCCATTCTCTAACACTTTAAATCATCTCTTTCCTTTGGCTTTTCTTTTGAGTTAAGGACATTTTTATCCCACCAGCTTTTATTATCGTTTTATATCATATGATATACTATGTATTTTTATTATGGTTTTTATTGTTGTACTTTTATCTTGTGAAGTAATTTGGCCAACCTTGGTTTTAAATGTGCTATATAAATAAAGTTGATAATGACATTGAGAACTCACTGGAGGATCAAGCCTGACTGGAGGAGTGTTTAATCCATCATCTTTTTCCTCTTTTGAGCCTCTTTTCACTTTTCTCACTGGGCACACTGCACTCTCACACTGCAGTCTTTTAGCCCTTTCTTCTTCCCGATGTGTACATCTTTCCTCCACATCTCTCTAGTTTTCTACTGTACTGCTGTCTCCTCTGTTCATCAGCATTAGGCCTGGCACTGTAGCACCTCTGCTTTTCATCAGCACTCAGTGGAACTCTATAAATCAATTTACATTTTATAAAAATGTTAACCTAGTGAAAATATAGATTATAGATAATAGATTGTCCCTTTTGTAACCCAGTTACTTTAGTGCAACCCTGTAGTAACGGTTGCAAGTAACAGCAAAAACATGCTAAAGGGACACAACTTCAGTGCATAGTTACTATTATTTAAAACACGTTGATGATAAAACAAACTATTTTGACAATTACATGATATATACGTCACCAATATCAAACCAAAAAAAAAGTAGATTCAGAACGTATTTAAACTATTATATTTGACATGTAAGTTGGCCATCAAGAAGAGAAAATTGTCATTTTAGGGGGTGCTTGAGAGCTATTTGATATTTTAAATAATATTTTGAAACCACTTTTTCTACAACAGTATTTGTAGTAAGTTTGAGTAAGTTCATTAACTTTGACAATCTGTACTTGTCAAAATACTTTTTTGTTGCCTTTTAGAAGGGTAGGTTCATGCTTTCTCAAGTGACAAACTGATTTATTTATCTTAGTATTTATCTGAATATGTTTGTTTAGAGTTGTGTTAAATGTGGTTTTTCGAAAGAGCATATACCAGTTTATCTAGCATTTTATGAAAAAAACCAAAACTTATGAACCTCGTGGAAGTTTCTTGATAGTTTAACTGTCCAAATAATTTGTGGGGCCACTGTAAAGGCTATAGTGCTCATTAAAGCCTTGTGTGAGAGTTAAGATAACTAGAACAGAATGCAGACTCACAACAAAGAGGTTGAGGGACAAAGACGATCCTTACTTGGTCAAAGATTAAAAACTAGAGTTGGGAAAGCAGTTGAATACACCCACAAAAGGTGTATTGAAGGTTTAGATGAATAAAAACAAGCAAGAGGTCATGAACACAGACAGGTCATACTGGAGGGAGCAGGTCAGTGGGCTGGAGGCTATAGGTGATGGGCTTGGGTGGGAAAAACGCTGATAACAAATGGTAGGGAGGTGAGAAATAGCAGGGTCTGGAATGACGAGAGGTTAGTAAAACTTAGCAACTGGAATGAGCAGAGGAAATGGAGTCAGAACCAGATGAAATTGATGCAACCATGAAACATAAAACATGCTAAAAATATCTGCTTACTAGGGCGGAGTATCGTAAAAATGTAAGATATTAGTACCCTTAATGTGATACCGATATCAGTAGAGTACTTCATTAGTTAGCTTTTTGTTTGTTTTCAACTTCATTTGATACCCATCACGAGAATGCAAGCATTGCCACCACTCCTTCTCATCCAAATGAAATGAAATGGCATTCCCAGACTAAAACAGACACAGTTAATGAAGCCTTTGCACTAAAAGCATATGGTCTCATTTGAAAGCAATACTTGCCAGTTTATTGTCTCACTTCAGATGTTTGTTCTATTTGACCATAAGTGCCCTTATATTGTGTCACACTTCTAATATTATCTTTTATATAATCATATATATATATATATATATATATATATATATTACAGTGTGCGATTTGTAGGGGGATGGGGTTTCCCCCCCTCTGGTCTATGCATCCCTGCCTCTGCTGAATTATTTTTTATCTCCGGTGGGGTTAAAATGATTTGCGAGACGAGCTTTGAACTCTCGTTCTGAATCAAATGATTTGCGAAACGTGATCCGATTGGAACGCTTCGAAACAGCGAATAATTTTGCGACACAATGGTTAACTGATTCGGAGTTTCAAAAAGCTCCGTTGTGTTCTTTGCTCGCTTTCTCCATATAATTTAGTCGTTGTTTGAATCACCGGGAAAATGAAATCATTACAATTAATAGGCCTAACTCCAGATGTGCACGCTTTTGAACTAAAAGCCCTCAGGGATGTTGTTTTGTCAAGTGTTTTCATGACGATCATACAGGAGTTTTTCTCTGAATAAATGCAGCTGATGCTCATATTTCAAACAAAAGGTATGGACTCCGTTTTTCACATTCATAACTTCTGACACAAATTACGGTCACTATAAAATTTTCAGAGTAAACCAGAGGTCTATAATTTAAGCTTGAGTCTTAGCTCTTTTTAATGATGTTTAGTTTGTAAAGGTAATTACATTAAATCTTACAGTAACTAAACATGCAGCGCGTCGGCGTCCTCATAAAAGTTAAAAAGATTACTGGCGTTAAATATTTTTAAATATAATATATTTATAATATATAATATTCAGCTCCACACTCTCTCTCACACACACACACACACACACACACACACACACACACTAGTTGTTGTTATAAATGTCTCTGTTCTTGTGTTCAGATGCCTGTTTTCTCACACTGGATCCAAACACAGCACACACTGAACTCATCCTGTCTGAGGAGAACAGAGAGGTGACAGGTGTGAGCGAGAAACAGTCGTATCCTGATCATCCAGACAGATTTGATGTGTATCCTCAAGTGCTGTGTAGAGAGAGTGTGTGTGGACGCTGTTACTGGGAGATTGAGTTGAGTGGAGGTGTGTATATATCAGTGTTATATAAGCATCAGCAGGAAGGGATGGGGTGATGAGTGTGTGTTTGGATATAATGATCAGTCCTGGAGTTTGTTCTGCTCTTCTGACAGTCACTCATTCAGACACAATTACATAGAGACTGTTCTCCCTGTGAAGCCCATCAGCTGCAGAAGAACAGGAGTGTATGGTAATATCTATAGAATAGGAGTGTATGTGGATCACAGTGCAGGAACTCTGTCCTTCTACAGCGTCTCTGACACAACGAGCCTCATCCACACAGTCCAGACCACATTCACTCAGCCGCTCTATCTTGGGTTTAGTCTTTGTCTTACTGGATCATCAGTGAAACTGTGTTGATGAATCTGAATAGACTGTGAAGAGATTCTACCCATAATGCTTTGAGAGCTGCATGATGAATCAACAGTGAGATGTTATGAGTCTCTTCATGACATTAATACTGCAGCTCAACTTCTGTCACTGAAATATCAGAATACATTTATAATAAATCCTCATATAGACAGTAAGATCAGTGTGTGTGTGTCACGAAGGTCTCATCCAATCAGAGCACAGTTCATTGGACGACGTCAGTCAGTGCATCGTAGTCAGCAAGAGATGTACTGTGAATGTTCCTACGCAGAACAAATCTCTCCTTTTCCTTCATTAGTGGACTTATGTGAGCGAGTTAATGCCTAGAAAGTAAGTTGTTTATTTTCTGTTATCATGTGATCATCTCACTGTGTTTAAAAGCAGATTTGCGGTCTTTGAGTTACGAGTTTGTTTGCCTGTAATCGCGGCAATCTGCGTTAGCGCCTAAGCGCCAAAGTTTGCCTGTTACAATATGTATAACTTGCCTGAGTGCCTTTTATAACGTGAGTAACATCTCTGGATAGTGATTTATATTGTTATCCGTTTATATTTGTGTATATATTACGTTATGTGCAGTTCTCTAACACGTGGTAATGGCGTCTTTCATATTTAATGCCATAAGTGAGCTCACGACGCCACCTTGTGGACAACTGCGTACTTACAACAACTTTAATAATGAAACCTGTGTTATTACTTGTGTGAATGTTATTTAATCAGCTGTATATCTAATATTTCTTGTCATTCTTTGATATTTTCAGACCACTCACTGTTACCACTCAACCTAATCAACAGTAAAGACGTAACTTTGATTCAACTGAGTCCTCTGTGTTCTTACCAACACACCAGTGCGGATACAAATCCCCCTTTTCCAGCACAAATACAGTCCTTACCTAATTCTCCCAAACAATTTGGTCCTTCGAGCCGGATCCTGTGTCTACACTGGATTAATGATGTCAGAGGTCCAGAATGTAGAGTATCAAGTTCAAGGAGCACGCCCCAGACGTACAGTTCGTCAACCAACCTACTTGCAAGATTTTGAGTGGCAGTATGCTGGGCTGCCTAGAGCCAATGTCCTCTTGCCACAGTCAACACCTCAACCACATGGGTCAGATGACATTCAACAGTATGAGTATGACAGAGATCTTCCTATGGCCCATCCACATGCATCCAGTATTTATCATGATCAAAGAGAAGAGGCTGTTGGATCACCTGATTCTTTAAAATCACCACGCTCGGCATTGGAGCCCTGGTACCTTACCACAGATCATTGGAGTGAGAGAGAGGAACACGGCCTTCGCAGGAATGCACGTTCTTCACCTCCTGATATCCAAAGTGCAGTGCATGATCTGGAACAAGAGAATAAACGCCTCCGTGCTGCTCAGTTATCCATGAGGGAAGAGATCAGCCGACTTATAGAGATCCAGAAAGGCATGCAGGAAATGCTGATTAACCAGTCACAAAGTCAAAGGTCAGTTCCAATACCTGAGCCACAGTCCCGAGTATTAACCCCTCCAATTCCTTTGCCTAGAGTTGCAAGCAGACAGTCTGAGTCTCCAGTGCCTACACCACGCCCTAGAACCTTTCCAGTGCCTGCACCGCGCCGCCTTTCTACACCTAAGGATCCAGATCCTTATGCAGCTACAGTCAGCTATGCACAACATGCAACACCTTCAATGCAGTCTTATGCAAATGCCTTTGCTTCAGATAATGTACCTGCTCAGATTTCCTCAGGTACTGTTGACACTCATGGAGTTACTCAGGACACAAGGCAGCCAACGACAGGAAGGAGAGCTTCTGTTACCTCCACACCTCCTCCTCCTCCTTGCTACAGTCAGCCACATGTCGTACCAGCTAACTTTCCAGAGATCCAGGCTAATACTGTAAGACAGGAGATAATTTACAGAGGTCCGCAGCCAACTATTCCAGATTTTACCCGCCGAGACCCTAGTGAATTTGCCCGTCTCAAACTTGCCTTGACTAACCTACTACCCGATGGAGCTACAGAGTTATTCAAGTATCAAGTTTTGGTAGATCACCTGAAGTTAGCGGACGCTCGCCTCATCGCTGATTCCTTTCTAAATTCATCCACTCCCTACTCAGATACCTTAGCTGCCCTTACTGAACGGTTCGGTCGACCTCACCAGCTTGCTTTGAGCAAAATTGCTGCCATTATGGATGCATTGGATGTTCAGTCTGGAGACACTGTAGGCTTTGAACGCTTCGCTCTTCAGATACAAGCTCTAGTAGGATTCCTTAAGACCTTAGGAGCTGAAGGAGATGTTGAATTGCACTGTGGATCTCATGTCGCTCGACTTTTGTCCAAGCTCCCTCCAGAACAAAGAGCATCCTTCCGCAGACACATGAGTTACGAACCAGGCTCAGTATACACCCTTCTTGATCTAGCTAAATGGCTGAAGTTCGAATCCTGGTGCCAAGATTCAGAGAGCTTTGGTGGATATAAGCCCCAGAAAGATAGAGCCCGCTCCCGAGTGGACCTACAGAAGGAGACTAAAGCCAAGACTAGACCAACTACAATCCTCCATGGCTCAAATGAACCATCTCCCTCAATTCCACCAGCATCAACCAGGAGTCCTTGTAAAAGCTCTGCCTTCTGTCCATATTGCGACAGTAAAGAACACTACCTTAGTCAATGCCCCACATTCCAGTCCCTAACTAAATCCCAGGTGATTGACTGGATTAAGACTAATAATAGATGCTGGAAGTGTGGACGCAGTCATAGAGCTGCACAGTGTACTCTCAGGAAACTCTGCCATTTGTGTAATGGGAAGCACCTTCAGATTTTCCATGAGGTTAACATTAGGCCAGTAAACGAAGGGACCTGTTTAGTCAGTTCAACTTGCAAAAGGCTATACCTAGAGCGCCCTCAAGGATTCAGCAGCGTACTCCTGAAAGTGGTCAGAGTCATTCTGAAGCATAAGGGGCAGAGCCTAGATACATACGCTGTACTTGATGATGGTTCTGAACGAACTATGCTGTTACCATCAGCAGCCAGGAAGCTGGGACTCACAGGCCAGGCAGAGGACTTAGCCTTGAGAACTATAAGGCAAGACATTACTAACCTTCATGGTGCCTCAGTGTCCTTTCAGATTTCAACTCCATCCCAGCCAGGCAGGAGCTACAAAATAACTGGAGCCTTCACTGCAGAACAACTGAGCTTGACAGAGCATACTTACCCTGTTGCAGAGCTTCAGCGACGTTACCGACATTTGAGAGGCTTACCATTACAGCCTGTTTGCAAAGCCTGTCCCCTGTTACTTATCGGAGCAGATCATCCTCAGCTTATCACTCCGATTGAACCAGTCCGTCTTGGTCCACCTGGAGGTCCGGCAGCAGTCAGGACAAGACTGGGTTGGTCTTTACAAGGCCCAGCAATAGTCTTCGGAGATAATGTCAACTCCCACCAGTGTCTACACATCGCTGTTAATCCCTCGATGACAGAGTTGTTCCAGAATGTTGAGAGACTCTGGCAAGCAGACGTGATTCCCAACCGATCAGATAAATCCGTCACTCGGTCTAAGCAGGACCAAGAAGCCCTTGACTTGCTCAAGTCAAAGACTGTCCGAGTAATGATCGATGGCGTGAGTCGCTATGCCACTCCTCTCTTGCGTAAGAAGGATATGCCCATTCTTCAGGCTCCCAAGGAGGCAGTGCTTTCTAACCTTAGGAACACAGAGAAACGCTTAGAGAAAGACCCCATCAAAGCGGCTGCCTACCAACAGGAAATGAAGAAATTAGTGACCTCAGGTTATGTTGTCAAACTCCCACCTGAAACAGTTAATTCACAGAGCGAATCATGGTTCATCCCTCACCACATTGTGCAGCACAATGGTAAAAACCGAGTGGTTTTTAACTGTTCGTTTGAATTTGAAGGCCATAACCTGAACGACTATTTGCTGCCAGGACCGGTCTTGGGTCCATCCCTGTTAGGTGTATTCCTACGCTTTCGTGAAAACCCAGTGGCAATAAGCGGTGACATTAAAGGGATGTTCCATCAGGTTCGTCTCCTCCCAGAAGACAGGCATCTTCTCCGTTTTATATGGCGAGACTTGGACAGATCTAGACCTCCAGACAATTATGAATGGCAAGTGCTACCTTTTGGAACTACTTGTAGTCCATGTTGTGCCATTTATGCTGTCCAAAGACATGTTATGGACTATAGCACTCCTGATGACAACATCAGAACCACTGTAGAAAGGAATTTTTACGTGGACAATTGCTTGAAGAGCCTCTCATCTCCTCAAGAGGCAAGGCAGCTTGTAGACAAACTCTGCACTCTCTTTGCCAGTGGTGGTTTTGAACTTCGCCAGTGGGCAAGTAATGACCCAAATGTGGTGGAACACCTACCGACAGAAGCGAGATCCACCAGTACAGAATTGTGGCTATCTCAAGATCGTACCGATTTGCAAGAATCTGCACTAGGTTTAAAGTGGCACTGCAAATCAGACCTCCTTGGGTATAATACCCGTCCTGTCAAGCCTGGACCATGTACCCTTCGACACATTTACAGAGTACTTGCCACCCAGTACGACCCCCTGGGATTCATACTCCCATTCACCACGCAAGCTAAGATTTTAGTTCAGAGATTATGGGATAAGCAACGAGACTGGGACGACCCAGATCTACCTGCTGAACATTTGAGATCTTGGAGGGAATGGGAGGCAGAATTGCCTACGTTGGCAAGTATCTCACTACCCCGCTGTGTCACATCCTCAGGTATTGATCATTCTCACAACTCCAAACAGATTCACATCTTCTGCGACGCATCTGAGCAAGCTTATGGATCTGTTGCCTATTTACGTACAGAGGATGAGAACGGTCATATCCAGTTAGCCTTTCTACTAGCAAGGTCCAAGGTTGCCCCAAAACGACGTCTGACCATTCCCCGACTAGAGCTGTGTGCTGCCCTGAATGGTGCCCAACTAGCCAAACTCTTGCATACCGAGCTCACCATCCAGATCAATACAGTGACACTATGGACAGATTCCACCACTGTTCTAGCTTGGCTCAAGTCTGAATCATACCGATTCAAGGTGTTTGTTGGCACCAGGGTAGCCGAAATTCAAGAGCTGACAACTGAATGCACCTGGCGATATGTAGATTCAAGTAGTAATCCAGCAGATGACCTCACCCGAGGTAAAACTCTTTCCTATCTATCAATTCCCAACAGATGGAGCCAAGGACCATCATTCTTACTTCAGTCTGAATCTGTATGGCCTGCCACCCCCATCATACAACCACCAGAACTGAAGACGGAAGAGCGCAAAGGAGCCTTCTGTGGCCTTATAACAGAAGTGTTTGTGCCTGACATCCCTGACCCTACCACACACAGCAATTGGAACGAGTTAGTAGAGGCCACAGTTCAGGGGCTTAAAGATACAGAACCACGATCAGCAGAGGACTACCAAACTGCAGAATGGCATATCCTGCAGAAATCTCAAGTTGATAGTTTTCCTGATGAGTATAAACTGCTAAAAGCTGGTAAACCTGTACCTTCCACTAGTCGACTCCTTGCTCTTGCCCCAGAATTTGATGACTCTTGCCAGCTTATCAGAGTTGGTGGCCGTTTACGTCAAGCTGAAGGACTAGAGTTGTCAGTTATACACCCTATAGTCCTTGACCCACATCACTGGGTTACCAAGTTACTGATCCGAGAGTATGATAGTAAACTCTGCCACCCTGGACCCGAAAGAGTCTTCGGAGAGATAAGGAGAAACTTTTGGATACTGAGAGGGCAGGAGGCTATCCGCAAACAACAACATCTGTGCAAAGACTGTCAAAAATGGAAGAACCAACCAGTTATTCCTAAAATGGCAGATCTGCCACCAGCTCGACTCAGACTACTCAAACCTCCATTTTACAGTACAGGCATGGACTGTTTTGGACCATTCCATGTTAAGATTGGCAGACGATGTGAAAAGAGGTGGGGAATCATTTTTAAATGTCTCACAACACGAAGTGTTCACCTAGACCTCCTTACATCCATTGATACCGATTCCTTTCTGATGGCCTTGAGGAGATTTGTAGCTCGTCGAGGCACACCTGCTGAGCTGTATTCAGACCATGGCACTAACTTCCATGGAGGACAAAGAGAGTTGCAAGAAGCCTTTGCGTCACTCACTCCCCAGATTCAGCTACATCTAGCTAAACAGAAAATATCATTCCACTTCAACCCGCCTGGAGCCCCACATTTTGGAGGTGCTTGGGAAAGAGAAATTAAGTCTGTCAAGACTGCCCTTCGCGTCACAGTCAGCTCCCAAGTCATAACAGAGGAAGTACTCCAAACAGTGCTCATCGAAGTGGAGGGAATGCTAAACAGCAAGCCCCTTGGTTACATTTCCAGTGATGTAGCTGACCTCGACCCTGTCACACCAAATTATCTGCTCATGGGGCGGCCAGATAGCTCACTACCCTTTGTAGTTTATCCTGCTACAGAGCTTATGGGCAGACGGAGATGGAGGCAGAGTCAAGTTCTAGCTGATCAGTTTTGGTTAAGTTTCACCCGTCACTACCTGCCTACACTGCAGACCCGCAACAAGTGGCACACAGATACCAGTGACCTTTCTACTGGAACCATTGTAATGCTCATTGATCCTCAACTACCACGAGCATTATGGTTAGTAGGCAAAGTTGCAAAGACATTCCCAGGTTCTGATGGCCATATCAGAGCTGCAGAGATTCAGGTTAAGGACAAGACCTACATCCGACCTGTTGCTCGCCTGATCCGCCTTCCTGCATTCACAGAACAAGAGGAGCCTTAGCCCCCTCAGACTGATTAGTTTATAAAGTGCAAATATGCAAAGCATATTTGGGGGCGGCAATGTCACGAAGGTCTCATCCAATCAGAGCACAGTTCATTGGACGACGTCAGTCAGTGCCTCGTAGTCAGCAAGAGATGTACTGTGAATGTTCCTACGCAGAACAAATCTCTCCTTTTCCTTCATTAGTGGACTTATGTGAGCGAGTTAATGCCTAGAAAGTAAGTTGTTTATTTTCTGTTATCATGTGATCATCTCACTGTGTTTAAAAGCAGATTTGCGGTCTTTGAGTTACGAGTTTGTTTGCCTGTAATCGCGGCAATCTGCGTTAGCGCCTAAGCGCCAAAGTTTGCCTGTTACAATATGTATAACTTGCCTGAGTGCCTTTTATAACGTGAGTAACATCTCTGGATAGTGATTTATATTGTTATCCGTTTATATTTGTGTATATATTACGTTATGTGCAGTTCTCTAACACGTGGTAATGGCGTCTTTCATATTTAATGCCATAAGTGAGCTCACGACGCCACCTTGTGGACAACTGCGTACTTACAACAACTTTAATAATGAAACCTGTGTTATTACTTGTGTGAATGTTATTTAATCAGCTGTATATCTAATATTTCTTGTCATTCTTTGATATTTTCAGACCACTCACTGTTACCACTCAACCTAATCAACAGTAAAGACGTAACTTTGATTCAACTGAGTCCTCTGTGTTCTTACCAACACACCAGTGCGGATACAAATCCCCCTTTTCCAGCACAAATACAGTCCTTACCTAATTCTCCCAAACAGTGTGTGTGTGTGTGTGTCTACATTTGTTTTTTTTTGTCATGTCTCATCAGTCATTTGTTTTATTACTGTCCAAATGTAAAAATGTCACAAACATGATTGATGAAAAACAAGTAATTGATTCATTTCTCTGTTGTTTTTGTACAGAAATAATAAAACAATGACAAATCAACTTGAGATCAGACTTTAATTGATGTTTTCTATCATGAATACAATCGATTCCTCACAAGACTGAAATGAGCTTCTGACATTATAAAATATGACATTAATCACAGCATATAATAAAATATATTGTAACTACAGTAAAGCTGTATTAAACGATTATCTTTCAATAAGTGAGAGAAGCTGTCAGAATATATTTTAAAAATATAATTTTCTGAGTTTTAAAGTTAACATGTTTAATCACAGTATATTTATACACAAAAATCATAATTTTCTTTTAAAATGTTTTTTATTTATCTATTTGTATATTGAATTGATATGAAGTATTACCGTAGATATAATGTAAACATTACTTCAGATGACATATTTGTATAAACACTTTTTATTAATTTAAATGATTTAAATTCTAAAATGAATAAATAATAGCAACCTTTAAATTAATTTAAATTGACAAATTAATAAAAATGTTATGATTATAATGCTATTGTACTCTTAAATAAGCAGTCAGAATGTATGCATGTATGTAATAATTTTTTAATAATAATAACAATAACATGAATAAATATTAATTTAATTTTATTATAATTTTATACATAGTAAAAAAAAACTATGAATATTACAATAATCATATAGCGCATAAAATAAAAAGTCAGTATTTAATAATAAAATAAAATGATTATTTTGACTATTATTATAATGTAAATTATAACAAACAAGAAATTAATGCAATAATCATAATAACAAAAATATAATTAAATGTTAATTATTATTTTATTATTTAAATTACAAAAGCAAAACTGTTATTGCAATATTATTGCAATATTTATTCAATAAAAAAGTCAATAGTTATTTTTTATTCAATAAAACCCAAAATATGAATTATTATAATCATAAGCTGATAATAAAATAAAGATGTTGTAATTACAACAATAATAATAATATAGTAATATAAAATAAAAACAAAATATGAATGATTATTAATAAGAATAATTATAATAATATAATTAAAATACATAATTTTTGTACCATTTTTAATTGATTTGTTATTTAAATGATAATAAAACAAAGCTCATATTATTATTATTATTAATTAATTGTAATTTTTATAATATTGAAGAAAAATGCAATTACTATTTTAGTTATTATTATTAAATACTTTTTATTTTACAGTACAATTGGATTATTGCAATCGTAATATATTTATTTGCTCGTTTGTTATAATTAAAAATGTTTTTTACATAAAATAAACATAGAAAACAAAATAATATTAAATATTAAACATTTTGTTTATTTACTATTATTATTATTATTATTATTATTATTAAATACTGACATTTTATTTTACAGTGCAGTATGATTACTGCAATAGTAAGAGTTTTTATTTATTTGTGTAACTGTTATTTACAATAATGTAAAAATAATATTTTGTTTGTTTTGTTAACAATAATAATAAATAAAAAATATCCAACATATTTAATATTTAACATGTTCAAATATTTCAATTGTATTTTTATTTAATATTATAACAATTACAATTAATAATTGATATTGATATAAACATTGCAATTACAAAATGTTTATGATCTTTTAATAATAAAAAAAATCATATTTTCGTTATTATTAATAAATATTGACTTTGTAAATAAATAAATATTACAATACTAGTATTTAGGATTTTTTAAATTGTTGTAATGTAAATAATACAATTATAATTAATATAATATTTTAATATAATAAGAAATAAAAAATGTTATGATTGCAATAATCATAACAAAATATAAATGATATAATATATTAATTATAATTTATTTGAATTACAAAAACAAAACTGTTATTGTTATAATATTATTGCAATATTTATTCAATAAAAAGTCAATAGTTCTTTTTATTCAATAAAACCCAAAATAATATAATTGTAAAATGATAATAAAAAAGATGTTGTAATCTGTCACGTGTGTTGTTTCATGTTCCTGTCCTCATTTAGTTTATTATGTTCCAGGTGTCTCTCGTTTTCCCCTCATTAGTTCTGTCTATTTATAGTGTGTTCTACCCCATGTTTCCTGTCTGCTGTTATATGTCTTCACCCCGTTTGATGATTCCTGCCACTTTTGATGAATAAAGACTGTTCAATTGGAAGATTCCCTTGTCTCCTCGCTCCTTGGTCCCCGCGAACCCTGACATAATCACAATAATAATAATAATAATAATAATATTGCAATATTAAATAAAAACTAAATATTAATTATCATAATAGTAGAATTAAATTCAGACTTTTTTTTTTTTTTTTTACCTTACAGCAATCTTACAATTTTTAATGGATTTGTTATAATAATAATAATACTTTGTTTTATTATTTAAATTATGATTGATTAATTGTAATTGTTATATTTAAAAATGCAATTACTATTTTAGATATTATTACTAAATACTCCCTTTTTATTTTACAGTACAATTGGATTATTGCAATCGTAATATAGTAATTTGCTTATTTGTTATAATTAAAATAATACAAATTTACATAAACATAGAAAACTTAAAATAATATTAAATATTATACATTTGGTTTATTTATTGTTGTTATTATTATTATTAAATACTGACGTTTACAGTGCAGTATGATTACTGCAATAGTAAGACTTTTTATTTATTTATGTAACTGTTATATTTACAAAAAAGTAAAAATATAATATATCTCAATTTTATATATATTTATAATATTAAAATTATATATATATATATATATATATATATATATAATCAACATATTTAATATTATCATATATTCATATATCATAGATATTCATATATCAATTTGATTGTATTTTTCGTTAATATTTTAACAATTACAATTAATAATAATAATAATTAATATTATTTTATTTTATTGTTTTATTGTAGCAATAAAGAAGTGTTATGATTGCAGTAAAATAAAGAATGAGTATTTCATAAAAAACAAAATATTAATTATAAGTTGCTCTTACAATTATCCTGTTGCCCTGCATTAAAAAGTCAGTATTATTATTATATTAAATGTCAGTGTTTAACAATAATAATAATTATAAAAATATTATAACAAAATTATTATTATAACAATAAAGAAATGTTATGATTGCAGCAATCCTATCATACTGTAAAATAAAAAATAAGTGTTTAATAAAAAAACTAAATATTAGTTTTTAAATTATAACAGTTACTATTACAATAATAATGTTGCACTCTAAAATAAAAAGTATAACAATTATTATTATTATTATAATACACTGATCTTCTATTTACAGTACAATGATTTGTTTAATTGATAAAAAACAAAGTAAAATTAATATTTTGTTAATAATAATAATACACTCAACAGATTTATAAACGCTTCTCGTTACAGATGTGTGAAGATGGCTGATGTGTTGTTATAAATGCACGTTATAAGTGACTCAAACTCTGTTCATGCATGAAATAAATGAATGTTTTGTTAAGAATAATTGTATTTGTAGTGATATTATCCATATGTTTATCAGGATATTTGAAGTCACTGAGAAAAATCTTTTCAGATTTGCAAACTTTTATTTCTGTCTGTTTCATCTTCTCAAAGTCTTCACTGCAGGAGCACAAATCCTGTGAATCACAAATGAAGAAACTCGTTCACTCTCAGTTCTGCTGCAGTCAAAACACATTCACACCGCAATCAAACAATGTGAAGTCCACAAATCAGTACGTGAATTCACACAATGAGACTCACACACTTGTAGAATATTTTCTCACAAACAGATTATATACATTTTTATTACTTCAGTATGTGAATTCATACAATGAGAGTTACACAACAATATTTTATACAACAATAATAATTTAAATTTTTTTCTTGAATATTTTTCTAGCACAAAGTCCATTTTTCTGACATGTGCTCTCACTTTTGCACCTCATATCTGTGAGAAATGTGGAGTAAAAGTGATTTGTTTGCACTGCAGTATGTAATTTACAGTAGTTAATTGATCCAGTAATTATTTATCTCACCGGTCATGAATTAGAAGTACAAAATGAGAATTTGAAAGAGGAGACTGAATTTTCTGCCCAGCCATATTTGTTTGAACCGGCAGCTGGACACCACTCTCATCCGTCATCCGCTGGACGCCACTCTCTCGTGAACGTGAGAACGACAGACACGACAGTCAGCAGAAGCTAGAGATTACGGTTTAGCTGCAGACTGCTGATTTTTATGGTTAGATTGGTTACATAAGACCAAATGTTGATGTTCAACATTTTAGAAAAACCTGAAAAGTACAAAAAAAAGTGTCTCATAAAATGTTAAGAGAGTATTATACACTGAAAGCTCAAGCGGTAATGCAAGATTGGCAACTGCGTTTGGATTATGTGACAATTTATGCATCCACATACGGAAAACACAAATTAAATTAATACAATTTGCAATTTCTTTTTAAAAAAGTCCGGAATACCCTTCCATATTTATGTCCCATCCTTATTCTTACATATATTTCATATCAGGATTTGTGTCTGTGAGACTGAGCGCACTGCGAGGAGAGACGATGTCTTCAAGGACTCTTCCGGTTCTTCTGTTCCTCACAGCATCCTCCTGCTCCATCATCTGCTCCAGCAGCATCTGCTCATCTGCTTTCAGAGGCGCTACTGAGACGTCAACTCAGCGCAGTTATTCAGGTGTTCGTTCTCAAGACAGAAGAAGATCCAAATAAAGCACCTGAAACACAACATATTATGAGGATGGCTTACTTTACTGTTTCCTGATGACAATTCATGTGCCATTAATTCAGGCTGACATAGAGACCTGGGCCCGTATTCCTATAGATTCTAAGAATCCTTTTAGAGAGCTCCTAATTTAGTTTAAAAATTTCTAACTAGGAGTCTTAGTTTAAAAGTGATTCAGGACCAATCTGAGAGCAACTCTGAGCGAGGAAAAGACAAAAACTTTTATCTTAGTGACGAGGCGGGGCTGACCCCGTTGCTAGCGATGACAATCTTTTGAAGACTGTGATTGGTTGGTTGTCCAAGAAGGAAATAAAAGAGCGCTTTTAAGAGTAGGGTTTATTATAAGCCTTCACTTTGAAATTACAGGCGTAATTTTTCCTGTTTTACCGTACTCTCTCTCTCTCTCTCACACACACACACACACACACACACACACGCACACACACATATATGTATATGTATTCTTTCTTTTTTATTTACCATGCTGTCATACGTAACGTATTTTATAGGAAATGAACAGCGACATAAGTGGTGTAACAGACCCAAATCATCACTGCTGCATAGTTGCATTTTTCCAGTTGCCAAATATGTTAATGTAATGATTACGTCCATTTCTGGCGCTATGGCATTTCAGCACGGTGTCGGAGATGTTAGCATGTCTTTAATAAGATCGGTCACAAACATGATCCCTGCATGATCTAATGTGTAGCTTCTTATTAACTCACTGTCATGCATTGTGTGCAACACATTTGTTCTCCTTCATGTTTCGTCCATTTTCTCCACTGCTAAAGAAACTCTTAAGCCTCTTAAAAGTCCTCGTCCGTACTCCTAACAATTTTGGACCTTAAGACCTCTTTTAAGGGTTAAGATGCTTTTTGAATTACTTTTTTCTTTACTAGGATCTTTTCTTTAATTTTAAGAGGAAACACCCACATTTCTAAGAATTTTCTTAGAATTTTGTTACTAGGAGCAACTCTTAGCACTAAGATTTTTCATGAATACGGACCCTGATTCATATAAACAGATGGAATAGACATATCCAGTCATGGCTTCTGTCTGGTCCATAAAGTGTTCCTGTAATGCTAAAATAAGACAGCTATGACCTGAAAAACCTGTCCATCATTTCAAAGAGGTCAACTATAACAAACATAGTTCACCCAAAAATGAAAATTTGCTGAATATTTACTCATCCTCAGGCAACCAAGCTGTATATGAGATTGTTTCTTCATCAGAAATTTGGAGAAATGTAGCATTACATTAGTGACTATTCTTTTAACCACAGGTTAAGTTCGTGACGTATTGTCAAGTATGGTGAGTCTTAGTTTTCGTCTTAGAGTCTTAGAATTTCACATACTCGAAATTGGTGCTCTGCGTTTAACCCATCCAAGTGCACACACACACAGCAGTGAGTAGTGAACACACACACACACACACACACACACACACACACACACAGCAGTGGGCAGCTATTGCTCCAGCGCCCGGGGAGCAATTAGGGGTTCGGTGCCTTGCTCAAGGGCACCTTAGTCATGGTATCGAAGGTGGAAAGAGTGCTGTTCATTCACAATCCCCACCTTCAATTCCTGCCGGTGCGGGAATCAAACCAGCAACCTTCAGGTTACAAGCCCAACTCCCTCACCATTAGGCCACAACTACCCCTAGGTCATGGGTAAAAATGGGTTAATGAGTCAAAAAACAGGTACCTGTATATGGATATATGCTGGTATGCTCACCTGAAGACCTCCAGTGGTGCAAAACATCAGGGGCCTCATTTATAAAATGTTGCGCAGAAACTATCCTAAATTTAATCTTACGATCATCTCTTAAATATGCGTACGTTTGATTCATAGAATAAACGTACGAACAGAAAACGCACGTACGCGTCTCTTTCGGATGTGAAATCTATGAATCGCAAATGATCTTGAACAATTGAATGGTTTCAGCTCTCTGCTTGTAAACGACTCCTAATTAATGTCATTCACATTTAAAATATCACCAATCATCATAATTTAGAACAGCGAGCTGCAAGAACAGCTTACATTTTAAAAAACCTGCAATACTCCCACAATAAAAAGTGCATACGTCTGCTCAGACCCTGACGTGACGCTAACCACGTCAAAGACAGTTTTTATAAATATGAGCGCTGGTGTGGATTTAAGCGTACGCACACTCTAAGATCAAATCTGAGTGTACGCACACTTTATAAATGAGGCCCCAGAAATGTTTGGGTATGTAGTCTCAACTCCAACAGATAGTGTAATGGTTCACACCAAGTTCAAGATTACATCTTTTGTTATGGCACAGCAGTAGTAAGAGGAGAGAGAGTCATAGAGCCAATCAATGGATGGGGATTATTAGGAGGCCATGATTGACAAGAGCCAGTGGAGGGAATTTGGCCAGGACACTGGGGTTACACCCCTACTCTTTATGAGAAGTGCCATGGGATTTTTAATGACCACAGATTGTCAGGACCTCGGTTTAACGTCTCATCTGAAAGATGGTGCTTTTTGCCAGTATAGTGTCCCCGTCACTATACTGCTTAGCTTCAGTGGGTGACCAGTCTTGGGCCGCAGGATGACATTGGAAACATAAAAACCAACAGGGTGGGAATCCTTACTTTCTGTGGATATATGATCTCTCCTCTGTTACCCCAGGTGAAAATAAAGTGTACTTGAGTGCACTAAAAAAATACTTTAATACAAGAAAGTACATTTGTAGTACATTCTTATTTTTGGTGCTAAAGAAAACTGTAAAAAGTATACACTATAAATACACTAATTAAAAGTTTTTTTTTTTTTCTACTCAAGTAGTACTTAAGTGCAATTTCAAAAGTATACTAAATACCACTGATATTTAAATTGATTTTTAGTACATAGCAATGCAGTGCCCTACTGCAAAAATATACAGAAGAGTTTTATTAGTGTTTCTTAAAAGTATAGTTTGAATGCTTTAAAAATTAGTTCAATGTTAGTACACTTTTAGATAGTTATCCTAAGTTTAAATTATATTGATTTTACTTAAAATATATTAGAAATGTAATAGTTAAAATTACATTTTCCCAAATGTGCTATTTAAGTACACTTAATATAAATAATCTAAATAGCACTAACACTTAAATTTATTTTAAGTGTAGTCAGATAGTTATCCTACATTAATTTTATTTAAAATATATTAGTAATGTAATAGTTTAAATTACATTTTCCCAAATGTGCTACTTAAGTATACTTAATATACATGCACTAATTAGTACTAATTGATTTTAAGTGTAGTCAGATAAAGTACACCATATTCAGAAGTGATTTGTAATTGCATTACCCAGGTGAAAAAAAAATAAACTTCCATAATGTACATAAAGTGCTCTTATTTTTGCGCACTCATTTCGTACTTGATATACTAAAAGTTTTTCTTTAGTACTTCTTAAGATAAACTTAAGATCATCTAAGTGTACTCAACTGTGCTATTTTGGGACACCATGAATATGTTATATGGTAACTAAATTTTTATTTTTTTTTAAATACAGAGATACGTAAAAAGTGCATTTTAGTTCATATTCATGGTGTCCCAAAATAGCACAGTTGAGTACACTTAGATGATCTTAAGTTTATCTTAAGAAGTACTAAAGAATCATTTTTAGTATATTAAGTACGAAATTAGTGTGCAAAAATAGAGCACTTTAAGTACATTATGGAAGTGCACTTGTTTTTCATCTGGGACAGACCGAGTCCATCTTCACCTCCCACAATAACGTTTAGCAGGAGTTAATTATCTATTTTCCAACAGATGGCAAAAATTTCAAGTACTTCTCACTGCAGACTGTAGTGCAGTGACGTCAGGTATATTGATGTCATGCACGTGCAGGCCCATAGCCAGCTATGAGGTCACCGAGGTCCAGACCTCTGTAAATTTTTCATGTTTAAAAATAAAATTTGAAGTTCTGCGAATTTAAAATATCTGTCTCTGACTCGCAGCAGCTACGAGACGCAGGCTGACTGAACAAACTCGGAGCTTGTAAGGGCATGGGTGCAGCCTCCGCTCCGTCATGTTGCCAGATCTACTTATTTTAAGCATCGCCGGACTTGTTTTAATACTATGACCGCGTTAAAAAAGTAATTAGGGGGTTAATAAAGTGTGAAGATGAAGGTTGGGATTAGCGATTATGTATCCTATTTGCAAAATACAAGATTTGAACTCATTTCATTTGCATTTTTCAGGGAATTATTTAATTTGTTTTTCGTAGCATTATCTGGCAACACTCTATCGCCTGCACGTAAACTGACAGGCAGGCAGCAATCAAAAAAGGAGCGCACGGATAGTTTGTTGCTGAGGACACCACATTCGGTAAGACAAACGCAATGATCATCATGATATTATCTGTACTAAACTTTTTTAAATGCTATCAAAACAACAGCATAATAACCCTCCCTCGTACAACAGATCTGCAGAACAACGGTAATGAAAACACTGGCCAAGATGAAGGCTATGCTATTTCATTAAGTTTAGTAGTTAGCTAACCATTTACAAAGTCATGCTAGAAAATCATAAACATTCATATCTAGCATAAGATCTTATTTATCATTCATACACCAATTCTCATTAATGAAAATTATTACAGCAAAAAGTAGGCTATTATCATATGATGCATCATGAAACAGATACATAGATAGATACCATAATTGGCCTATATTAACAAATTGTGATGCAGTGAGTAAGTTCTAAATTAATTACTTTCCCTCAAAACAGACTGAAGAGAGCATACCCAAAAGTAGAATGGCAAAAAGGCTCAGACAAAACACATTAGATGTATTTCTTAAAAGGAAAACTAAATTTAAAGGTCAGGAAGACAGGTATGAGGAGGACAACAGAGAGGATGAGGAGGATAGAGATCAGAAGAAGACAGAGAAGAGGAACAGAGAAGAGGAGGATAGAGATCAGAAGGAGACAGAAGAGAGGAACAGAGAAGAGGAGGATAGAGATCAGAAGGAGACAGAGGAGAGGAACAGAGATGAGGAGGATAGAGATCAGAAGGAGACAGAGGAATAGAGAGGAGGAGGATAGAGATCAGAAGGAGACAGAGGAGAGGAACAGAGATGAGGAGGATAGAGATCAGAAGGAGATAGAAGAGAGGAACAGAGAAGAGGAGGATAGAGATCAGAAGGAGACAGAGGAATAGATATGAGGAGGATAGAGATCAGAAGGAGACAGAGGAGGACAACAACAGTGAGAAGCAGGACAGGGAGAACACTGAAAAAGGTACTCTACATCCTTTTGACCCTGCAAGAATAAAGAATAAAATAATTCAGTCTGAGGGAGTCACAGATGGAGATAAAACATGTTTGCTCCAAAATAGGTGGATAGCACCAGAGCAGCATAACTTTCCTTATCAAACATTTGGAGGAAAAAAATTAAAATACAATGTTCAGTGGGAGAAAAAATACAAATGGCTTCGCTACTCACCATCTGAGGATTCAGCATATTGTGCTCATTGCCTCAGCTTTAATAGGTTAAAGGGTTCAAACTTTAGTTTTCTTACAAAGGGCTTCACTGACTGGAAGAACACTGCGGGTGAAAAGAGAGGTATCATCCCAAGACATAGTTTAACAGAAGGACATCAAAAAGCCACAGAAATGGCAGAAAACTTCCTGTCTGTTGTCCTCAGAAAAAGAAAGGACATTAGTTCAGTTATTAGCTAGAAATATGGTGAAAAGGTCATTGCCAACCGTAACAGTCTTCTGTCTATTATTGATATAATTGTGTGCCTTGGCCAGCGAAATATTGCATTCCGGGGGAGTTGGGAGGGGGACAGTGAGAATGGAAACTTCAACCACTTTGTTAACTGGAAAGCACAATTTGATATGGCCTTAAAGCAACACATGCAGACTGCACCCAAAAATGCAATATACCTTTCCCCCACAACTCAGAATGAGCTCATTGAATGTTGTGCAGAGGAAATCAGAGATATCCTAATCAATAAGATACAGGCAGCTAGGTACTTCACTGTATTAGCTGATGAGACCATAGATATAAGTGGGACAGAACAGATGTCCATATGTGTCCGTTATGTCAATGAGGAGGAAGAAAATGTAGAGATAAGAGAGGATTTTCTTGGTTTCTGTCCCTTGCTAAAGCAAGATGCAGCAACAATAACCTCAGCCATTCTCAATCAGCTAACAAATTGGGGTCTTCAGACAACCTTCCTGAGAGGTCAGGGCTACGATGGGGCCTCTACTATGAGTGGCAAAGTGAGTGGGGTGCAAAGGAGAATCAAGGAACTGTACCCTAGGGCAGTGTACACTCATTGTAGGAGTCATGCACTTAATTTGGTTGTGGTGCATGGTTGTTCTGATCTTCCTTTAGTGAGAAACACAATGTCCATCGTAGAAAAGATTGCAGTGTTTTTCTCAGCCTCTGGGGCCAGGAAAGATGCCCTGCAGGCAGAAAGTAGAAAAGAAGGACAACAAAGAACAACAGGGATTCCACTGATGTCAGACACTAGATGGGGTAGCAGAGCAAACACACTGAGTGCTTTTGTGGAAAAGTTCACTGCTATACATTCTGTTTTGGAGACCATGGAGGCAGAAGTAACTACCATTTCTGGAAAGGCCAGTACTCTCCGGCATAGTATTAGAACATTTGAGACTATCATTACAGCTGTAATGGCACACAAAGTGCTGGGTTATATGTATCCTCTAACCAAACAGCTGCAGACTACCAACTTGGACATCATGACGGCATATGAGGAGGCAAGAAATGTACAGGAAGTCATCCCTGCTGAAAAAACCAATAGAACCCTGCCCGAAACACAATAGAAAATGTAATGGTTTTAATGGTTATAATGGGAATTGTATTGGCTTTAATGGAAACTATAATGGTGTCTACTGGTATGTGATGGATTCTATTGGTGGGATGTTAAATCCTATTGGAAAAATGCCCAAAACACACTACAAAAATTAATTTTGTAATGGTTTTACTGGAAAAAGCTAATGGTTTATAATGGTATTTTAATGGAAACCATTGGAATTTCTGTGATGGTTTCTATTGGGCTTCTGTTGTTTTGTTTTTTTTAGCAGGGATAGCCAACCAAAGAAATGAACAAGGATTCAGTCATTGTTTTCAAAAAGCCACAGAACTGGCCAACTTAATTGATGTAGTCCCAGCCAAGCGTAGGATATTGGTGAAACAGAATTACAGACCAAACATATCAACACATTCAATGGAAGAACATTATCGAGTGAATCTCTTCTATCCCTTCATAGATCACATAACTATTGAGCTGGATGAGAGGTTCTCTGAAAGTAAGGAGCCTACAATACTAGCAGCTTACCTGGTACCAAAATCTTTGAAGAAACTCACAAAAGAAAGAGCAAAAGATGGTAAAATGGTACCATGAGGACTTACCTTACCCAGACACAGTAGAGCAGGACATAGAATGCTGGAGACACAAGTTTCAATGTGAAGATGGGGTGTTGCCTGCCTCAGCACTGGAAACTCTACAGACAACTGAGATGGCCTTCTTCCCCAACATCCAGTGCATCCTTAAAATATTCCTAACACTTCCAGTGACCACATGCGCATGTGAAAGGTCATTCTCTGCGATGCGACGGCTCAAAACATGGCTCAGATCTACCATGACTACTGACAGGCTCACAGGACTGGCATTGATGCATGTGCATCAAAAAGTTAAACTGGATAAGATTAAAGTCCTTAAACGGTGGGATGCCTCTGGCCCTAGGAGGATACAACTAGCCTTCAGTGAAAAGGTAATGTATGTTTTAAATAGTAGTCATCATCAACATTCATTTCTCTATTGCTTTTGCACTGTCTGAATCTATCTTTTTTATTTTGTCATTCCAGTGAGCCAAGGAGTGAAGATACAGAGTCTACAGATACAACACATACACATACACACACTATACCAAATAGCATGTAAATAGTTTGTAATATGCCTGTAAATTGTAAAACATTATCTTAAATAAAACATCACAAACATCTACTCAACTGTCTCTTTTAAAGTGTAGCCTATGTATAGTGTATAATGTGTTGCATTTGTAGGTATTATTATTGCACAATTCTTAACAACCCCAATATTTTTGTTACAGTATACATTAAACTTTATTGACATTAGTTAATATAAATGCAACTGTTCATTGTTATTATTAGCTAAGTTCCACCGATCGGCACCGACAGCCTCGTGGGCAGAAGCAGTGCGTCGACATGTAGCGCCATTGCGCTTCGGGTGTCCCGTGTTCGAGTCCCGGCTCGTGGACCTTTCCCGATCCTGTCCCCCATCTCTCTCTCTCCAACTTCGTTTTCTGTCTACCTACTGTCCTATCAAATAAAAGGCAAAAATGCCAAAAATAAATCTTAAAAAAACAAAATAATATTAACAGATACTTTTGATTTAAATAATGTATAAATAAATGTTGAAGTTAACAATAGCAAAGATTAATAATACTCGAAGTATTTCATTGTTAACTAATGTTGACAAATGAAACCTTACCGTAAAGTGTTGCTAATTTATTTATATAGTACCGTAAGAACTCAGTGCCATATGTGCAGAGGTGTAAAGTACTTGAGTAATTTTACTTGATTACTGTACTTAAGTATTACTTTTGGGGATTTGTACTTTACTTGAGTAAAATTAAATATTAATACTTTTACTTTTACTTAATTACATTTTTAAAGAAAAAAAAGTACTTTTTACTCCTTACAATTTTATTTAGTCAAAAAGTACTAATTTTTGGAGATCACATCATTCTATTTTCCCTTGCTACTAGCAAACCAATTGAATTGCGCTGATGCCCAGTTTAATTTAAATGTTATTTATTCTGCCAATGAGATTCGTTTTAACATTCCATGAAATTGGTCAGACATGTTCATTGGTCCTTTGGAAGTGATGTCAAGTCGCAACAATTACCACAATGCACAGCACCTTGACCTGGACCTGAGAGAAATTATAACAGTCAATCAGTGGAAGAAAATGGAGGAAGAACGTGATTCAGCTGCGAACACAGTCCAAAATCAGCCACAGGATCAAGAGCACCCGTGGCCGTACCTTAGCGAATTATTTTATTTTTGTGGTATTAGTAAGGATTCATACAAGATGAAATGTATACTTTGTCTCCCACTCAACAAGGAAATATTGGCCTTCAAAAGTTCGCCATCAAACTTAAGGAAGCATACTGAGGTAAGTATTTTGTTTTACTGATACTGTTTTTTTTGCAAGTTTTGACCTTGACTGGCAAGCCGCTTATGCATGTAACTTTAGTAGGCTTATTTTTGCTAATGCATGCGAATAACGATATAAGGTTTACGTAATAATAAAATGTTAGGAATGCATTTGTAATTCTGTAAACTATTTGCTATGGTAATTGTCTGCAATCTGTGGCAGTTGTTGAGGGTTTAAGTAAGTAGATCCACGGCAACTTTGGCACCTAGCTGACTGTATTGCTTTGAATAATCATTATTGTCCCGCGCTCTCATTGTTGTTGAATTCATGCACAAGAAAAGATCTCCGTGAACTGATCGACCAAGCGAGACAATGTGTTTCTGCTACAAGATCTGGATTACCAGAATGATTATCGAATCAATCAACCCTGTCAGCCTTAAAGTCCTGTGTTTTTGTCAATAAAACAGAAAAAAAAAAATTCATGTTCGATTAGTCACTAAATGCTACTGTATTTCTAAAATCAACAAGTAGTTAACATTATAAAGTGTACAATTTGCTGCAAATGGCTCAATTTTATTAATGCTGTAATCAGAGAGTGCATAAATGTAATTAAGTTACATTTATATTGCACACCAATATGAAGACATGGTTTTCTTATGTTTATTTGTTGTTTTTACAGGGAATGCACCCAAATTATCTCAAAAACTACTCTAAATTGACAGCACAGAAGAGAAAGATCGGGACCTCCAACCATGCTTCCAGCAGTAAGCAACTGAAAGTTGACTCCGTTTGCCCTGTCAAACATGTGTCTCCAGTCACCGTGAACAAAGCTATATTGAGGTACATCATTCAAGGACTTCATCCTTTCAGCACTGCTGATCTGCCATCATTTAAAGAGCTGATTAGTACACTGCAGCCTGGCAGTTCTGTCATTACAAGGCCTACTTTACGCTCCAAGATAGCTGAAGCTGCTCTGATCATGAAATGCAAAGTGACTGCTGCCATGAGTGAAGTTGAATGGATTGGAACCACAGTGGATTGTTGGACTGCACATAGAAAGTCATTCATTGGCGTAACTGCTCACTGGATAAACCCTGAAAGTCTTGAAAGACATTCTGCTGCACTTGCCTGCAAAAGATTAAAGGGCTCTCATACTTTTGAGGTACTGGCCAGTGCTATGAATGATATCCACTCAGTGTATGAAATGCGTGACAAGGTTGTTTGCACAACCACAGATAGTGGTTCCAACTTCCTGAAGGCTTTCAGAGTTTTTGGTGCTGAAAACAATGATATCGAGACAGAGGCAAGCAAGCGTGAAAGTGATGACACTGATTCTGAAGGCTGTGATGAGGGAAGTGATGGTGTGGAATTCCAAGATGCCTCCCTACTCCTGGACCAAGATGATGGCTTCGAGTTCCAGCTACCAAAACATCAAAAGTGTGCCTGCCACATACTTAACCTAGTCTCAAGTGTTGATGCCCAAAAAGCTCTCTCAAATGAACACTACAAGAAATTCTACAGATCTGTCTTTGGCAAGTGCCAAGCTTTATGTAATAAAAGCAGCCGATCGGCTCTAGCAGCTGAAGCTGTTGAAGCAGAAAGCAGGCTTCAGCTTTTAAGGCCAAACCAAATGCGGTGGAATTCAACTTTCATGGCTGTTGACAGAATCCTTCAAATTTGCAAAGAAGCAGGAGAAGGTGCACTTAGGAATATATGCACCTCTCTTGAGGTTCCAAGTGTTTTTCCACTCTTTACGTAAACAACTTTGGTTTGTGGTTGTTGTATACTCTTTGATCATGCCGATTTCTCCTGTAGGTTTAATCCAGCAGAAATTATGTTCTTGACAGAATGGGCCAACACAATGTGTCCAGTTGCAAAAGTACTGAACATCTTGCAAGCAGAAACAAATACACAGCTGGGGTGGCTGCTGCCTAGTGTCTATCAGTTAAGCTTAAAACTTCAGCGACTCCACCATTCTCTCAGATACTGTGGCCCACTTGTGGATGCCCTACAACAAGGAATCCAAACACGATTCGAGCATATGTTTGAAGATCCTGAGGTCATCGCAGCTGCTATCCTTCTCCCTAAATTTCGGACCTCTTGGACAAATGATGAGCAACAAACTTGAAGTAAAATTCTAATCTGGGCAACTTTTGAGTCATACTACGACTGCGTTTTAGTGCCTCGTTTAAAAAAAAAAAAATCTAAGATTTCGAGAATAAAGTCGAAATGTTTAGAGAATAAAGATTATAGTTATAATATTTTGAGACAGGCTATTCTAGCCTTTTGCGCATGCAAATGGCCCGGATTGGGAGCACCGGGAGATATTCCAAATCTGTTTTCAAAATCGGTCAGTTTTATAGTGAAATACAAACAATATGTAGGCTATATTGCAATAATCTGTTTGTCAAGCGGCATGTGAGTCAATCATCTTTCCGATTACAACGAACGACGAGACATTATTTTTATTATAAATTAGGCTAAACAGTTTTTTTTTTCATGCCTTATGATGTTCCTTCACTTTATATCTTGCTATGATCTTGAAATAAAGAGCAAAAACACATTTATAATTTGTATTTCGTTATAAAACTGACAGAATTTGAAAGCTGAGCTGTGTAAAAGCAACAAAGCACAAAATTGTTGCGATTACTGGTTGGCTGGCGCGCTACAAATAATGAATGGAAGACAATATTATGTCCTCATTTACAGTATACCATGAATAAAACAGTTTGTGAATAGTCACTTAAAGTTTACAGCAGAAAAGACAACAATGTCTGTTAACGAATCTGAGTACACTTCAACCTTTAGAATGTTTTATTAAACAGGCTATGTGAGGAATGAAAGTTCGGATGCCACAGACGTTTTTGTGGAGCAGGTGGAATTTTCACAATTTAATAATGAATTGATTCACATAAATACAGCGATCTGTCACGCCACATTAAAGAGCTTGAAAATCACATTATTGTAAAATACATAATTTGTGTTTCGCAATAAAACTGATTTTGAAAGCTGAGACTTTGTTTTATATTAAAAGCACAAAGCCAAGCTATTGCTATTGGGTGGATGGCGCACTACAAATAACGAATGCAATGGAAGACATGAAATATTATTTCCAAGCATACTGTCCCCGCGAGTATGACACATATTATGATTTCTGCCAACAATCCCACATATATTTGTAGTGTATTTAAAAAAGGGTTAAATAAGAGAGCTACAGCGCCCCCCAAAGGAATGTCGATTGAGTGTGTGAGCTGATGTTAAGATAAACAGTTGTTCCTGTTCAGTCTGTTAATAAATATCATATTCTTGATATTAAGCTGTTTCCGCGAGTCCTTAAAATTGACATCCCAGTAAGATGATGCGGTCGCTCGGACACAACAATATTCAAATCAATTCCGGTGGCCTGGCAACTTCTCCCGGTGCTCTCAATGCGGGCCATTTGCATGCGCAATATAGGCTATACTCTCAAAATATTATAACTTTCATTTCTACGATTTAAATTCTCAAAACATTTCGACTTTATTCTCGTAATCTTAGATTTAAATTTTTTTTACGTGGCACTAAAACGCCGTTGTACCATACCAATATGACCTTTTTTTTTTTTTTTGTCTACTTCCATCTAAAAGCCTTAGCAAGAAAATGGTTCTTGCTATTACAAGTGCACCTTTTATGAATATTATAATTATAATATAATTATGAATATTGATGAATAGTATTCATGCAGCAGGTTGTAGTTGTCCATCAGTGTTTCTTGAAACAAAACTCTATCTTATGTGGCTTGGAAATGCTGTTAGAATTTATGCTAAAATAAGAGATTTGCATGGTTTTAGACATTTAGGCCGCATTTACACTGCATGGTTCAAGTGACCCAATTCCGATTTTTTTTTCCTCCCATGTGGCACAGATCGGATATGGCCCACGACAGTGTAAGCAGGAAAAAATCGCATGGATTCCGATATTCTCCGATCGGTTTCAGGCCTCATTCATATGTGGAAATAAATCAGATATGAATCGGATCCGTGCATTTGCGCATGCCGTGTAAGCAGTCAAATCGGATCTTCCCCTTTAAATGTGACTCCTACATCATTGAAAAGTGACTTTTTTAAAAACATTTCGCGGTACAGACATACCTGTAACAAATGAAACATCTCTAGTTGAGTAGCAGAGTATTAATTTAGTTTGTTTGTGTTAAATAAAAGGCGATCTGACGCTGAAATGTATTGCTTTTGAAATCACGCTGAGTGCTCGTTGCTGCTGTTGTCAGTGACGCCTCGTGCACAGAGAGCGCTTCAGTCCCGTTCGTTCAGTTGAAACCACAAAATAAAATGCACACAAACATGTCCCAGACGATGTGACATGCTTAACAATATCTACCACCTGAGTATTATTCCACTCGCAAGCTTTCAGCAGAGCTGCGTACATCACTGTCCTGAAGAATTGGTTCTAGGCTATATAATTATTTTGATGTGTAGATGTAACTACTGCATTAAAAATGTTTGTATATGATTTCCATGTCAATAAATTAAACTCAATGTACTATTCAAAATGATTTGTGATGTCATATGCTATTTTTGGCTTGTTTCACCAAGTGCAGTGTAAAATGCACACATCGGATACGGGCCACTTTGAAAAGAAATGTAAGCACGTCCAAAAAATTGGATATAGTCACAAAATCGGAATTGGTCATCAAGACTTGCAGTGTAAATGCAGCCTTAGATGTAGATGACTGCATGTAAATGTAGTTAATGACACAACCCATAAAATTTGTTCCCAGAACCCGCTCAACCAAACCTTTCTCTGTCTCCTTACTTTGCTTGTAGGCCTGGACTACATCAGACTGCATTTGGAGCCTTTGGACCACAACAAGGAATTGCCCAACAGTTCATCTGATGATGAAGATTTTTTTTGCTGCTTTGAAGCCGACAACCCATGAAGCCAGCAAACAGCTGGATTGATATCTGGTCTGTGTTTCAGACACCAGGGAGTCTCTGCTCACGTTCCCTGCTATTTGCTGCCTCTCTATCAAGACTAATACACCTCTTCCTGCATCAGCTGCCTGTGAGAGGCTCTTCAGCACTGCAGGATTGCTTTTCAGCCCCAAAAGAGCTAGGCTTGACTCTCACAATTTTGAAAAATCAGCATCTGCTTAAGTTAAATCAGAGGTTTTACAACTTTGAGTAGCATGTTGCATAATGGCATTATCGTGTCTTGTAGTTTGATAGGTAAATAGAATTTAAATCCAAACCGTTCTAAAGCAGGATAAAACATTTGTATGTGGTTTATTCACTTCGTGTTGCAAGAGATCAAAAGCTTAAACAAGAATATCTAGTTTTCATTCTTGCCGTTACTTTTACTTTTTTAATACTCAAGTACAATTTTAATGTGGTACTTTTTTACTTTTACTCGAGTATGTTTCTGGACAGATACTTTTACTTTTAATTGAGTAAAATTTTCACTCAGTACTTTTACTTTCACTTGAGTAACATTTGAGTACTTTTTACACCTCTGCATATGTGTGATTGTCTTTGATGTTTTCTTTTACACCTTCATATGTTCATATTCTACATAAACATTTATTTTACAAGTTGTTTATATTCCACATCACATACAATTTTATATATATATTCTTTATAAACAAAATAAGTCTCTTAGGTACTTTTCAGACAGAGCAAGTATTGCTTTTCCTTGTTTGAAATTTCCTATGTCAGGCACTGTTTAAAGTAGCATTTCTTACAACAAGCAAGAGATAATGCACTGCAAAAAATGCTTTTCTTACTTAGATTTTTTCTTGTTTTCAGCCAAAATATCTAGAAATTCTTAAATCAAGAAGGATTTTCTTCACCATCTCCCTACACCTAAATCTAACCTTAACCATGAGTAATCCCTAAAATCAGAGGAGACGATAGATGAATGACACTGATGTACAAGCACCAAACACTGATTGTAAGCCTAAACGTCACACAAAAACTATAAACTGGTTCTTCAAATCTGATTGGTTAATCACAATGTTGTTCCAGGGTCAACCAAGATGCTGAACCAGGAACATGTCGCACTTGGTAAAATCAGGTTCTGCATATCAGTATATCATACATGTTGTATACTCTTTGTTTCTGCTGTCAGCACTTAGTATATTGTTTCTCAGCATGTTGCGTTAATAAGTATGTTGCTATGTCCCCACACACCCCTAAAATTTTACTTGTAAATGTTGTTTTGTTGTTGCTGTTCACATACACTATCATATAAACAGCCACTAAAATAACTTTATTATTATTATTTTTAAATAAATTATTGCTCTCATCTGATAATTTTAATAACTATGTACTGTATGTATTAAATCTAATTTCAAACTATTTTATTGGCATGATTGTTTTTTACTAACCTTCAAACTTTTTATTTAATGGTTAAAGAAACAGTACAGAAACATGCACAAATGTAATGCATACATTTTTTTAAAAACAAAGTTTCATAGAATGATAAACCTCACATTTCAGCCTTTAAATATTTTTTTTTAAGAAAAGGATGTCAAAACAATACATTAGAGCAGGGATCTCCAACCCTGCTCCTGGAGAGCTACCGTCTTGCAGATTTCAGTTCCAACCCTGCTGCAACACACCTGTCTGTAATTATCAAGTAGCCCTGAACATCTTGATTAGCTGGTTCAGGTGTGTTTGATTGGGGTTGGAGCTGAAATCTTCAGGATGGTAGCTCTCCAGGAGCAGGGTTGGAGATCCCTGCATTAGAGGCTACCTTATTATCCAAAGTGTTGAGATTTGTATAGTTTGTTTTCCATCTACCAGTTAAGACTTACAACAAACATTTGGTCCAGTTTTTGCATTGGTATAATCCAAAACAGCAGACAGACTGAATAAAAGCATAAATTGACTGTCTGACAGCAGTTATATGGAACAGCGGTAACCTCTGTATACAAAGCAGCATCTATTAAGCATAGAAATCAGAGTGTTCTCTATAATTAGGCATATAATTTTACCTCTAATGCGACATTCGAAAAAACTATCAAAATCATGGAAGCTAAAGTAATAAAATATATTTTATAAATAAAACAAAGTAATAAAACGCTAATAATGACGCGAGTAAGACGCGCATGAGTTACGGCGCATGCGTTTTAAGACATGCGTTACGTCACTTTGCGCATGCGCACTAAGACATGTGACGTCAATATACCTGACGTCACCGCGCTACAGTCTGCAGCGAGGACACTGTCAAAAATTTACTAAGCATGTCCTGTTCTTATAACAGCAGCAGTGGCTTATCTAAGCTGTGTCCGAAATCGCTCACTCGTTCACTCATTCACTAATCCCTATATAGTGTATGGCAGTTGAGTGGACTATATCTGTCACGAATCCGGTTCGTGGTCTTCCGTCCACTCGCCATCAGAGGACGCTCTTCCATCAAATCGACTCTCACACCACACAGACTGTTACATATTACCCTGGACTGCATTTCCCATCATTCATTGCACTAAGTACACACAGCTGTCTCAATCTCACACCTGAGAACTTTCACACAATCACACACCCTACATAAACCATGGACTTCCTTTCACAGATTGCCGCGTATTGTTCTGCGTATAGCACTCCCCTAGTGTTAGCTTCCTTACCGAGCCATTCTGTGTTTTCTGTTTGGTTCCAGTATTGTCTGCGTTTATCGCTCTCCTAGTGATAGCACTCTACGGAGCCATTTCCCTGTCTTAGTTTCTAGTCTCTGTGTCTAGTTCTAGTCTTAGTCTAGTTGTGTTTTCTGATTTCCTAGGTCCTGATTCTTGCCCACATATCTTGGATTAACCCTTTGCTTGCTGTTTCGGATTGTGTTTGCCCCTGTTTGGACTATTGCTTGTGTACTCGGATTACCCCTCTTGTCAAGCCCTTTGGTTATTGTTCGTTGATCGACGACCCACGCATGTTCTCGGAATCCTCTTGTGTCTTGCCCTCAGCATAGCTGTTTATTGATGTTTAACCCTGCCTATGTTTGACTATGTTTCTTAATAAAAGTTTGCACATGGATCCGTACGCCTCACGTCTCGTCGGCTCCGTAACAGTATCAGAAGGAGTGAATGAAATGAAGTGAACGGATTCGGACGGTGACGTGTACACTGCGCGTGAGACTTGTTGCTAAAACATCTTCGTCACATATGTACTGTACTTTTATATTTTAGAAAATAATATTAATAACAATAACACTTTAAATGACATATTTTAATCAGCTTTGTGGTTTCATTATTAATTTGTTTTGTAATGCTATATGTTCATAATCATTAAATTCTATTAAAATACTGTCAAGAAAAATAAACTCACATTAACATGTTCATAATTTTATGTATTTATTGTTTGTAGTATCTTGAAATTCTCCTGAGCAGCGTTTTTGCTCACAGATAAGATGACATGGCCGTAGAGTGCCCTCAGGCGACTGTTAATTTGACATCGAATTTGTCAATTTGACATTGAAATATACACCAAATTATCGTTATTTATGTAAATTAAACTGTATCTCTCATTCAAACTCTCTCGCTCTCTCTTCCAGCTTGTCGGTTCTCCGCATTGGATTGTGGAAAATAGTGCTTCAGCGAGTGTACATCGGTTGTACACTCGAAATCAGAATGCATTGTGGGTAAAAAGTAGTGAACAAATGTAGGGAATGAAGTCGTTCACTCAAGAATTCGGACATGCGATGGATTTCAGAAGGGAGCACTCACTCTTAAAGGGGCCACATCTCTATTTCTCTCGTTACATTTGGGTCAGCGATAGCGAAGAGTTTTTTATGAAAGTCGTGTTTACTGATAGTTTAAAGATAAGGATTCATGAATTCATTTAATTTATAAAGACAGTACTACTAGTAATAAATCACTTCAGATTAGTAGCCCATGTACATTGCAGCATAATAATAGGGCACTTTAAACTGTAATTTACTTGTTTATTCAGCTGGGCTTACAGCAAGTACTTTTTTTATGGAGTGTAGCAGCAGTATCCATAGAAATTCAGATGAATTAATAGCAGTATGCATAGCAAATAAATGATGTTTTTGGTAGCAGCAGCAGTAGACAGACTGTAGTTACTGAAATTTCAGTGACTAAGCATGGATGGTATGTGATCTCTTCAAGCGAAATATGCATTATTTGATTGCATTTGCTTGTTTAATAAGAGCCATATAGCATTTCAAAGTACTTTGTGCAGCTGTAGCAGCAGTATGCATAGATATTTAGATCACAATTTTAGTGAATTTTAATAGCAGCAGCATGCATAGCAAATTCAGATGCAACGTTAATAATAACATTAGCAGCAGCATGCTTAGCAAGTCAAATTATGTTGCTAATTTAGCAGCGGCAGTAGAAAGTACTTTAGTTGCATGAAATTTCAGTGATAAGGTAATGCAGGGATGGTAAGCAAACTCTTTAGGTCAATAGGCATTCTATTACTTTTGCTTATTTAACAGGGCTTACAGCAGTTTTCGTGAACTCTCCAAAGTGAAATAAGCATTTTTTTTTATTGCATTTGTTTATTTAATAAAGGGGCTATAGCAGTTCTAAGAATGTTTGTGCAGCTGTAGCAGCAGTATGCATAGCATTTCTGATCACAATGTCAGCTAATTTCATAGCATGCATAGCAAATTCAGATGCAAGGTTAGAAATAATATTAAAAGCAGCATGCATAGCAAGTCAAATCGTTTTTGCTGATATTGCAGCGGCAGCAGAAAGTGCTTTAGTTCCATGAAATTTCAGTGATATCTCATAGATGGTAAATTAACTGTAAGTGTAACAGGCATTAAATTACTTTTGCTGATTCAACAGGGTTTACAGCAGGTTTCGTGCAGCAGCAGTTTATGCTTAGCAAATTCTGATATAATATTATAACCGCAGCAGCTCGCACAGTAAATTTATATAGAATCTGGCATACTTGCAAAATTGAACACCATTTAACACTAGAAATCGATGAGAAAAAAACAAAAAAACACAATATTAAGTTATACAAGCTCAATATCAGAGTTTATAGCTCAGAAGTTTTTTTTTTTTTTTTAGTTTATTTTGTTTGCATGACTGCTCTGTTTTTGTTCCAGGTCTTTTTGGGGGGGTTTGAAACAACCACAGTGGCATGTTCTTTTGGCAGTTAATTATCATCTTTAATTTGAAGAAGTTGTTCAACACTTTCGTGTTTCGGGGATGTTCTATAACTTGCATGTTTTGGGTGAATGTTATCATTAAAGTATTGAGGCCTAGGAACATCTCTTAGATGTCCAGGGCATCAGTGTGGTTCAAGTCGAATAGTGGTCCAGTAAAGGTCTTCAACACATAATCTGATGCTGTTTTGTTTTGTGACACAAGTTGATCCACTTTTTAGTATTTTGCACATTGTACAACAATGATATGCACATTTGGGAATACTATTGCTAAATAGCTTTTGTGGCGAGTTGATGAATGTTCAGCTGTTTGGTGTGGTCCAGGAGAAATTTGAATGCTTGGTCTAGGAGCAATTGTTGTGTGTCTTGTTGATTGTATGTACGATTTTTGATCTATAGCCTGCCACGCTTATTTTGATTTGGGGTGGAAAAGACTGATCCTAGACCAGCAGTTATGAGCAGCTTTTCTCTCTATAAGCAACCAAAAGCAGCACTGGGCAGTGGTTTGAGTGAGAAAATTCCACCGCGAATTGTATATTGCTAGTCTCAAGTACTTGGCCAGAGAAAGGCTGGGCCACTCAGACACTCATTCAAGCACTTGAAGGTGCCAGTATCAACATTAAAAAGCAATACCCTAAGTGCCACACTACACAACTCAATTTCAGCATTAAGCAAACTTGCCACAGATGCAACACGTGTCAGTCCTAAATTTAGGACTCCTCAATTTTTGCTCTAAGAGTATTCCACAAAGCGTTTTAGCACTAAAACCAGCTCAAAAATCTGTGAAACGTTAGGAGTAGTGAAGTCACTAAGACCAAGCCACACACTTTCTAGATAAAATGTTTTGTGAATATGGGCCCAGATGTCTGTACAGTGAACGTGATTTCTACAAGTTCCTGGATCGACATCCTTGTTGATCCTGGAACAACATTCCAATCAACCAATCAGAATTGAGGGATAACTTTTCAGGAAATGACAGTTTTAGGCTTATGATCAGAGTTAGGTGCTTCTACACCCTTGTTAATCAGCTATCATTTTCCTCTGATTTTAGGAATAAATTATGGGTAGGTGTTAGGTTTAGGAGTAGGGACTAGGGACTGGGTTAAATCTATATTTTTGGACAGTAATGTTGGTCCAGGAATATCCAGGCAAAATCATGGCGTACTGTACACATCCCCACACATCTAGAAGAACATGATTATTTTTAAGTTAACACTTCTAATTTCAAACCCTCACAAACAGAAGTACATGTTTTACCTGGTTCAGCGTGAAACTTATATTTAGCTTTAACTCTATACTGTAAATACCTACATTTCACTCCCTCCTTGCATGGAGACGTCTTATTTTTACAAAATAACTTGTTCATAATCCATCAAAACTGCTGTTATTGAAATTATTAATGTTCTTGCTGGTTTATATTGTAATTTACCTTCTGGCTGGTTTTGTTTATGTTTACACAAAACTTGTAGCGTTGCCTCATAAGGGGAAGTTTATTTATAGTATTTGTCACCAATAGGAAGAAAAGGACAGAAAATGTTAGCATTCCTGCTATTAAATGTCACAGCAATGTGTCTTGAATTTTTTCCATTTTTTTCAAGTTCAATGTCTTTCTTTTTTTGGAAATTGACACATTTCATTATGTCTTTTCAGTTTAATCCATTTAATCATAAGGAATCCTTAATTATAACATTCCTAGTGCTAGTTTTAAACTTTTAGTCAAGCAATAATATATTTGTTATCTCATGTCTATGTCTAAAATCAGGGATTAAAAATTAATTGGTTCTGAGCAAAAACTAGACTAGAGTGTTTTTTTTTCTTGTAAAAGTCCCAAAATCACCAGTTAGAATGAAATAAAACATTACTGCTCCATTTAATCAGAAACAAAAGTCATTTAAAAATGCTATTTGTATATTTCATTTTTCATTTTATTAGTCTACAGCAAATGTTAATGCTTCCAGTGCTATAACACTGCTGGCACACTTCACGAGGAGCTAGGGAACGAGGAGACGCGGGAGATGCTCAAAGTAAGCCTTTAATGGAAACATGGAGCAATTAGGAACATAGGAAAACATACAACGCTGAACACAGGACACTGGAACCACTGGGTTTAAGTACACAACATAATCAGGGGAAGACGAGACACACCTGAAATCAAATTGGAAACAATCAGGGAGCAGAAATAGGAAGACCAAATAAGGGCATGACACACGGGGGAACTAGGTCAACGGGGAACACATGGGGAGGGAAAATACAACAGAACAGGTCCATAACCCTGATATTATGCCCCCTCCTGTAAGGTGCGTCCTCGCGCCGTAGAAACATCCGAGGGAGGAACGGATGGGAGCTTGGGAGGAGGCTCTGGAGGAGGACGGACACCCGGGAGGGGGCCAGCAGACAGAGACCAGGGAGGCGATGAAGGAGGGAGGAGACAGGAGGGACCCGGAGCAGGAGTCCAGCAGGACCCAGGCCACAGTCAAGTCAAGTCACCTTTATTTATATAGCGCTTTTAACAATACAAATTGTGTCAAAGCAACTGCACAATATCAAAATAGAAAAATAGTGTGTCAATAATGTAAAATGACAAGATTAAACTCAATTTTCAGTTAAAGGCATTTCATTATTGAATTCAGTGATGTCATCGTCCAGCTCAGTTCAGTTTAAATAGTGTCTATGCAATCAGGTCAACGATATCTCTGGAAATGAAGTGTCCCCAACTAAGCAAGCCAGAGGCGACAGCGGCAAGGAACCAAAACTCCATCGGTGACAGAATGGAGAAAAAAACCTTAAAAAAAACCTCAGGCTCAGTCGGGGGGCCAGTTCTCCTCTGGCCAAACGAACCAGCAGTTTGTTCTAACTGCAGCAAAGTCAGATTGTAAGGGCTCAGCTGGTTCCAGTGGTCTTTTCCCGATGGCTGTCTAGGTGGTGGGGTCCTTACTGGGGATCTGTCGCTGGGGCTCATCTAGGTGTCCTGGTCTCTGCAGGTGGTGGAGGAGCCCGAGGCGGAGAGCCGAAGAGCAAGGGTGACGGGGAGGATCCGGAGTCCCAAGGTGGAGCAGATGGTGCCGGCGTCCGAGGCAGAGGCAGAGGCGGGGATCCAGATGGCCGTGGTGGAGCCGGAGCGACAGAGGACTGAGGAGGAGCCGAAGGGATGAAGGAGCCTGACGGAGCCGGAGGGACGAAGGGACGAGGCGCAGCCGGAGGAGTGGAGTCCCGAGGCGCAGGATGGTCGACGCCAGACCAAGGTGGAGCGGGAGGGATGAGGGAGCCCGGCAGAGCCAGTGGACAGATGGGCCACGGCGGAGAGGAGGGAGCTAGGAGCCATAGTGGAGCTGACGGGTCAACGGGCCGAGGCGGAGTCTGGGCCTCGGAGGCTGGAGGTGAGGGATACTCCAGCTCCAGCAACGCTGGAGGATGGCAGTCCCGCGGAGCTTGTTCCATACTGATGGTGGGCTGAGGGCGAGCAGAGGGGCTGCCAGACGATAGCGGTGCAGGAGCGGGTGGGAGGGCGGGTGGGAGGGCGGGTGGGAGGGCGGGCGGGCATTTGTGAGCCTCCGGGCTTCCAGGGCTGAACTCAGGAACGGGAGTCGACACTGGAGGGCACTCTGGAGGCGCGGGATCTGGAGGCGCGGGATCTGGAGGACGCTTTCGGGGAGCGGGCACTGGAGCCCTCCGGGGCTAAACTCGGGAACTGGAGCCCTTCCTGGGCTTAACTGGGGATCAGGAGCCCTCTCTCCCTTGCTGTGGCACAGTCCACGCGCTATACTCAGCTCAGCCGCGGTGCAGGGGCGGAGCTCCTTTCCGCGCTCACACTGTCTGCGGCATTCTCCCTCGTGGCGGGCGTTGTTGCTGGCTCACAAACCTTGACTGACGTCATCAGCAGCTCTGGCTCAGTGGCGATCCTCAGCACTATCGCTCCGTGCGGCGATGGCTCGTCGGGCTCTGGCTCTCCATCAGCGGTGGGCTCAGGCATGCGCTCCATGCAGCGGGGAGATGGTGGGCTGGGCACTGGGTCGGGAATGGCTCTGGCGAGATCATTCTCGGGAGAGACGGTGAATGGGGATCCGTGTCTCACCAGTGTCCACTCCACAAATTAGCTCGAGGACCAACCTCGGACGATGGCACTCTGCACGCGATGTTCAAGCTGGCGCCGTAGAACGCACAGAGCGCATTGTCTGGGTAGCTGGTGAGGCTGGCGAGGACCAGGAACAGTCTGGTGTGGCCCTCGAGCGATCTCTCCCCCTGCTCCAGCAGGAGGAGGAGGTGGTGGTATTCCGGGTGAAGGAGGGGATCCATGGGGAAACAACACAACAAAAACAAAACACAGAGGAAAACACGGAAAACAAAAACGGAGGGTAGACGCAGAGGTAACTGTATCAGTTCAGCGTTCTGTCACACTTTACGAGGAGCTAGGGAACGAGGAGACATGGGAGATGCTCAAAGTAATAGTCTTTAATGGAAACATGGAGCAATCAGGAACATAGGAAAACATACAACGCTGAACACAAGACACTGGAACCACTGGGTTTAAGTACACAACATAATCAGGGGAAGACGAGACACACCTGGAATCAAATTGGAAACAATCAGGGAGCAGGAACAGGAAGACCAAATAAGGGCATGACACACAAGGGAACAAGGTCAACGAGGAACACAAGGGGACGGAAAATACAACAGAACAGGTCCATAACCCTGACAACTGCACATTGAGTCCGAAATTTTAGTATGCGTTTTTTTTTTTTTTTTTTCATATTCGTCATCCTTTCTTATCAAAATACTTGTTACGGATACGAAAACGCAGAATTTTTTATGACAGACGAAAGTTTCGGAGGCAGTGTGTAAACGTGATTGACACAACGTGAGGTCGTATTTATTTTTTAACGTGCAAAAATGTTGGACTCGGTGTGCAAGGACCTTAACAGTTGACAGAAGAGCTGCAGAGAAATTCAAAGCTGTGATTTCCTCATCCATTTGACACAAAATATTATACATACTTCAAGTGATGAAGAATAGCCTAGCTATTTGTTATCTTTGTATAGCCTATTTGTTATAAAGAAAATTTGTTAAGAACATTCCTAAAAATGAGAGAAATCACTGACATTCTTATAATTTATTTTACTTTATTTGTCTGCAGAAAAAAGTTAGTCTAAAACCATTCAACAGGGTTCGCACAAGGTGCTTGAAGTACCTTAATTTGACTTTTTGAAATTTAAGTCCTGGAAAACCCTTGAAAACAGCCATATTTATAAAAAGGTACTTGAAAAGTACTTGCATTTTTAAAAGGCAGTATATATGAAATTTGTGTTCATTTTTGTTATCAGTAAAAACAATATTTTCACGCAAAATTAACAATGCTGCGAGTGTTAAATAATTACCATTTCTCCTGGCTTTTGGGAGCGCACGTAATCTCGCGATATCACTCCTTGAGGTGAAAATCGTGATATCAGTATAAAGTTGAGTTTGTGGTAAAACCTTTGATAGTGCTTGCTTTATATTGTTCGGTCTTTTATTGCATGTGCTGTTTGTTTGGGTTTCATTTGGGAACACACATAAAGCCTTCTTCTTTGGCTCTCAACGGAGGCGGTCGCATTTTTCTCACTCCCCGTCCTCTCCCTTTTTTCCCTCCCTGCCTGCTCTCTTGTCTTGTATCGTGTAATACTTGAGAGACTCTCTCTGCATTGCTCCTCAAAACTGAAAAATCATGGATTTGATCAACTGGTCTCTCAACGCAATTGACACCATCTTCTCGACGAGAAGCACAGGTTCGGGGGAACCTAACTGCCCTGACGGAACGTACCCCGCTGGCTACACGATGGAGGCGTGGGACAGATGGCGTGGCGTGTGTTTAGCGGCTCTTTCCGTGGAGGACATCGAAGATATCTATCTATTCGGAACCATGATAACAGGTCTTCTGCTGATCGGATTAGGCTTTGCCCTGGGTTATCGAAAAATTAAGGATACGGGAACAGCTGTTCAAAGCCTCACAAGGCTGCCCGTCATGATTGAAGCAGTGGGCAGAGCGGTCAGCATTGAGACTGAGACTATTAACCGCAATATGGATTCTATCACGGAAAAGCTCACGGCTTTGGAAAGGAAAATTGACGGAGACCAGAATGGACATAGAGAGTAGCCATGGAATTGGAATGTGGTTACTCGCCCTAAGACTAAACAAGCACAATCTTATCTTTTCCGGCTCCCCTCAAGGCCGCTGTGGAAAAATCTTCCCTGAGAAGCACTGCAGGGAGACGCTCTCTGCGTTCCTCCCCCATTCCTCAGACACCTGCTGATTACACATACACACACATACTGATTACAAACCATTACACATAAATACAGATCTCCTAAACCCCCGATCCAACGCCTCCGTTGCTTTGATCCGCCAGCCTGACAAGCGGGTCTGTGACTAGCGCTGCTGGGTTAGCGCTGGACCGGATGGCTGCTGTTGGAGCTGGATTACCTACCCTGTTGCATAGTCGTGTGTCTATGGTGTATTATGTGCTTTTGTGCTGAGGTGTTTTTTTTCTGTTCTCACACTGTACTCCCCCAAGGAGTATAGTCTGGGGGTTATTTTTTTCCATCTCTCTCTCCTGTTGTTTATGCTGTAAATTTCTTAAACAAACCCCTGCATTTCACTGCTGATTGTACTTAGTATGATTGTGTATGTGACAAATAAAATCTACATCTACATCTACTCTGACGCGCTTTGTGTTGCACTGTTATCATTCACAAGCGTGGAGCGTCTCAATCTCAGCAGCTCGGTCCACAAACTCTTCCTCTGCATATGCTAGGAGTTTGGGTTGCTTAACGTTCTTCTGGAAAATCAGATTTGTAATGTAAATAATTTACAAACCTATGCCAACACAGGAGAATACAATACATCAACATATTTCTAAACATGCGATTTTTTGTACATCGCGATTTCAAAATAAAAGTCGCTCTGAGTTTGCTTGTGTCCAAATATTAAAATTAATTGGATTTAAACTTCGTTGAATCTTGCTGTATAGTGAAGCATCACCAGGCCGTTGGCGCTCTCTGCAGGTATTTGTTATAATACATAATGTACTTAAGTTGGTTATATTCATATTATATAGGCACATTACATTATGTAATTTAACAGTGTTGTTCAATAAAACCATGTAATTACTTGGTTTTGATACTTTAATTGATCCAATTATGATTGGCTCATCATTAGTTTATATATAAATAGAGTCATATTAAAGCCTGTTTTTCAATTAGGTTTATTTTTATTACTAAAAATGATCAGATTACTTGATTACCAAAATAATTGTTAGTTATGGCCCTAGATTAATTAAAACATTTCAAAATACCACTGCATTGTTTTGTGATCAAAAGACAAATGTTTTTTAATTGAAAATTTCTTAAAAATAGTATTAAAATATTCTCTCATTCTAGTGAACCAAGTCTCTGTATTTTGTCATGACCTAAGTTTATTGTCACACCCCTAGAATCTACAAGCATGATATAGCTCATAATTTTCCAAGTGTATGATATAGCTTTTATTCTTCAGGTCAATCATGTATTCATAAAATAAAAGGAAAGCGTAACTTTGCCATAGTATAATTTTTAAATGTTAAAATGGCCATAGTCATTGCATGCTTTGCTTGAGCTGCACTTTATTTGTACCATTATTTGTTTTATTAGTTTATGTATTATAATTTGAAAGACAATAACAGTATTGTTTGATAAGTGAGATCTCTGATTTTAGTCCTTAAAAACCAAAAAAATAGTCCTTGAAAGTCCTGGAATTTCATTTTGCAATTTCTGTACAAACCCTGATTTAACCTACAATGTTAACTTGTGAAATAAAAGAAACATCACAAGATGTGTAATCAAGCAAACACATTTACGTTGTGTCAACATTGCTGTCTATGTGCTCGCGACATTGTAGCAGCGTAGAATTTTAAGACACGAAAGGGCTGTAGCAACGTTGTTGCGTGACATTAAGCAACTGCGAGACGTTCCGACCACATTTGTTTATTTCTTATGCCAGATATAACTATTACCCTTTATGCATTCAAAAATAACTGTCACGTTTATTAATATTATAAATCAATATCTTTCTTTTTAACGTTAAAGTAAATTAATCCATTAAAATCACCTGCCAGCACAAACTTTGAAGATTAAAAAATGCAATGCAAACACATTTGTAGAAGAATGTAATACAAAGAAAGAGGTATTTTTAAGCTTACATTTGTATGAGAACGTCAGAACTTAAATACTGAAAACTGAACTTTTTATCTTCCTCTGCATATTGTCAGCTCTGACAGCCTTCTGATGACTGGACAGCTGAAAAAGAGATACATCACAGCGTTAGCATATCCCTTTGAATTTGTTCATCAAAAAGGATTGTTCTGATTAATTCACTAATACGTTAAGTGACCATTTCTGCTGATTACATCTTTATGTCAGTAGGTAGTGACAAATGTTTGAGTGAGTTATTGAATCACTTCAACTGGACAGTGCAGACCTGACAGAATTAAACTAGATTTGCTCAATATTTTTTGTTATTTTTTTATTACATGCTTGAAATGGAAATCTTTTCAAAATGCAATTTGAACAGTCTTAGAAATTCTGCTGTCAGTTTTTTAGTTTGGATTAATATATGTATATAAATAATTACAAGCAACTTATATTTTAAAACAGGGACAGGCCACGTCAGTCCAGGAGTGCTGATGCCCTGCAGAGTTTAGCTCCAACCCTGAAAAAGAAACCTCACCTGCAGACCTTGATTAGCTGGTTCAGGTGTGTTTGATTAGGGTTGGAGGTGAATTCTGCAGGGCATCGGCACCCCTGCATTGACATTGCCTATCCCTGTTTTAAAACATTAAATAACTTTATGGACAACATTGTGGACACTAGAATTATATTTTCCTCAAATCATCTAACATCCCTCAGTAATCCTAAGAAGTGATTAAGATAACACATGTTTTGGAAGTTAGTTTATATACTACTTTGTCCCTAACTTTACATTAGTCTTTCTCAGGCCTGGTGTAAGAGTCTCTGGCTTTCAGCATCTATACTGGTTGACACAGGCTGTGATTAGTTCTTCTAAAGTACAAGTAAAGTTTTTAGAGCTAAACAAGTACATTAAAACAAACAAGATATTCATCCCACACATTTATATTACCAATTATGTCACCACTGTAAAATGTTTATTGTCAAATTAACAGTAACTTACTGGCAAAGGTGGGTAGTAACGAGTTACATTTACTTCGTTACATTTACTTGAGTAAATTTTTTGGGTAACTAATACTTGTAGAGTATATTTAAAGATGGGTACTTTTACTCTTACTCAAGTACATTTTTAGTGAAAAACGGTACTTTTACTTTGTTACTGTGGGCGACGCTCCTCTCGTTACTTTATCTTAATGCAATACAAGTTAAAAATCCTTCAATTTATTCCAAACGCGCCGACTGCTTTTCTCTGGGCAATGAGTGATGCCCATTCGCGAATGATTAATTCTTTTGAGTCAATTCTGTTCAAAGGATTGATCAAACCAGTTGGCAAACCAGTTAATTGGTTTGCGAATCAGTTTGAATGATTCGTTCAGTTCCCTGCCGCACGCGCTGAGTCGTCTGAAGTGGTTCTTGAACATCAAGAGCATTGAAGACGTGGCTTTGGATCTACAGTCAATTGAAAGCAAATCTGCAAAGGCTATTGTTTGCTAGCTATGAAGATCTTTATTAGATGAACACCATGTGTGCTGTCTACGGTTCCACAGGTATAGATAGGCTACATTCGGTTACAGTACACGATACCACTATGACATTACCTGTTTGTTGTACATGTACCTTATACATTAAATACAATGTATAATTTATACATTAAATAAGCTGTCACAGAGTATGAAATAAACACCCAGCAAACCCGCGTAAGCTCTGCGCAGTGGCGCGTGACCTGTTCCACGAGGAATGCCTTTGCCTAGACACAATTAATATTGATATTTCACAATATTTATGCTTGCAGAAATAAACATTTGTTTACATTTTGCAGAACAGACAGAAGAAGATCCGTCAATGTGCATTTGTTTCGTTGTGTTCAGATTTCAGTAGAGGTCATGTGTCAGAGGTTATATATATACACATATATAATTAATTTACTTTAAAATATAATTTAATTCAGTGATGCAAATCAGAATTTTCATCAGCTGTTACTGCAGTTTTCAGTCATATGATCCTTCAGAAATCATTCTAATTTATTGATTTATTACCAGTGTTGGATACAGTTTTGCTGCTAAATATTTTTTGGAACCTGTGACATTTTGTTCAGGATTCTTTGATGAAAAGAAAGCTAAAAAGAACAGCACTGATAATAAATCAACATATTGGAATGATTTCTGAAGGATTATGTGACACTGAAGGCTGGCGTAAAGGTTGATGAAAATTCTGATTTGCATCACTGAAATAAATTACATTAAAAAAAAAAAACATTAAAAATCTTTTGAACGGCTGTGTGTGTACACACATTACATCAATTTTATCTATATATCTAAATAGAAAATAGACTATAGATATTCAGTATATGATCCAAAGTAAAGTAACACTCTCTCCACCTTTGATACCATGACTAAGGTGCCCTTGAGCAAGGCACCGAACCCCTAATTGCTCCCCGGGCGCTGGAGCAATGGCTGCCCACTGCTCCGGGTGTGTGTTCACTGTGTGTGTGTGTGTGTGTGCATTTGTTCACTACTCACTGCACGTTGGATGGGTTAAATGCAGAGCACCAATTTCGAGTATGGGTCACCATACTTGACAATACGTCACGACTTAACTTAGTAACTAATTACTTGAGTAGTTTTTTTATCCGATACTTTTTTACTCTTACTCAAATAACTATTCAGACTATTACTTTTACTTGAGTAAATATTTCTATAAGTACTTTTACTTTTACTTGATTACAGTTTTTGGGTACTCTACTCACCTCTGCTTACTGGCAACAATAATAGAGCAGTTGCTGTATTTCATACCACAGTCAAATTGCTGTAAAAAATAACTACATAGTTTTTAGCATAAGGTAAAATAAAGAACTACATTATATTGTTTTTTTTTCTCTCTCTCTCTCTCTCCTCTCTCTCCCTAACTGTTATATGTGACCCTGGAGCACAAAACCAGTCTTAAGTCGCTGGGGTATATTTGTAGCAATAGACAAAAATACATTTTATGGGTCAAAATTATCGATTTTTCTTTTATGCCAAAAACCTTTAGGATATTAAGTAAAGATCATGTTCCATGAAGATATTTAGTAAATTTCCTAACATAAATATGTCAAAACTTAATTTTTGATTAGTAATATGCATTGCTAAGAACTTCAATTGGACAACTTTAAAGGCGATTTTCTCAATATTTAGATTTTTTTTTACTGTGTATTCACAGTAACACATTGTGACAGTGGACAATAAATGGTGAAAATATAAAAATAAAAGTTTGAAGGGTTAAACTACTTAATTAGTAACAGTATACAACAATAAGCAGGGAATACATATAGTCTTAAAATGCTTAAAATCATATAATGTAAAGAAAAAGTTTTTTTGCCAATTGTGACAGCTCTTCCTGTCTGCCTCACGCTGGTCTGTCAGCACCGCTGTAGGAGGTAAATGCTAGTTAGCACAGCATAACTGGGAAATTAGCATCCACTCTGATGGTATTAGTCATTTAATAACTCAAACACAATTCATACCTTGCAAACAACATTGGTATGAAATAACTAAGGCAATTAAATGTGTTTAAATGTTGACCTACCAATACTCGTAAGCTTTTCATCTTCACAACAGTCTGCCAGCAATGCTGTGGGAGGAAGATACTAGTTAGCACACCTTTACTTGGAAATTGAGCAAATGACATTACAATAACATACAAGACGATGAAGAAAAGTGTAAACATATACCACTAATTTAAGTTACTCCTAGGACTTTCCTGTTCATGACGAGTCTCTCCCCCGTTACAAAAAAAGATAACTTTTTCGAGATGCACCTGTATTTACGGCAGGAAATTTACTAAATATCTTCATGGAACATGATCTTTATTTAATATACTAATGATTTTTGGCATAAAAGAAAAATTTATCATTTTGACCCATGCAATGTATTGTTGGCTACTGCTGCAAATACACCCGTGCTACTTATGACTGGTTTTGCGGTCTCACATTTGTTTTCTAATGTAAAATTTTATTATTTTAGCGTGTAGACAAGACTTTTATTTTGGTGGGGCGTTGTGACATCATCAGTCTGTGCCGTGCGCAGGCGTCTGTGATTCGGCTGAAGAAAGGTGTGTGCTTTTAATCTTTTTAAAATGTTTAAATCAATACAACTCGTTTAGAGAACAGTGTATAAAACTGTGCTTATCCTTACCTAGGGACATTACTGAAGGTTATTTAGTGTGAGTAAAGCGCGGTCTGTAGTGAACCAGTTTATCATGAACACTAGTTCAGTCACTAGCGAGGAGTGAAGGAGAATCGAGTCAACTGAATCAATTTCATCATAAAACGATTCAGTGATTCTGCTGCTCAAAATACAAACACAAACATGTCGCAAATGTTTTCATGAAGTGGAATCTATTAAATATAACCTATAAGTCAGTAAATGCCAAATATAAATCTTAATACGAATTTAAACCTTCCGTTTGATTTGTGTTTTTAAATTATTAATTTGCACTCAAATTAATAAGAGGACACTATAATTATAAGCAGTGTTTGGCAGTAACTAGTTACTGTAACTTAGTTACTGTAATAATATTACTTTTTGCAGTAACTAGTAGTGTAACTAATTACTAATAAGATTTCAGTAATAATATTACAGTTACCATCCATAAAACAGCTTAGTTACTTTTGATGCCTCAACCCCGCTGATTTAAAATCTACCAATCAAATCATTCCTAGATTTATTTTCATAATTTTCATGACTCGCACATACATCTGATGTCCCCGGTGCAGCAGGCAAGCTTGGAATATGGAAAAGCTTACATTCAGCAGATAGAAATATTGCATTATATTGATTTTGTGAGGAAAAAAAGATGATCTGAACACTGATGTGTAAGTTGTGGCTTTACTTTACTCTGGTATTACATCCCACCCACATCCCTCTGATCAGCATGTGGTACATTATATTACTATAATTAAAATATTTTTGGAAAATTAAATAGTTTCTTACAAACTTATGTGATTTCATAAAATACATAATGAAATATAATCGGATATGGGTAACGGAGAAATTACAATTAGCTTCAAGCTACACATGACAGTTAATGAGATTAATACAACACTTATACTTGAATGTCAATATCAGTCACTATTTAGTGTTTGTAATAACTTCTGACTGCGATCCAATGTGGATTTTGGTCAAATGATGAGGCAGACATATGTTGTTAGTAACATTCTAGAAGAATTTTATGTGGAAGATACACTGTTACAACTTCTGTGGGGCGTGAAGAAAAAGTAATGTAACTAGTAGTGTAACTAATTACTGTTGCCAGAAAGTAATAAGTAAAGTAACAATATTACTTTTGAAAGGAGTAACTAGTAATGAGTAATATATTGCATTCTTTGAGTAACTAGCCCAACACTGATTATAAGGACACATATTATTTAGTTTTTTTCTTTTTTTGTCCTTTGTGCTACTGAACTAGGGAGCTGATTGAGAAGCACCCAGAGATTTTGCATTTATTTTTCTTTCTGTTAATTATTCTCCTCTTAAACAGGAGAAAGTGTCCTAACACAGAAAAACTCTTGGATTAACTGAGAGCCACGTGACACACTGTTATAAAGATGGCGTTTATTAAAGATGAGAGTGAAGACATGAAGATTGAAGAAACATTCAGAGTCAAACATGAAGATACTGAGACACAAACAAAGATGGTGTTTATTAAAGAGGAGAGTGAAGACGTGAAGATTGAAGACACATTCGGCGTCAAACATGAAAATACTGAGGAACAAACAGGTTGGTTTTCATTCTCAAAGCTGAACTCACTCATTTGATCCTCATTAAAATGTCCAGCTCTACAGAAATGAGTGATGTTTATGAAGAATGTCATGCGAGTGTAGTAATTAAACAGTTAATTTGTACAATATTAAAATATTTGTACAAATATTAAAATTATGCAACAGTATCAGAACATTTTATATAAAGTAAGCCATGAAATGTGAATAATCAACTTGAGTTTTTTTTTTTTTTTTTAATTCTCAAAAGCTGGAATTCTCTTCTACCTGGAAACTGTACTAGTTTCCAGGTAGAAGAAAACTTCAAAAAGCTTCATAAATCACCATTCTGCTAGTATTATAAAACATTTCTCCAGCTGATTCAGCTTGCTATAGTTACTGCACACTGCCTAAATTTATTCTTCATTTAAAGAGCTTTAGAGGACAGATAACATGGGGGGGGGGGGTCAATTTATGAATTAAATAACTGGTGTGCGTCAGCAGATATACATTTTACAAAGTTTATTTATATAGTATATAGCACATTTTTAAAATATAAAATGTATGTTTATTTGCAACAGTTATGCTAACAATAATAAAAAGACATTTGACATTTAAACAGCAACATCTGCTGACGCACACCGTGCTGCGTTGTCACGGGAACATCCCAGCTGAAGATAATGAGGAAATTACGCTCCCTTCACCCAGTGCATTCCAAACAACTACATAATGACATGCACGTGCCCTGCTCACTCCAAAGTCCCCACTCCAAGGGGATAGGGATGATCACTTCCATTTGGAACTGCCCGTGAACCGTTCGATACACGATATGCGTATCGTTACACCCCTCATTTACAATATAGTAGGGCTACAAATGAATTGTATTCAGGGATGTTGTAGGCACTAAAACAGTCCACGGCTGTGATTCCCAAAAGCATCATAATTGATCTTAGACCCATCATCACCAATGGAGCTACGAGTACTTTAAACTCATATTTTGTGCCACCCCAGACTAGTTGCTGGCCCCTGCCAGGCCACCTCTATTCATGGGTACCGAAGACGTCACTTCCTCTATGCTCGCCACCATATTTGTGTCCGATATGACAAAGAACCTTGAAAAAGAACCTCTTTAAGACCTTGAAAAATCCTCTATCAACTGGTCGCTCCTTATTCACAGCGTGCAGGACTCATACTGACAGCAATTCCCTTGACCGTCTGCATTTTGATTTAATAACGTGATTATTGGTCATGAGCCCAACATCCAGTAAACCAAGAAAATACGCAGTCTACCTGGGGGAAGACATCTTTAATTTCTAGTGTATTCTTAAACTCTGATCTCATTATTGAAGTACAAATTCAGGCATCAAAAGCAGCCCACACTCTCTAAGTTCTCTAATTAAAAAATGCATTTTCATTCATTCATAGGCTCTATGGCTACAATAACATTTTAGTTCAAAATTTTGCCATGGTTAAAATGCTGACTGACGTTTCAAACTTTCAGTTGATATTAGGGATGTCAACGATTAATCGGCGATCGATTAATTGTCGATAAGAGATGCAATCGATTAAGCAGTTTAATTTTGGGGTGCGTGTGGCTCATGCGCAAAACACGTGCATGTGTGAGTGACGGTGACGGTGCTGGATCTTTGGCGAAAATTATACAGTAACGTACAATTTACGCTTTTAATGTGATCCAAACTTTAAAAATACATTAAAACAGAAACAATATACATTTATTTTGTATTGAAATGTAGTAACTAAGTCATGTTTAATTATAATTTCCCCAGATATAATTGTTTCATACCGGCCTCTGCGCATCGACAGGGCTGCAGGACACGAGCAAGACAGATATATATAGCCTATATAGGCTTATTCTATAATTCGTAATTTAATTTGTTTCTACGTTAGACTTAATTTGTGGGCACTGTCTGTTTCATTAATTTGTTCCCTAGAAAACCCATGATTTAACTAAAATAAGGGAACGAATGAAGTCATAGGGAACGAATTCTTAATTCATGGCCACGAAATCTTTCATTTCCCCCCGCATGTTTACCACAGTAAGAGATGCGAAAACTGATTAAAAGTGAATGACAATAAAATAAACCTGTGAAATTAGAGGGTGAGACGGTGAGGATTTGGGAAAAGAAACAATAAATATTATAAAATTCCTGAATTCGTGACCAACCGGCAGAACAGAACGCCACGTATGGCTTTAAATGTACAGGTATCGAACAGCATGAATGCAAACTCATAGTCACGATGTAACATTTGCCTGCTAACCCATTATTTCTCTTATAAACAAAGATTTGTACCTCACTTGTGTCATACTCGCATTAAAATGGTTCATGTGAGCAGCAATGTTTTCCGTATCACCGCCGATAGAAGCAGTTCTCTGACCGCGGCGCAGCCCCACGAGCTGCAGTTACATTAGGGATCATTTTATTTAAATGCCAATAATGTCAACTGCAAACATTGTAATTGTGTTTTAAAATACAACAATGAGTACAATGAAACCATTTAAAGAGGTGCGTTCAGTGACGGGATCTGAAACAGCCAACCAAGTAAAATGATCTATACTACAGTGCGGCGGGCACACTCTTCATTTTATCAAATGTTCATAATCACATCTATTCATTTTACAGTCCTGCTACTTGCCTTTTATTTAGACTAAAACCCCTGTCATTCGGGTGAGAAAGCCTGCATTTTGAGTGGCATTTGCACTTACTGTCAGCCGGTGAATATTTGCCACTGCAATAGACGCATTTCGCAGTATTAAGGTTAACGATTAATTGATCGTTAATTTAAACGACGATCGATCATGGAAATGATCGAAAATTGACATCCCTAGTTGATATGCTTTCGAATTTTTTGCTATATACAACCCAAATTCCGGAAATGTTGGGACATTTTTTTTATTTTAATAAAATGAAAACTAAAAGACTTTCAAACCACAAAAGCCAATATTTTATTCACAATAGAACATAGAGAACATAAATGTTTAAACTGAGAAATGTTACACTTTTATCCACTAAATGAGCTCATTTCAAATTTGATGCTTGCTACAGGTTTAAAAAAAGTTGGCACGGGGGCAACAAAGGGCTGAAAAAGCAAGAATTTTTTAAAAGATTCAGCTGGGAGAACATCTAGCAACTAATTAAGTTAATTGACCTCAGGTCTATAACATGATTAGTTATAAAAAGGGATGTCTTAGAGAGGCAGAGACTCTCAGAAGTAAAGATAGGCAGAGGCTCTCCAATCTGTGAAAGAGTGCGTAAAAAGATTGTGGAATACTTTAAAAACAACATTCCTCGACGTCAAATTGCAAAGGCTTTGCAAATCTCATAATTTAGAGTGCATAACATCATCAAAAGATTCAGAGAACTGCAGAAATCTCTGTGCGTAAGGGACAAGGCCGAAGACCTTTGTTGGATGCTCGTGGTCTTCAGGGGCTCAGGCAACACTGCATCACTCATCGGCATGATTCTGTCATTGACATTACTAAATGGGCCCAGGAATACTTCCAGAAACCACTGTCGGTAAACACAATCCGCCGTGCCATCTGCAGATGTCAACTAAAGCTCTATCAAAAAGGAAGCCATATGTGAACATGGTCCAGAAGCGCCGTTGTGTCCTGTGGGCCAAGGCTCATTTAAAATGGACTGTTTCAAAGTGGAAAAGCGTTCTATGGTCAGACGAGTCCAAATTTGACATTCTTGTTGGAAATCATGGACGCCGTGTCCTCTGGGCTAAAGAGGAGGGAGACCTTCCAGCCTGTTATCAGCGTTCAGTTCAAAAGCCAGCATCTCTGATGGTATGGGCGTGCACAAGTGCATACGGTATGGGCAGCTTGCATGTTTTGGAAGGCACTATGAATGATGAAAGGTATATAAAGGTTTTAGAACAACATATGCTCCCCTCCAGATGACGTCTATTTCAGGGAAGACCTTGTGTATTTCAGGAGGACAATGCAAAACCACATACTGCAGCTATTACAACAGCATGGCTTCGTAGTAGAAGAGTCCGGGTGCTGAATTGGCCTGCCTGCAGTCCAGATCTTTCACCTATAGAGAACATTTGGTGCATCATTAAACGAAAAATATGTCAAAAGATGACCATGAACTCTTCAGCAGCTTGAAACCTATATCAGGCAAGAATGGGACCAAATTCCAACACCAAAACTCCAGAAACTCATAACCTCGATGCCCAGACGTCTTCAAACTGTTTTGAAAAGAAGAGGAGATGCTACACCATGGTAAACATGCCCCCGTACCAACTATTTTGAGACCTGTAGCAAGCATCAAATTTGAAATGAGCTCATCTTGTGCATAAAATTTTTATTTCTCTGTTTAAACATTTGTTATGTTATCTATGTTTTATTATGAATAAAATATTGGCTCATGTGATTTGAAAGTCTTTTATTTTTCATTTTATTCAAATTTAAAAAACGTCCCAACATTTCCGGAATTCAGGTTTTCAAGTCTAAAAGGAGCAAGTTTTTTTTTTTTTTTAAGAATAGAATTAGAATAGAGATTACTAGAGTTAGAGGGTCAAGATGGAAGAGATGTGTTTTTAGCCGTTTCTTGAAGATGGCTAAGGACTCGGATTGAGTTGGGAAGGTCATTCCACCAGGAGGGAACATTTAATTTAAAAAGTCTGTGAAAGTGATTTTGTGCCTCTTTGGGATGGCACAAAAAAAAAAAAAAAATTTCTTGCTTACATGAAGTATTATGACAAAATGCATTATGAAGAAGAATTGAACCTGTTCTGCAGGTGCATTAGAGCTAATATTAGCATCATGCTTCATAAGACAATTTATGAGATTAATAGTACACTTTTACTCAGAACTCACTTCAAACCACCATCGAGTTTTTGTAATAACTTCCTTTTGCGATCACATGTGGAATTTGGTCGTTTACAGTTGTTAAAATATGCTATTTATAGCCTTTTATATCGCTGCACAAATTAGCATTTCAGATGTACACATTCATCTCAAGAAAATCACATACAAATATCCTATCGTAATCGTGTGTTTATTATCTTATATAATCTATAGTGGCTGTTGTCATGTTTATTTCTGATGTGTAAAAGCCTTAACATGTATGCTCTGGCTGAAACTCACGTTGTTTATGATGTTACAACCGCCTCTCCGTTCTCAAGTTGCCAGGGATACATTCCAAGTATAATACACATTAGTAAAAGGATCCATTTTAATTTTAATTTGTCTATATAAACTTTGGGCTGCCGCGGTACATTATAAAAGTAGGCCAAAAAACCGCAACCCATGGCTCTGTAATTTTTTCCCGCGACTGCATTTTCAAAATAGCCCACTTGTGCCGCTGCCCTGGCGACACTGGTGCTGTACCCTCATCACACAATGACAGATAACCTTCCGCGCTGCGATGACGGGAAGGAGTTGGGGTCAAACCTTATGAAACGATTAATTTGCGTTAAAAAAATATTAACGCGTTAATTTTTATATTAATTGCATGCATTAACGTTGACACCCCTAATATATATACATATACACACGTGTATATATACATACATACACACACACACACACACATATATATATATATATATATATATATATATATATATATAATTAGTTAATTGTTTGTAATCGATTGACAGCACTACTATCAATTGGATGTCTGTTGCTTTGTGCTATTAAACTTGTATTTGTCTCTTTTCATCTCAGATCTGATGGCACTGAAAGAGGAGAGTCAAGAACTGAATGAAACAGAAGAGAAAGATCAAATTGAGAAACAACATGATTTCAAAACTGAAGAAAAATCAACTGGTTGCTCACAGAATGAATAGAATTCAACACCAAAAAAATCTAAAAAACCGCAAACTACAACCCTCAATTCCCACATGAGAATTCATACTGGAGAGAAACCTTTCACCTGCCAACAGTGTGGAGAAATTTTCCATCGAAAAGAAAGCCTTAAAGTCCACATGAAAATTCACATTGAAAAGAAACCGTTCATATGCTCTCAGTGTGGAAAGAGTTTTACACGGGAAAGTCACCTTAATATCCACATGAGAATTCACACTGGAGAGAAACCTTACACCTGTAAACTGTGTGGGAAGAGTTTCAGATGAAATGGAGATCTTAAGACTCACATGACAGTACACACTGGAGAGAGACCATACATATGTATTGAGTGTGGAAAGTATTTTACTCAGAAAAAAAACCTTAGTGTCCACATGAGAGATCATACTGGAGTGAAACCTCACACCTGCAAACTGTGTGGAAAGAGTTTCACACGTCAAGAAAACTTTAAGACTCACATGAGAATTCACACTGGAGAGAGACCGTTCATATGTGTTCAGTGTGGAAAGAGTTTTAGATATAAAGAAAGCCTTAATTATCACATGAGGATTCATTCAAGAGAAAAGAGTTTTAAATGTCATCAGTGCGAAAGGAGTTTCACAGACACAAATCACCTTGAGGATCATGTTAAAATTCACATCGGAGAAAAGCCTTTCATGTGCCATCACTGTGGAAAGAGTTTAAAAAACAATGCAAGCTTTGAGAATCACATAAGAGTTCACACAGGAGAGAAACCGTTCACCTGCCCTCAGTGTGGAAAGAGCTTCACAGTAAAAAGGAACCTAAAGATTCATGAGAATTCACACAGGACAGATTCACATATCTAAGCAAACTGAAACATTTGCAAACTCATTCTGGTAAGAAATTGCAGTTTTCCTCAGAGTGACAAGAGGTTTTTTTTAAAAAAATGAGCAATTTCTTGGATTACCCCTTCTCATTTCTTCAGAAAGGTACAGGAATGGTATTACATTAAAAGTAATATCCCAATTTTGAAACTTACAAATCCCCTGAGCATCTTTATCTTTGTATGACATCTGAACTCAATTTGAAGGGTCTTGTTTCTAGATTTGTTGAATATTTTAATAACTCAAGGGTTCCTCCTATCCAACCTTTGAAGATGTCCTGGGAGAAAGACCTCAGTATAGATATTTCAGAAGACACTTAGACTGAGGCCCTTCAAGGCAATGTGGGCCCTAGTATTTCTATCGTGTTAAATGTGTACACATTTGGACTAATTAAGTCCTAATGATAAAAGCCCTAATGGAGTTGTTTTGTGTCATCACAAATAAACAGAGCACCTACTACTGAACAAGTATATGTGTTTTCTTTTTATGTGAAATAAGGATAAATATGATTTTTTTTTTTTTGCAAATCTTTGGTTTATAAGAATATTGCTGCTGTAGTCTTTAAAGGGGTCATATGATGCGATTTCTTGTTTTCCTTTTCTTTAGTGTGTTATGTAGCTGTTTGTGTGTGTATAAGATCTGCAGAGTTACAAAGCTCAAAGTCTCCCACAAAAGGATTTATTTTATCTAGAAGAGAAGGCTGATCCAGACCGGGCTGAAACGCCTCATTAAAACACGCCCCCACATGTCTACGATGTGGAAATATTTGCGTAACGCCGCCCAAATGTTCACGCAAAGAAAGAAGGTGTGGTTTCAGTAACCGCAGTAGTGTTGATGCAGCCATGTCGGGGAGACACTGTGTGTTTCTGTGCGAAAGCAAAAGCACTTTGTTTGGCCTTCGAAAGTAGATGCAATTAGAAATCATTGGTTAAGATTTGTTTTCAACAGAACAGCACAACCCAAATGTTCGAATTTGTGCAACGCATTTTATGGACGACAGTTTTGTGAACCTAGGAGAGTACAAGGCTGGCTGCACAAAGGCTATTTTTTAAAAAAAATGGTAAATTCCGACTTTGCTATGACAATCTGGCGCTTCTGAATCAGCGACTGTAAGTATGTTTTGTTATTAGTTCAAGTATTTGCTATTGACTGTTCAAATTGCTATTGACTGTTCAAATGTCGCGTGTGTGTGAGGGGAACAAGGTCACATCACAGCTGAGTGTACAGCCCGTCAGAAATCGTCTTAACCGCGGCTTGTGTACTCCAAATACATATGAGCATCATCACTATGTCTGTCACGCAATCTGTTCCCCTCTCGAGCTTTAACTGATGGTAAAACTAACTTGAAAGCTCAAGCTCGTGATTATGGTAAGGGGCGTTACATTTCCGACGCATGCTTGTGCTGTTCGGCCAATCACAATGCACTGTGTCAGCTGGCCGATCAGAGCAGACTGTGCATGTCGGAAGGAGGGGCTTTGTAGAAAAGCACGCGTTTGAGAGAGGCAGGGCATAGAGGACCTACAATAATGTACAGTATTTGAAAAATAATGTGTTTTTTGAACATTAAAGCATGCCAACATATTCTGTTACACCAAATACACAAAATAATGATCTTTAAAATAGTATCATATGACCTCTTTAAGTCTTTATGTAAAAACCTAACATCTGCTTCTGTTAAGTTTTCTTTCAGGGTGTACTCACACTAGGCACTGTTGCCTTGAACCGAGCCCGAGCGTGATTATCCCCACTCCCCTGCTGGCCTGCACTGACACTTGCACTAAACTTTCCGGGCCGGAGCACGCTTACGTCATGTGTGAGATAACGGAGAACCCCACTCTCACTAATATTCTGCCTAATAAATTTGTAATTTATGCCGTGCCTTGATTTTCACTTGTAAGTATCAGAGAAATATTACGGAGGCAGCTGACGTTAATGAAAGAATTTGCAGCTTTAAATCGCAGACTACAATTCCAGTTCATCAACAAGGTGAGAACCAAACCAACCTTATACCCACAATTGTTCATCGGAGCCACATTAATGGAGGATCTCCATCTTTCTATTCATGGTCGGAATGTTTTGAGTCCAATGAAGATGAAGGCAAAGTGAACTCATTTATTAAACAAAAGTAAATTCAGGAAATCCAATAGAAAAAAGCATCAACGATACACCATGTAGAACACGACACTAGCTCTCAACAGAAACAATACACATAATCTTGAGCTCAAAGATGACCAGTTAATGAGACTAATTAAAGAATAGCCACAGTGACTAATGTCTGGCAGGAAAACGGAACAAAGGAAATACAAACTAAAAGTCCATTAAAACAAAAGCATACACAGGCAGAATGTCACAATTACATTTTTAATAACAATATCTCTTATTCTTTAGCAGAGAAGAGAATCAAATTGACGCTCTCCATGTTCCGTGTGACTTTCAGGTGCCTGTGCTTCAGAGTTAATCACATACTCTGGATCAAACACTGAAATGACAGAACATTTAAATATTTATAGTCCTATTGAATGTTGTGAGCCCTCTGAATCTGATCTAAACCTGGGGCCCGTTCTTCGTACGTCGCTTATTACATCTGAGATGATTGGAAAGATTCCAGATCTTCTAATCCTGATAACTGATCTCTGGCTAATTTGGTTCTGCAATTTGCGGATTTGATTAAAATATCTGAATTAAGTTGTCTAAGATTACTGGACTTTTATAAGGAAACAGCCAAGCGAACAAAACTACATAAATGTTATAATAGATAAATGAGATGTGCACTGTTTTTAATTTTTATTTGTAATTTTTTTTACATGATTCCCAATTATTTATACTCATGATTTCTAGTATTTGTACAGGCTTTACATTTTTATTTCAATGTTGTAATTAGCAATTCATTTAATTTTATATTTGAAAAAGATTTCTTGTGACAGCATTAATTAAAGTTTCTTAAGGGTCAAGATCAAGTTATCTGCATCTCCTGCGCTCCATCAAGCCTCTCCCATAATATCGGTCACCACTCAAATTAATGCATGACTCCGATTAACTGTACAGCATGTGTGTAAGACTCCAATACAATTATAAAGTAATTATTTCATCACTAATAAATCTTTCAATGAGTAAAACTGGCTGTGTCTATAGTATTATAGACTACACAACATTGTTATATTATTTTCAAATTAATTTTGACATTATTATTATTTTAAATTATTGTCCCTGGATCAGTAGGGTACTCTTATAATAAAGTAGCGGTGGGTGGGACATATTTTAAGTATCAATTCTGCTTAAAAAGATGCAATCTAATCCTGTTTACATTAAATAAACCTGCTCCCAAGCAGGTTTAAGCTTACGGACCTGTTGCTATGACAGCAACTCCGAGATGATCTTCTAAGAACCAAACAATCCAAGATCAAGCGAAATCGGCAACAATCAAATCCAGCTAACTGAGTTAGCGATATACGAAGAACAGGCCCCAGGTTGGATTTGCTTGGTTTTGTCATCTCTAAACCCATTCTGAATTTGTTCATCTAGCTTCATGCAACAGGTGGAGGAAGCAGAGCTGAAGACCTATGCTTAACAGCACAGAGTGGGTGGAGCAAAGCAGGCATATTCAGTTTATTCCGATGGAAGCCAAGCTTCACTGAAACAAAAAACATACAAAAAAAACATCATAGTCATTTTATTCTCTGAGAGGTTTTCGAACCTGTCCTGGAGGACCCTATGCACTGTACATTTTGTATGTCTCCCTTATCCTTATCTGACACACTCAATTCAGGTCTTGCAATCACTACTAATTTTATGTCATTTAAAACTCCTTCCACACAAAGAACACAAATTGGGTCTCACAAGCACATGACTTTGCAGATGCATCTCTAAATGTGATGGCAGAATAAATTTTACACATGAAACCTCATATGACTGTTCAAGTTTCCTTTAAATCCAAAACTCTTTCCACAATGATGGCAGGTGAATGGCTTCTCTCTAGAGTGAACTCTCATGTGAGTCTCAAGGTTTCCTTTAATGGTGAAACTCTTTCCACACTGTTCGCAGATGAAAGGTTTCTCTCCAGTGTGAACTCTAATGTGATTCTTAAGGTATGCTTGCTTTGTGAAACTCTTTCCGCAGTGATGGCACATGTTAGGCTTCTCTCCAGTGTGAGTCGTTACATGAATCTTAAGATGATTTCTGTCTGTAAAACTCCTTCCACACTGATGACATATAAAACAGTTTTCCCTTGAGTGAACATTCATGTGGCAATTAAGTGATTCTTTACATCTGAAACTCTTTCCACACTGATCACATACAAAGGGCTTCTCTCCATTGTGAATTCTCATGTGAATCTTAAGATTTCCTTTTAATGAGAAACTTTTCCCACACAGTTTGCAGTTGTAAGGTCTCTCTCCAGTGTGAATTCTCATGTGGGTGTAAAGAGCTCCTTTACGAGTAAAACTCTTTCCACACTGATCACATGAGAATGGCTTCTCTCCAGTGTGAACTTTCAAGTGAGTATTGAGATTTACTTTTTGTGAGAAGCTCTTTCCACACTGTTTGCAGGTGAAAGGCCTGTCTTCTGTGTGAACTCTCATGTGAGTCTTAAGGTATTTATTGAATTGGAAAGTCTTTCCACACTGGTGGCACATGAAAGGTTTCTCTACGGAGTGACTTATTACATGCACTTTAAGGCATTTCATGTCTGAGAAACTCTTTCCACACTGATCACATGCAAACATCTTCTCTCCAGTGTAAACACTCTTGTGGATTTCAAGGATTTGTTTTTGTGTTCGATTAGAACTGCTAGGTTTGGTCATCTGAGCACTTTTTCGTGAGGAAATCTTTTCAGTCTGTCTAGGTTTTTCCCCAGTCATGAAATCATGGTGCATCTCATATTGATTTTTCTCTTCAACTTCATTTAGTTCTTGACTCTCCTTTTTCAGCACCATCAGGTCTAAGGGGAAAAAAGAGACAAATACAAATTAACCCGTGTCACAATTACACCTATTTTCTGATGAATGATGGTGAACAGATTTGGCTGTGTCAGTGTATAAGTATTGGGCAGAGGGGAGAATGGGTCTTCATTGGTTCTGACAAAATAAGCTGCTGCTGCAATGGAGAAAATAATGTTTGAGAAAGGAGAAAGGTAGCAGGAGGGAATAAAGTTTGAATTACAATAAAGTAAATGGATTAAAACAATGAATTACACAATTATGCAGTTTGGTCTATTGAATAAATACACCAAGGCCCTGTCTACACCTGGAATTAAGAAGCGTTTCAGTCGATTGAATGACAAGTAGATGAGAGATAGGGCTGCCCTCGACTAAGGATTTTTCTGCTCGTGGTCGTTAATTTTAAGCATTAGTCGACTAATCGTACGTTTATTAATAAACCATTTAAATCATTATAATGAGCCTTTAACTGCCTACATAGCCTAATAAGCGCTCAAGCACACATGCATAAAGCTTGCCACGGCACACCGGCAGAAGTAATGATTATGAATGTGTCAGTGAAAAACAGTAAGGAGACTGCATTAACATTTTAATAATTTGATTAACTAGTGCTTTTGTTTTCGGCTTAAGAGATGAAGACGGCAACACGTCATCTCCACAGTCCGCACCTTCCATTTCCATTTGAATTGGTTCATTTGAAAGTTATAGATATATGTTTAATGTCTGTAAGGCAAAGATACACTGAGTTTCGCGCTCAAGTTCACAGACCGAGACGGCAGAAAGCGCTTCATGTTTGCTTTCATTACTTGACAAAAGCACGTTTTGTTGTTATTGTGAGTGCACACAAATAAATGCAGATTCGAAAGATGTATTACACTTATTTGTATGACCAAAAATGAGTGAGTATTTTAAGAGCAAGTGAGAGCACTGGTGCCTCCATCTGTCCTGCAGTGAGCGCTACTGTTCAGCTTTCACACTCCGCACAGACACTTGAACAGCGCACATTTCTCTAGGTTAACATTAGATTGAGTGGCCATGTAAAGTTGCTAATACTTACATATTTCAGATGATAAGCCATATTTGAGGTTGATGAATGATAGGCGAGCATTTTTGATGTCCTGCCCGATGTACTATATTACCATAGACTAGCCGTTAATGATCTGTTCGTCAAGCACTGCATGACTTCGCCTGTGGATTTATTTATTTTTTGCGACTAATAAAATTTTGGTCGACTAACGGTTAGTCGACTATTAGGGGGCAGCCCTAATGAGAGAGACATTTCCATTTCCATCTTCACAACATTATGAAAAATACCAATGTATTTGAAGGATACAACTTGAAGAAAACAGTAAGATTTGCACGTTTCCTTATTAAAATAGGCCTACTCAGGGTTTTTCCTGACTCAAAATGAGGCGGAGGTGGTACCATCCTGATCATGTGCACACAATGTACCCACCCTTCAACTGGCTGAAACAAAGACTTTTTACACCCAGTGTATTTTAGGTGTTACAATAATTATATGATTGAAAAAAAAATGACAATTATGAAGTTGCATTTTACAAAAAACAAACCTGTTACAACCCGAATTCCGGAAATGTTGGAACATTTTTAAAATTTGAATAAAATGAAAATTAAAAGACTTTCAAATCACAATATTTTATTCACAATAGAACATAACGTTTAAACTGAGAAATTTTACACTTTTATCCACTAAATGAGCTCATTTCAAATTTGATGCTTGCTACAGGTCTCAAAAAAGTTGGCACAGGGCAACAAACGGCTGAAAAAGCAAGACATTTTGAAAAGATTCAGCTGGGAGAACATTTAGCAACTAATTAAGTTAATTGACATCAGGTCTGTAACATGATTAGCTATAAAAGTGATGTCTTAGAGAGGCAGAGTCTCTCAGAAGTAAAGATGGGCAGAGGCTCTCCAATCTGTGAAAGAGTGCATAAAAAGATTGTGGAATACTTTAAAAACAACGTTCCTCAACGTCAAATTGCAAAGTCTTTGCAAATCTCATCATCTACAGTGCATAACATCATCATAAGCTTCAGAGAAACTGGAGAAATCTCTGTGCATAAGGGACAAGGCCGAAGACCTTTGTTGGATGCCCGTGGCCTTCGGGCCCTCAGACGACACTGCATCACTCATCGGCATGATTCTGTCATTGACATTACTAAATGGGCCCAGGAATACTTCCAGAAACCACTGTCGGTAAACACAATCTGCCGTGCCATCTGCAGATGCCAACTAAAGCTCTATCATGCAAAAAGGAAGCCATATGTGAACATGGTCCAGAAGCGCCTTCGTGTCCTGTGGGCCAAGGCTCATTTAAAATGGACTGTTTCAAAGTGGAAAAGTGTTCTATGGTCAGACGAGTTCAAATTTGACATTCTTGTTGAAAATCACTGACGCCGTGTCCTCCGGGCTAAAGAGGAGGAAGACCTTCCAGCGTGTTATCAGCATTCAGTTCAAAAGCCAGCATCTCTGATGGTATGGGGGTGCATACGGTATGGGCAGCTTGCATGTTTTGGAAGGCACTATGAATGCTGAAAGGTATATAAAGGTTTTAGAGCAACATATGCTTCCCTCCAGGTGACGTCTATTTCAGGGAAGGCCTTGTGTGTTTCAGCAGGACAGTGCAAGACCACATACTGCAGCTATTACAACAGCATGGCTTCGTAGTAGAAGAGTCCGGGTGCTGAATTGGTCTGCCTGCAGTCCAGATCTTTCACCTATAGAGAACATTTGGTGCATCGTTAAATGAAAAATAGGTCAAAGACGACAACACGAACTCTTCAGCAGCTGGAAACCTATATCAGGCAAGAATGGGACCAAATTCCAACACCAAAACTCCAGAAACTCATAACCTCGATGCCCAGACGTCTTCAAACTGTTTTGAAAAGAAGAGGAGATGCTGCACCATGGTAAACATGCCCCGGTCCCAACTATTTTGAGACCTGTAGCAGGCATCAAATTTGAAAAGAGTTCATTTTGTGCATAAAATTGTAAAATGCTGTCACATGACAAGCATGACTGCTTCAAGTCAGATTTCAAGTCGAACACACCTTTTGTGTGCTCATGTGATCTCAACATCTGTCCACATGAGGCGACCCGCTCCATGACAAATTAAACCTCTTAAAATACAACAGTCATATGAGTTTCTTCAACAATATCACTCATTTCTGTAGAGCTAGACATTTTAATAAGGATCAAATGAGTAAGTTCAGCTTTGAGAATGAAACCAACCTGTTTGTGTCTCAGTATCTTCAAGTTTGACTCTGAATGTTTCTTCAATTTTCATGTCTTCATTCTCCTCTTTAATAAACACCATCGTTGTTTGTTCCTCAGTATCTTCATGTTTGACTCTGAATGTTTCTTCAATCTTCATGTCTTCACTCTCCTCTTTAATAAAAGCCATATTTACAACAGTGTGTCACATGGATCTCAGCTGCTTCAGGAGTTTTTCTGTGTGTTTGGACACTTTGTCCTGTTGAAGATGAGAATAGTTAACAGAGAGAAAATTAAATCCAAACTAAATCTCTGGGTGCGTCTCAATCAGATCCCTAGTTTAGTAGTCAGTGCACTATTAAAGCGGAGAACACAATACACGATTGTCAGGCCGATTATGAATGGAATTAGATATTAGCAGCTGATCGTTCCCAGTCAGACCGGGTCTGTTCCAGGGCTCAGTCGCTGTTTGCAGTCAGCAGAAAAATCGCAGTGTGTGGTGTCTAAAGATTATAATCTTAGAATTCAAGGACCAGTCATTGCCAGTCGTTTTCACAAAGATTTTTTTAAACATGTTTAATATTTGCGACTGTCACCAGCGATTGTATGCGGCTTTGCAGTGTCACTGTCAAACATCATTCAGCATTCATTTTGTAATTTTGCAATCTCTACAAAAACAAATCTTGATTGTTCTTGTTGTGATTTATTTCTTGTCTTTCTTTTAATTATAAGTTAACATTGCAAATTAAATGGTTTTGTTTTTTTTCTGCAGTCGAAGAAAGTATAGCCTAAATAATGTCAGTGATTTCTCTCATTTAAAGATTACCAATAATTATTTTATTTCGATCTGCAGTTTAATAAAAGTTCAAATAGGCTAGACTAGACTAACAAATTTTCTTCATAACGAATATACGAACATAACGAATGGCCTATTCTTCAAAACGAAGTTTTCATTTAAAAAAAACAAAATAAACAAACTAAAATTTGCAAAACATATTCAAGACTAGGGCTGCCACTAACGACTATTTTTATTTTGATTAATCTATCGACTAATTTATCGATTAATCTAAACGACTAATTTCCCACCAAAAAATCAACAATTTTACTTAAGAATATTTTATTAAACCAAATGAAATCCAAATTTCTATGAAATCCTTTTTTTAAAGCAAAAGTAAAGTGCAACATAGAGTGCAAGAAGCAAGTGTCCATCTCATAGTCCAAATCACTGAAATCAGTTCAGTATTATAGTGTAAGAAAGACAACATATCCACGTGTTCTAGTCTACTAACAATAAAATTATAATCAAAAAACACTTTTTAAAGGAGTATTTACCAGAAATATTATTTACCAGAATTTAGATGCGTAATTATAGATGAAAAATGTCAATGTGCAGTATTTATGAAAAAAAAAAAAGAAGAAAAAAAATACTTTTTTTAATATAAAATCAATGAATTGGAGATGCTTTTGATTATTAAAATGTAATGGAACCATTAAAATGGAATCCGGAAAACAGAATTTGGTAAAGATAAAACCGTAAAACTCAATTAATTAGACAGGAAATGTTATTTAACCATTAAAATGGAAAAAACTGAGTTTGGAAATGAAACGGATTTCACAGGGCCCTATAATTATAATAAAAAACATTTGTGGCAATAAAAATAGATGTAAGTGAACAATAGCTTTTAAAATGACTTAAAATACATATATAATAGCAATGAGGCAATAATAATTAGTTCAAATAAAGAATCAAAAGCAAGAAATAATATGGTTTTATTGAACAAAACACAATGTATTATATAAACAATAGAGCTAATGTAGATTATGCATAACAGCAAAGGCCTGCAGGGGGTGCCGACGGCCTAACGATTGTTTTTACACATTACTGTGCGATCTAAGCCTTGTTTAATATTGAACAAGCACCATTTAATTCAAATGTCCACTTAATCTTTAATATTTGGCCATTTCTTTAGGACAGAAATGCTATAGCCACTGTAATTAAATTAATATGTGGACATCAAAACGTGTAAACTCAGAGTGAGGGTTTGAGCTTTTATTTTGAAACCGCAAAGTATTCTCCTGTGTTTGTGTAGATTTATAAATGATTTAGCTTACACATCTGATGAAATGGCGCACGTTGCGTTCCCAGATGAACGTTATAATAAACCCAAACTCACAACAACATGCAGAGATGGAGTTTGAGACGCTCCACATGTAAATGATAACAGTTTCTGTGGAACTACTGTGAATGGAGCCGCTGTGTGACGCACATACTTAACCTACACGCATGTACATAATTAAAGTGCATATACTGTGTTAGAACTGAATCGTATATAATTATTTAATTAGATCATAGCGTTTGTGAATTCACAATTATGCTTAATTACGATTTTTAAATGGGTTTAATATATCATGCAGCCTTGGAAAATAGTATAATAATGTGTTTTATGGATTCTCGTCCGTGAAATGCGCCACTTCCGGTATTTTGCCGGTTAGTCGACGCTAGCAAAATGAAGTCGATGATTTTTAAAAATCGACTAGTCGACTAAAATCGACGAATTGCGACAGCCCTATTCAAGACACATTGCTGTGACATTTATTAGGAAGACCAACAAAGCAGGAAAGCTAATGAACTCTTATATATTCAGCACAAACTAAGAAAAGTAAAACAAACCTTAACGTTTCAATAGGTAAAAGCACCGGTGTTGTCTTTGGTGGAGCGAGCGGCTTTTGAGTAATTTTTTTTTCTTTTGGTTCAGCAGAATCTGTCCAGTTGTGACCTGCAGTCGTTAAGTGTGTCGTGTAATGACTCAGTCATTAGGTTTGTGCTCCTCTCTGACTGTCAAAGACTAGAATCTGCTCCAGTCGATGGAAACAGTCTTTAAGTGTGTTGAGGTCAGTCTTACAATGTTTCTGCTAGTCGTGTAGTGTGTCCCCAGCTTAAGAGAGTCAGAGTGATAGATAACGGCCTTAAATCACCTGATAAGACAAAAACAACCAAAACTAGCTCTTAGAACACAAATTATATACAAGTTTCATAATACGCTTTTATCAGTGTTTTATGATAAACTTGACTCAACATAACATTGCTACTACAGTTGCAAAAAAAAAGCTTTTACTGTTTAAAAAAACAAAAAAAACAAAAAAACTGATTTGTGAGCATTATTGGAATTGAATATGTTAGAATAAAACCCAAACACACATGATTGTTGTAGGGTTGTAACGATATACCGGTATGACGGTTTATCACAGTTTGAACGTGCACGGTTATCATATCGTAAACATTTGCATATCTAAGGTTTAAAAAAAAATCTCACCCACGCTTATGCAATTTATTTCGGCTCGGCTGCTTCACTCTGCATTCACTTGGCTGTTAATCTCCATCTCCACCGAAAAAAAAAAAAGTTAAAATCTGCAGTATGGGAATACTTTGGTACGACGGCGTTTTAGTGCCACCTTAAAAAATAAAACAAAATCTAAAATTACGAGATTAAAGTCGTAATATTTCGAGAATAAAGTCGAAATTAGGAGAATAAAGTCGAAATGTTTCGAGAATAAAGTCGAAATGTTTCGAGAATAAAGTCGAAATGCTTTGAGATTAAAGTCGAAATTTTTAAGAATAAAGTCGATATGTTTTGAGAATAAAGGTATTACTGTATAGTTATAATATTTTGAGATATGCTATTCTAGCCTTTTGCACATGCAAATGGCCTGGATTGGGAGCATCGGGAGATATTCCAAAGTCTCAGCTTTCAAAATATGTCAGTTTTATAGCGAAATACAAACAATATGTAGGCTATATTGCAATAATGTGTTTGTCAAGCGGCAATCATCTTTCCGATTACAATAACGAACGACGAGACATTATTTTCATTATAAATTAGGCTAAACTGTTTTTTTTCATGCATTATGATGTTCCTTCACTTTTATATCTTGCTATAAACTTGAAATTAAGAGCAAAAACACATTTATAATTTGTATTTCGTTATAAAACTGACAGAATTTGAAAGCTGAGCTGTGTGTAAAAGCAACAAAGCACAAAATTGTTGTGATTACTGGTTGGCTGGCGCGCTACAAATAATGAATGGAAGATGTTAAATATTATGTCCTCATTTATAGTATTATACCATGAATAAAACAGTTTGTGAATAGTCACTTAACGTTTACAGCAGAAAAGACAAAATATAACTTATGTTAACATCCACTTCAACCTTTAGAACGTTTTATTGCTGTTTAATTAAACAGGCTATGTGAGGAATGAAAGTTTGGATGCCATAGACGTTTTTGCGGAGTAGGTGGTGGAATTTTCACAATTTAATTAATTGATTCACATAAATACAGCGATCTGTCACGCCACATTAAAGAGCTTGAAAATCACATTATTGTAAGACACATAATTTGTGTTTCGCTATAAAACTGATTTTGAAAGCTGATACTTCGTTTTATATTAAAAGCACAAAGCTTATTGCTATTGGGTGGCTGGTGCACTACAAATAACGAATGCAATGGAAGACATGAAATATTATTTCCAAGCATACTGTCCCCGCGAGTATGCTAATAATCCCACATATGGTATGCACCCCCCAACTTCTGCTAATAATCCTGTTAATAAATATCACATATATTTCCACGAGTCCTTAAAATTAGTGTATCGGACGCAACAATAAAAAAGGGTTACTCTTCTCCCGGTGCGCTCAATAAGAGACTATACTCTTAAAATATTATAACTTTAATTTCTAGATTTAAATTCTCTAAACTACAGTAATCTTATATTTTTTTTTTTAACGCCTAAAATGTTGTCCTTTGGGAATAAATAAAAAAAACCAAAGGATGCGTTCTTGTCTGTATGTCGATTAAGTGTGTGAGCTGATGTTCACATTAAGATTAAAATGTGTCCTTGCTCCGCCCCTTTTTTGCTCCTGTTCAGTCTGTTAATAAATGGCAGAGGGGAAAACCATATTCTTGATATTAAGCGAGAATGTAGTTGTTTCCGCGAGTCCTTAAAATTGACCCTTAAAATATTCCGCAGAGAGCAACCTCGGCTATCATCTTCCGCTGGCTCTTTCCGGTGATTAAACATAAGATATAATTCGTTTTGGGTAAATCTGGCAACTTCTCTCAATCCGGGCAAAGTTATTTTTCATTTGTTATTTATTTATTAAACATGCGCAATATAGGCTATACTCTCAAAATATTATAACAAAAAAGGCAACTTTAATTTCTACGATTAAAATTCTCATATTAATGTTTTATATTTTTAAAATGAAACGAAAAGAGGGTTGTGTTTTATATTTCGACATTTTGTTTTATTTAATCTCGTAATCTTGAAACAGAAAAGAGGCAAGATTTTTTTTTTTTTTACCGTGTTCCCTGCACTAAAACGCCGTCGTACTTTGGGAATAAAAAAAAACAAAAACTTGTGTCCTCCTGCCCTTGCGAAAAAAACAAAAAAACAAGGTTGACCTTGAGGACAGATCCAATTTGCAAAAAAATGTGGACGCAAAGTGGCTGCAAACGCAGGCAGTACATCCAACATGTTCGCTCATATTCGTGGACACCATCCCTCCATTGCAGATAAAGGTGTGTCGCATTTATAAAAGGTTGTAAATTAAGGCCGTATGATTTCCGTGATGCAGAGGGAATCCCGGTGCAGTCGTGAACATGTTTATACAGTATAACGAGGATATCACGTGAAACAAGCAATCTGATGGATGGATAAATCAAAAGTAGATATGATATGTGTCTGTGAAGCATGAAGAGACAGCTATATGAATAATCTGCTTGTTTCTGCATGTCTCTGAGTGACGCCGTTTTATCTACTACATACTGAAGTACGCATGCATGATGCTAATGGTCTTTTCAGCATCTACATAAACATGAAAATCACCACCAGAGCTGCTCTGAGAGAAAACTTAAACATTTCCTAGTTTTATTTGAGAAAAACCATTGTCAAATACACTCTGAAACTCTAAGGTCTGCCACAGCCCGTGAAAATAAAAGTTTGATTTAACTTGAAATTATGGCAAATATATTGTACAATGTACTTCAAAGTTATAATAACAACAATATTGTTTATTGTAATAATTATAACATTTTAAAACATTAATTAAAATGTTAAAGTGCGATATAGATATACATAAGGTGTATAGCTTTATTTAAAAAAAATTTTTTTTTTAATGAAATTTATTTATTTATTTTTTCAGAAGAGAGACTTCAATACTTTCATTAAAATTGTTTCAAGTTTGTTGCAATAAAGGATTTGTTCACTCAAATAACTTGTTCTTATTCTTTTAAGAGTCATTGTTACTGATAAGAATTATTGTTTAATATATATCGCTAAACCGTATTATTTTCTGAGACGATTATCAAACCGAAAATCTCATACTGTTACAACCCTAATCGTTGTCATGTGGTGTCCAACTGGTGAGGGAGTCAGTCAGAGTGATAGAGAATGCCCTTAAATCACCTGATAAGACAAAAACAACCAAAACTAGCTCTTAGAACACAAATTATATACAAGTTTTGTATAAAGATTTTTATCTGGTATTTACTGATTTGTATGTTATATTTAATTAGATTCTACTTTCATGAAAACACTTGCAGTTGTTTTGAAAAAGTTGCTCACCAGTGACTGAAGTCATGTTTATGATAAACTGATTCACGAAATGAGACGCAGCTTTTCTGCGGGAGCGCTTTTACTTAAAGCACCAAAGTGTTACATTAGGTAATATTTAATGTCACAGTTATATACAATTCTCTAAACGAGTTGTATTGATTAAACACTTTAATGGTTGAAAGCACTCACTTTTCTTCAGCCGAATCACAGACGGAGCGCGGCGCAGCCTTATGACATCACATCAACAGACCAAAATAAAAGTATTTTTCTCCAAAACCACCGGATTTACATCAGAAAACAAATGTAAATAATAAAGTATATGATGAACTGAAAGGAGCTTTATATCTAGTCTTATATCTAAATGTAAGCAACTCTAAAGTTGTAAAGTCATGATAAATTACAGAGCATTTTTAACTTCTTTATTTTGATTCAAATTACAGGATTCAAAATCATAAAGAATTTGTAGATCAAAATTAAATTGTTGTTGCAGAGAGATTATCTATTCAATTTAATAACTGAAACTGAATACTAATGACAATGTATGTAGACCAGTATCAGAAATGTAATGATTTTATGGTGTATACAAATGAAAAACATTCTGATTTTATATTGTAATTGTAATAGATGTGCTTAGTTACAGTTACTACAGTAACAACGTTGCAGATATTCTTAACCACTCCTATCCAACCGTGAATCTGCTGTGAGCAAGAGGAGGAGTGGAAGTGCACCACAATAAAGCCCCGCCCCTTTATTCAATATTCAGAAGTCAGTTCCAACTTCCGATTCACGGGTACTTTACGATTGATATTTTTCAAGATATTGAAGTTAGAAATTCCTGTATCACTAATTCACGTACTTTGTCAATAAGATAAAAGTGGGTTTGTTCAAAGTAGCTATATTATCCACATAGATCTTTGATATGAATGAATATTTTTTGGTAATTCATTAAATATCGTTTTTGAGAAGAGTACTTTGTACTTTTACTTAAGTAATGTTTTGGCACCAGTACTTTTACTTGTAATTGAGTATTATTTCAGCAACGTAACAGTACTTGTACTTAAGTACAAATTTTCAGTACTCTTTCCACCACTGTCAAATTCTGAGACAAAAATGATCCATTCACCATTTTATGGTCTTTTTTGTGGCAACAACACCTAAGTATAATTCTTATATGTATACTGAAAAATTTTGTGAATTGATTGTTGGTGTTGTTTTTAGTTTTTTGGCTCAAGGTTTAATTTTATCAACAGTTTATCGTGAAATAGTAAAATAATTGTTTTTGATAAAGCTTTTTCAAAAAAATCCATCAAACAAAAAATGGAAAAAATGGTTTGTTATAGAAAAATACCCTTGATAGATAGATAGATAGATAGATAGATAGATAGATGTGGGTGAAATTTTCATTGCTAGTTATTTTCAGCACATGATTAAACAACATGGATTTAAATGTGTTTCACCAAGAATTCAACTCTGGATGCTGCCTATATGTTTTATTATTTGCATGTGAATTTCAAAGCACTTTTGTAATTTTAGTATGAAAACAGGGCTTTTATTTTGAAGTGGGGATATGACGTCATGTGGCTGCACTCTTGGGTCTGTTGTGTTTTTCGGCTGAAGAAAGATCAGTGTTTTGAAGCATTCAAAGCGTTAAAGTCAAAGCAAACCTTTCAGGTAATGTCATTTTTTTTAGGAACTGTAAGAAATGCTTTATTATTGAATGTAACATTGTAATGCATTATCTAACATCAGTGCACGTTATTTTGTGTGAGTAAAGGCGCATTATTCACACAAGAGTAACAATAGTCTCATTTTGCTCACTTTGTCATGAAGCAGTTTGTCACATAATTCGGTCACTTTAGTAATGACCAGAGAAGCAGAGCTTTTAGAAACTTAGAGTGAACTGAACCAAATGATTCGCTAATGATTCAGTGTTTCGAAGCGCTCGACTCACCGCACATGATGGACAAAATAGTTTAAATGCAACGAGAAAACACAGTTTTAAAGGAAATGTTACTTTTAAATTTTACAGATTACAAAATAATGGGTCCCACTTTATATTAGGTGCCCTTAACTACTGTGTACTTACATTTAAATTAATCATTTGGTAAAATGCACTTATTGTGTACATGTTTTTACATTGTACTTATATTTTTAAAAATACCTTTATGTAAGTACATCTGTAATTACATTTATAATTACACTGTTGACCCAACCCTTACACCTTAACCTATACTTAAACCTACTCATACCACCAAACCTGTCCCTACCCTTACCTGTATCCCACCTCAATAGCAGCAAAAGTGTTTTGCAATTCAATATGAACACAATAAATACATTGTACTTATTTTTTGATGCAAGTACATAGTAGTTAAGGCCACCTAATATAAAGTGTGACCAAATAATGCTTTAAAAAGTATTGTGTGTCGTATTTCGTTAGATTACTTAATTTTAGTAACATAATCCCTTTGGGATACCTAAGGTAAGGGGCATATTAACTTTGATGTCTTGTTTTAATGTTAACCACCTCTAAATAAAAATGGGTGGCATTAATGCATTTAAAACAATTATAAGTGAATATATGAAATGTTTAGTTTAGTGTTCTTTCTGTCACTCTTATTGACTCCCTTAATAGTGCGCTGACTACTGAACTAGAAAGCTGAGATGCATTCAGAAATTTAGTTTGTATTTTACTTTCTACTAATTGTTGTCATTCTAAACATACCATTATAAAGATGGCGTTTATTAAAGAGGAGAGTGAAGACGTTTATAAAGAGGAGATAAAGACATGAGATTGAAACATTCAGAGTCAAACATGAAGATACTGAGGAACAAACAGGTTGGTTTTCATTCTCAAAGCTGAACTCACTCATTTGATCCTTATTAAAATGTCCAGCTCTACAGAAGTGAATGATATTTTTAAAGACTGAGTGTCAGGGTCTTTCCTGGGTCAAAAAGGGTCTTTGGTGGTGGCAGACAAACATAATCATGCACATCCTACCCATGTGAACTGCGAGCCATTACTGATAATAAATCTAAAATAAGTAGGGGATAATCAACGGCTAGCCATGCATTAAAGAATTTTTAATGCATGACGTGGAGGCTAAGAACCGCCCGACGTGAAGCGGAGGGTGGTTGCCTCCGTGAAGTGCATTTAAAATCCTTTAATGCACGGCTAGCCGTTGATTATCCCGCTTATTCCATGGTCATTTGCCAAGTTAGGGTGCTTTCACACCTGGCCCGTTGTTTCGGAACCTGGCACGTTTCCCCCCTTAGTTCGGTTCGTTTGGGCATATGTGAACACGGCAATCGCGCTCGGATCCGCGCCAAAACAATCGGTCCGAGATCACCTGAACGAGGTGGTCTCGGCTCGATTGAAAACGAACTCTGGAGCGGTTCGGTTGTAGTGAGAAAGCAATCCGAACCAACGAACCAGGCTATATCACGCTGTATAATGGGTAATTACGTAAGTTCCGTGAAAAGCAGTGGGTGTGCACGTCTTCACCATTCAAAATCAAAGCGCACCTTTTCATTTTATAATGCCGTCTTATTGCTCTTCGTAGTAGGTGCATTTTAACAATGTTTTCCCGATGAATCCTGGATTCCTGATCAAAATGATAAATTAATATATATATTGACAGCTACAAAAAACAACAACAATAAGCCCTCAAAGCTGTTGTCGGTCCATCCTGACGTGTGTGTGTGTGTGTGTGTGTGTGTGTGTGAGAGAGAGAGAGAGTTTGTTTGCCTCTCTTTCCAAATGAATCATGTTTATTGTCATTCCAGCTCTGTGGAACTTTGACCAATGAGAGGACAGTTTACTCGCACGTGACTTGCATTAATAATTTTGGTCCGTTTAGAAACTTTGCCATGTGAAAGCGAACCGCACCAAGAATAAAAAAGCAACATTGTAATAATTTTAATCCCTGTTTCGGAACAAAGCAATCGGTCTACAGTAGAGGTCTTCACGGGTCCAAAAATTCGTACCCGAACCCGAAGAGACCCGTAAAACACGGAACCGACCCGGACCCGTATTTTATTTGAAAGTGGGACCCGAACCCATGCAGACCCGACGCGGACCCGACCATTATTCGAAAGTTGGACCCGAACCCGGCTGGGAAGACAGACCCGATTGCACCCGATCGGCACATATTGCACAGCAAATGCTATTAAGTCAATAAACAAGTTGCGGAAAAAAACAACCTTTTTGCCTTAACTACTGTTAGTAGCCCTCTCCCTGACTGCGATGCATACAATCCTCCTTGCCAATACATTTCCATCCATGTTAGGCTGTTCCTCTCTCTTGCTGTCTGAAAGAGCTTCTTAATCCACTCATTATTCCAGCTTTAAAAGTACTTGCTGTCACGGAGACGGATGACTAATGCAACTTAGCAGTTTTTTTTTTTCATCTCGAGTCAACTTCGACTGTTACGTTTACCCTTTTGAACTACAATAACGATACTTTTTGTTGGTTGTAATAAAGACTCGGAGCAAATTTTTTCTTAGCAAAAAACGCACAGAATTAGAAGTTCGTTACACTTTACTGCGTGCGTGTTCAATAACAGGTGCTTCTCTTCAGTTTTGTTTCAGCTTTTTTTTCACATCACTCATGAAGGAATCCATGATCACCGTCCGCTTGCAGTACTAATATTAACTCCGCCCGCGCTCTGTTTCTGGCGGCTGAGGTAACGCGTGTGTTTTTTTTCACCTTATTTCCCGCTCACACTTTTCTCATCATACAACCCCAAATCAGAAAAAGTTGGGACAGTATGGAAAACGCAAATAAAAAAAGAAAGTAGTGATTTCTAAATTTACTTTGACTTGTATTTCATTGCAGACAATATGAACACAAAATATTTCATGTTTTGTCTGGTCAACTTCATGTCATTTGTAAATATACATCCTTTCCTGTCATTCAGACCTGCAACACATTCCAAAAAAAGTTGGGACAGTAAAGCATTTACCACTTTGTAATGTTGCCATTCCTTTTCACAACACTTAAAAGACGTTTAGGGACTGAAGACACCAAGTGATGAAGTGTTTCAGGTGTAATTTTGTCCCATTCTTCCTGCAAACAAGTCTTAAGGTGGGCAACAGTATGGGGTCTTCGTTGTCGCATTTTGCGCTTCAAAATGTGCCACACATTCTCTATTGGAGACAGGTCGGGACTGCAGGCAGGCCAGTCAAGTACCCGTACCCTCTTCCTCCGCAGCCAGGACTTTGTAATGTGTGCAGAATGTGGTTTTGCATTGTCTTTTTGAAATATGCATGGACGTCCCTGGAAAAGATGTCTTCTTGAAGGCAGCATATTGTGCTCCAAAATCTCTATGTACTTTTCAGCATTAATGGTGCCATCACAGAAGTGCAAGTTACCTTTGCCAAGGGCACTGACACAACCCCATACCATGACAGACCCTGGCTTTTGGACTTGTTGCTGGCAACAGTCTGGATGATCCTTTTCTTCTTTGGTCCGGAGCACACGGCGTCCATTTCCCAAAAAATACCTGAAATACTGATTCATCTGACCACAGTACACTTTGTTTCCACTGTGTGATGGTCCATCCCAGATGCCTCCGAGCCCAGAGAAGTCGACGGCGCTTCTGGACACTGTTAACATAGGGCTTCCTTTTGGCACAGTACAGTTTTAACTAGCATTTGTGGATGTAACTACGTATTGTGGTACTTGACAAAGGTTTGCCAAAGTAGTCCTGAGCCCATGTGGTGATATCGCTTATAGATGAATGACGATTCTTGATGCAGTGCCGCCTGAGGGATCGGAGATCACGGTTGTTCAGCTTAGGCTTGCACCCTTGTCCTTTACGCACTGAAATTCCTCCAGATTCCTTGAATCTTTTAATTATGTTATGCACTGTTGAAGGTGAAATATCCAAATCTCTTCCTATCTTTCTTTGAGGAACATTGTTTTTAAACATTTCAATAATTTTCTCACGTATTTGTTGGCAAACTGGCGATCCTCAGCCCATCTTTGCTCCTAAAGGACTAGACCTTTCTTGGATGCTGCTTTTGTACCAAATCATAATTACAATCACCTGTTGACATCAACTGTTTCAAAACACATCATTATTTAACCAATTTACCTCATTACTAGCCCTAAATTGCTCCTGTCCCAATTTTTTTTGGAATGTGTTGCAGGTCTGAATGACAGGAAAGGATGTATATCTACAAATGACATGAAGTTGACCAGACAAAACATGAAATATTTTGTGTTCATATTGTCTGCAATGAAATACAAGTCAAAGTAAATTTAGAAATCACTACTTTCTTTTTTTATTTGCGTTTTCCATACTGTCCCAACTTTTTCTGATTTGGGGTTGTAATTTTACAAACTGCAAGTTACACGCATGCTGACTGACACTGATCTCTGGCGGGTGCGGTGTTCTCCGATCGACTCGGGTATTACACACAAAGTTAAAAAGACCCAGGACCCGAAGTAATAGATTGGGACCCGACCCGGACCCGGCTGACCATTTAAAATATAGACCCGAACCTCTAGTCTACAGGTGTGAAAACACCCTTATAGACAAATTAAAACTAGTATTGCTCTGTGCAGCGCAGTATTTGACCGAATGGGTAAAAGTGACGGTTATTTACGTCAGTTAAGGCTCATTAGCGCTAACATTCTGCCAGCTTCAAATCAGACACAGAGATGAAATAGTGCAGTAAGACCACATTTATTTGAATGAATTATAGCATGTATTTCAATTAATTGCCGATTGAGAGAGAGAGAGAGAGAGATGACAGTTGTGTGCAAGTTACCTGCTTGCTGCGTCTGCGCTTCTCTCTCTACAAACAATTACTTCAAAAACAGCGATTTTATCACCTCGTTGCGGGAGAATATAATGTAGCGATCTAGTATCTATCTTTTATTTTAGTAATAAAAATCGCGGGGAAGCATTGACAACAAGTTCATGTGTGTGTGCAGCACAATCTGCGATCTCCGACCTCTCTCTCCGTGTGTGTGTGTGTGTGTGTGTGTGTGCGAGCGAGTGATGCGTGTTGGTTAGTGTGCATCAATTAAAGCAGCGCATTAATATGGAACGGTGATTAAACGGACCTGGAACTACCTGTGCAGTTAAACAAATTTAATCAACACCTGCCAGCCAATCAGAATCGAGTATTCAGACAGACCATGGAATAAATGCAAATAAACCATTTGTAAAACCTCCACTGCTGGGCCATTCCACCGAATGGGTGCCATTTGCTTCCAAAACTCTTCAAAAAAATAAAATAAAAAAAATTCTACCTTTTTTTAAAGACTGAATCTAGTAATACACATATTTAACTATTCAAAATCTGTATTGGTGCATCTCAGGTAACTTTATTTAATTTTTTACACAATTTTTAAGTGGAAGATGGATGCATTTTTCTCAGTCCTGTTACCAAAACTCTAATGTCTTTTAAAAAGCATGTTTAAAAACATGTCAGGCATAAATTCCTTCATTTCCCCCTCAGACAGGCTTTTGTTTATTTTAAAGTTAAAATGGTTGGTTTCATGGTCAGCGTAAAAAATATTATTTTTATTGTGTGGTCATAAAAAATCACTATTTATCAATACAGAAGACTGTTAAGGTGTAGATTTTTCTAAAGATAGCACAAACAATTTTTTTTTTCATTTAATGGTGACTGAGAAAGCTTCAAGCAGAAATATGAGATATCAATTTTCTATGATGTAAAAAGGTATTTATTCGCAAGTTTTGAACAATGAAAGGATAAATTATGCTAGACACAAACTTAACTTAAAAAATAGTGGTTTAACTTTATTTTTTAAAGAAAAAACTATTTAGTAACAGGAATTAAATGGGTAACAGGAAGGAGTATCCATTATATTAGTATACAGGTTTTAGTATACAAATAATATATTTTCAGTTTTTCTGTGAATATTGTTTTCTTATTGCTCAGCTCACAAACGCCATTCCATAAATGAGTCTAATACATAATTGCCACAGGACAGAAATTGTCAAGTACATTTTCTGTCATACTTGCAGGAATGTAATATAAAACAACAATGCAGGAACAACCATAGGTTTTCTGTGGGCAAAAGCATTGTCTCAGTGTGGATAGAAGGCCAAAACATTGAGAAAAAGATGCATTTTCAAATTTATCTAGATTAGTATGGATGTATCTTAATATTTACATTAATAAATCAGATGACACTACTCACTCCTGTTACTAGTACTCAGTTTCTATATATAAGTATAGGCTATATGAGTAACATGACTGAAAGTAACAGGATTGTGATTTTAGGATAAAATTAGCAAATACATATAATCTAGCCACATGGTGTACATGCTAATATTATGAGAATACACAGCAAATTATAGTGATTCACCAAAGATTTTTATTTTTTAAATAAACAAGTAACATCTAGGAAATAATTTAGGTAACAGGACAGTATATTTATAATGACGCACCCAGCCACCGTTACAATATCATTAAATATACAGAAAAGAAAATAAGACCGCATGCTTTCGATCATTTCATTGCCTTCAGAAGGTCCAGATGTTGCAATATTATGTTGAAAATGTGTCTTGTGGAATTTTCCCAGTGTTTTAGAGGGGGAATGTGTTAGGGTAACAGGACTGAGAGGAAACTTGGGGACACGAATACAATGTGTATTTTATCCCAAATATTATACATTTATTTTGAAATAAATGTATTTAAAGCACAGATGGGATATGGAGGTACACAAAAATGCAAAATGATTTCTGAAGGATTTTAAACTAGGGCTGTCAATCGATTAATTTTTTTACTCGTGATTAATCGCATGATTGTCTGTGTGCGCGAAGAGAGCAAGATCTTGCGCAGGTCTTGCTCAGTACCGGTGATTCTCAGAAACTAGGTTTGGGCACTTTTTTGAAGGGAAAAAAAGTCGCTAAAGGGGTCTGCAATGTTGCTAAGTTGGCAACACTGTGCATCTCCATTTCTCCAACTACAGGTTGGGCCACGGGTCAAACAGAAAATACGCGCTGCGCTAATCGCGCGTTAAAAAAATTAGTGCCGTTAAAATGAATTTGCGTTAACGCGTTATTAACTTAATTGCTTAATAATAAAATGTATTTTATAGTTAATTTTTATGCATGTTCTGGGGACACAAATGGCACCCATTCGGTGGAATGGCCTTGCTGTGATTGAGTAACATCTTTGCCTATGAGATAAGTATTACATGTAGACCTCTTTTGAAAACTTTAGTATGTTTTTACTATTACAGTTGCCAAGATCATGAATTTTGTTGACAGAGTATTATATTTATATCTACTCCCACTGAGTTTATATCTCACAATTCTGACTTCATCTCAGAATTGCGAATTTGTATCACAATTCTGAGAAAAAGTCACTCCTGCCTTCACTGCAGGTGTTTGGCATCTCAATAGAGCCTCTTTCTTGGAGCAGTGTAAATAGCGTCATTGACTGAATGCTTGTTTTGGTGCCATTGCTGAACTGTAGTGATTGACAGCTCCAGTGATTATAAAGAGAGTCCTCTTTGCTTACTTTCTTTATATATAATTTTTTGTGTAATTGTAAAATTTGTGTAACAAATGTAACTTTGTTTTCCATTTATTGCTTAAAGGTGCAATAAAAACAGTTGATTGTCTTCAGAAACATTTTTGTTATGCTGGTTGAAAGTCTCCACATCCTGATAGCAATCACAAAGTTAATTGGTCTAAATTTTGTTATATGTATTTATATCGTCTGGAAGGTGTAGGACCATGAAATGTAAAGCATTACGATAGGAAGAAAAGAGAACCTAATACTGAGCCCTGTGGCACTCCATACTTGTGTGATAAAACATCTTATTCCATGGTCTTTAGGTGTCTGAATACTGGATTCTGATTGGTACACACAACTGGCGATAATTAAGGACTATATGCAGTAAAACCGTTTAATGCACAGGTAGTTCCAAGTCAGTTTAATCACTGAATTATTTCTATACCATTAATGCGCTGTCCTTTAATTGATGCTAACACTAACTCAACACACATCACTCGCATGCACACACACACGGAGCAATACATTTTATAGAGAGAGAGAGGTCTGAACCCCACCACCACTCCAGATCGCAGATTGCGCTGCACACACACAAACTTGTTGTCAACGCTTCCCAACATGATTTTTGAAAATTAATAAAATAAAAGAATTATCAAATATTCTGCTGGATACTGAAACATAGGCCGCTAGAAACATTATATTCCCCAGAAACAATTCGAGGTGAATATCAAAAATCGCTGTTTTTGAAAATAAGTAACTGTTTATAGAGAATTACTTAAAAGAGACGCGCAGACGCTGAAGCATGCAGGTACACACAACGGCTGTCAAGGAAATAGCAAAAATTTCTCTCTCTCTCTCTCTCTCTCTATCGATCGATAATTAATTGAAAGTACATGCTATAATTCATTCAAAATAAATGTGGTCTTACCGCACTATTTAATCTCTGTATCTGATTTGAATTTGTGGGCCACAACAAATTATAGTGATTATTTGGTATAACTGCAGTAGTAGTTATTTCATAATTTTTCTTGAACCTTAACTAGTAGATAATTAATAGTAGTTCTTCAGGAGGTATGACAGAAACATTAGTTATTGATGAGAACGTTACTTAACTCATAAAATGTATTACAACTGAAGTTAACACAATTCCTTAGTAGTTAAGAGTAGTGAGTTAAGTGTTAATGAATAATTCTGTTAGTTTTTAATTCCTTATTTGTTATCATTAAGAAACAGTATTCAAAGTGTTACCCAAACATTGCACTGCAAAGAGCAACACTAGTTTTAACTTGTCAATAGAATAAGCGGGATAATCAACGGCTAGCCGTGCATTAAAGGATTTCGCGTTGGGGGGTTATTTGCCTCCTCATCGTGCATTAAAGGATCTAGCTGTTGATTATACCTTACATGTCATAGTCTGAGTTGTTGAAAAATCTAATAGCACTTGTTGAAAGATGCCATGACTAGATGCCAAAAGTAAGTTATTTGTTTATAAATTTAATAAGCATAAACAATGAGGCTTAAATCCTGACTGATAACAAATTGAAGAGTAAATAATATGCTAAAGAAGTTCTGAGCTTAGTGGGTATTTTTTATTCAGCATACATGCCTAAATGTTTGATGTCTTTTGTTTTGTGTCATTGTTAACTTCTATTTGTCTCTTTTCACCTCAGACCTGATGGTGATGAAAGAGGAGAGTGAAGAATTGGATGAAACACAAGAGAAAGACCATCATGATTTCACAACTGGAGAAAAATCATTTAGTTGCTCACAGACTGAAAAGACTTCCTCACGAAAAAGAGCTAAAAAAACTGAAATTATAAGTGACTTCTCCTGCCAGCAGTGTGGAAGGAGTTTCAGAAAAAAAGGATACCTAAAAAGCCACATGAGCATCCACACTGCAGAGAAGCCATACACCTGCCCTCAGTGTGGAAGAGGTTTCACTCGACATGGAAGCCTAAAAAGGCACATGAGCATCCACACTGGAGTGAAGCCGTATACCTGCAAACTGTGTGGAAAGAGTTTCACAACAGAACTTAACCTAAGATATCACTGGAACAGTCACACTGGAGAGAAGCCATTCACATGTGATAAGTGTGGAAAGAGTTTGGGACACAAAACAAACTTTAAATGGCACATGATGCTTCACTCAAGAGAAAACTGTTTCACATGTCATCAGTGTGGAATGACTTTTACAGACAGTAAACACCTTGAGAATCATGTCAAAAGTCACACTGGAGAGAAGACTTTCATGTGCTATCAGTGTGGAAGAGATTTTACACTTAAAGGAAACCTTCAGACTCACTTGAGAATTCACACTGGAGAGAGACCTTTCACCTGCACTCAGTGTGGAAAGAGTTTCACATCTAATGGAAACCTTCAGACTCACATGAGAGTTCACACTGGAGAGAGACCTTTCATGTGTCTTCAGTGTAAAGAGAGTTTCACATATCAAAGAGACCTGAAGCATCATTGGAAAACTCGTTGTAGAAGTGCATTGCAGTGTACTAGGGTTAGGTCTTACGACACTATACCAGCTGAAGTATCATGATACCCTACAGCACTGGTCTCAAACTCAATCCCTGGAGGGCCACAGATCTGCACAGTTTAGCTCATGGGTGGGCAAACTCAGCCCTTCCAGGCCACTTTCCTTTTAGCCACTCCAACCCTATTCAAACACACCTGAACCAGCTAATCATTGTCTTCAAGACTACTAGAAGGCTACAGGCAGGTGAGTTTTATCAAGGTTGGATCAAATATCTGCAGGAAAGTGGCCTGGAAGGGCCAAGCTTGCCCATCACTGGTTTAGGTCCAACCCTAATCAAACACACCTGATCCAACTAAATAAGGTCTTCAGGGTCACTAGAAACTTACAAGCAGGCGTGATTTGGAGCTGGTTGGAGCTAAACTCTGCAGAGCTGTGGCCCTCCAGGAATTGAGTTTAAGACCTCTGCCCTACAGTATTGTGCTAATATAATAATTGAGTCATTGAATCCTTTAACTGATCCGTTCAAAACCGCTGATTTATTCAGGAATGAAGCAAATACATTTTTTATGAGTGGTTCAGTGAATCATTCGCCTAATTTGTTCAAAAACACTTGAAAAATCTTGTGAATCTCTATCTAATTGCTAGTCCAGGTTTGGCTGACAGCTGCTGAATGATCAGTCTTGTTTTTGAAACTCTCATTAGTTCTTAAAGGCATGTTGTTTCTTGAAAATGTCATTCTGTTTTCTAGGTACACACCATCCTGTGTGCATTTTTCATATCGGTGATCACCTGTGTAACCAGGACTCACGACTTGGGGGGGCTTTTATATTTCTTGAGGGGGCCGAATCGGGTGGGGGGTGCAGTTGGTTTCAAGTAAAGGCCCCGCTATACTTCAAACAAAGTTCGTTTTCATTCTTCATTTGGGGGCAAAAAGAAGTTTGAAAAGGCTGAGCGACGGTATACTGTTTTTGAACATTCCAACACCCCCGTGCTGCTGGAGGCGGGCTGTAGATTAATGTAAATTAATTAATGTAGATTAATTGCGACGCTCGCGCGTCTGCCCCAATCACAACAAGGATGCAATGAAGGTGTATCTAGGTCTTTTATTAAACTGGATAAATTATGACACGTTTTTATATTTTATGTTGATGTTATTTTTTTTGTTATCAACATTTTTTTTTTTTTTCACACACAACAACACAACATAACATCCACTCAAAACAACAGACACACACTCCATGTTTTAAAGGTCCAATCAAAGGGGAGAGAGAGAGGGAGGGAAAAAGTAACAACAAAACAGGTCCTTCCTTTATATAATCACATATGTTTACTAAAAAAGTAATAATAATATGCAATTCAATATGCCTCTCCACACACGTGCGGCTCACACCAGCTCCACATCATCGTCCTCCTCGCGGCCGCAAAACAGCCTTCTCCTTTGCATTAAGTTTCAGGAAGACGTACACTTGTATCAGCAAAGCAATCAGTCCGCAGTGAGGAAGACAAAACCAGGTCTACATGCGTCCACAGATCCATGACCACAGGACACTCCCAAAACACATGAAGAAAAGTAAGACGCAGTGTTACATATCAGGACACCAGAAATAGAATTACGGTGTAAGTATTCTAACACACAGGTTCGTTCAACAGCAGAGTTCAAGCCCATCACAGTCGGTAATAAAATACTTAGAGTATACATTAAATATACATAATCTCAAAATTGTATTCAACAAATGAAGAGAAGCAATATCACTCCCATTCTGTAAATGACATGCAAACGCTAGTGTGCGTTATAGATATCAAAACAACTAGATGAAAAATCCCCTTAAAAACAAGGTAAAGTAAATAAAAGCATGAATATCTGTTGTAAAGAATAAAAGCATCACAGACAGAGATGACCAACAACTATAGATAATGAATAGGATTTGATTGAAATGTGTATGTATATGTGGGTATGGATATGAATAAGAATTAATATAATTTGTTTGGGTAATTTGTTTTATTATTATTTGATTTAATTTATTTTTTGAGCTGAACACGCAGCGCTGGCTATATAGATTTTCATTGAGAGGAGGGGGTAGTAATTAGAGTATCTGGATCGAGTTCACAGTAGGTGACGGTAATGCGTGAAATTGGCGCGATCCGCCAAAAAAAAGGGAAGAAGAAGAAGAGCAGAGAGGACTTTTATTTTGCTCGGGCGGCGTGACGTCATAAGGTTGCGCGTGCTCCCGCGTCTGTTGTGATTCGGCTCAAGAAAGGTCTGTGTTTTTAAGCATTTAAACTGATAGAAACCGTTCAGTCAATTGTATAGTTTTTAAGTTTGAATTATTTGCTATTGAATGTAACATTGTAATGCTTTATCTAACGTTAACATACGTTATTTTGTGTGAGTAAACGCACGTGCACACGAGTAACAGAAAAGATGCGTCTCATTTCGTGTGTCCTGAATCAGTTTATCATCAACACTAACGCCCGTTTCACACCGCAAGCGTGAGCGGCGCAGAAGCGTTGCGTATGCAGAGCGTGAGCAGCGCGCGCCCATTGTGCTTTCATACTGGCAGCGTTTGTCGCGCGCAGCTGAACCGCGGCTTGTAGGCTAGTACAATACAGATGAGTATCATCATTTCAGTCATATTTTACAGCGTTCTCCTCCGAACACTGTGTCTGTGTGCCATGTGCTTTGGTGTATGATATGGCCAGCATACTCTGTGATGCGACCGAGTCCCCCTGCCCTCTGTCCCACACACATGTAAATAACATATATTATATATAGGTAGTTTACACGATAAACTTGAGACAAGTTTTCAAGATGTGTAGCTATACGAAAAAATTGCCGACCCTGTCAGGAAAGATTTTGTCTGACCCTTCTCACATTTTGTATGAGGAATATTAATTTTTGCCATCTAACAGAAGACTTAAATATGCTAGATTGAATTGGCTATGTTACGTAAATCTTTTGTGTATCAGTCTGTAAAATTAATAAATCAGAATTGGGGGTTCAAATAGGGCTCTGTAAAATAGACAGAACTCACTATTCTAATGCACTGTAGCCGTATGTTTATTATACTGTTGTTGTTTTTCTGTATTAAGGTGCATCTATTGTATTGTTTGTGTAGTAATTATTGATGTGAGACACGCTGTCGTCAGATCCAAGACATATTTTAGAACGAATTCCAACAATAAAGTGTAATTGGATTGAATAATTGAATTGAAAAAGTAATATTAAAACTAACAAATCCTCTAGTTTTATTATTTAACAGACCTTTGAAGTTTGGGCAAAAACTCGTGGAAGTGGTGTTTTCGTGCATTTTTTTTCATATGGTGATTGTGAAACACGAAACGCATCACTTACATGACTTTGTGGTCAAATTTGTTATTTTTAATGTTAATCGGGTCAATTTTTATCAAGAACAATGCACTGTGACTTTAATTCAGCGTAAGCGGCGCAGCAAAAATAGACTCGGCGCCGAAATGATCGCGGCACTGCCGCTCCTGCTCTGCTCCTGCTACGCGCTGCCGCGCCGCTCCTGCGTGCTGTGTGAACGCTCTCATCCGTTAACATGGGCGCCGAAAAAAATACGCGCTGCTTACGCCCTGCAGTGTGAAACCGGCGTAATTAACTCACTTCTAAGTAGTAACGGAGAAACTGAGCTTTTTGAGACTCGGATTGAATCGGTTGCTTCTCAAATGATTCAGTGACTCGATTGAATCTCCGCTCGCTGATCACCTGCTGGTCTAAACTGTGTAAATGCAGCGAGAACAACAAACACAACTCTTACAAACCAGCTGAAAATGTTCTCATATATATATCTCTCAACTAAATATGGGGCTGTCTGTGTAGTTTGTGCTCTTTTCTGAATTAGCAGCGCTAGTTTTGAGTGTTTTTGTCTAATCAGGTGATTTAACTCTGACTCCCTTACTAGTGTGCTGACTACTGAACTAGGGAGCTGATGGAGAGATTTAGTTTGGGTTTTCTCTCTGTTCATTGTTCTCTTCATCTTAAACACACAGAAAAACTCCTGCTGAAGCGACTGAGATCCACGTGACACACGGTTATAAAGATGGAGATTATTAAAGAGGAGAGTGAAGACTTCAGGATTGAAGCAGTATTCAGTCTGAAACAAGAAGAGACTGAGGAACAAACAGGTTGGTTTCTTTCTCAAAGCTCGACTCACTCATCTGATCCAGTTATTAAATAATAAAGGTACAAAGCAGGTTAAGTTAAATGTACAAATAATTATAAAATGCTATAAGATTGCAAAGAATAATAAGAATAGGCTAAATGATGTAACATCTCTTGCGCGTCGCACTCAGCAAATCTTGCACTGATATTGTAATGAATGGGACGCACTCCTGCATTTAATGCGGCTGCAATTTTTTTTGTTTTGTTTTACTCAAATTGTATGAAAGTGAGTAAAGAAGGCCCTCTTTAAAATCACTGAAGTTGTCAATAAATGAAGCTCTTTTACATCGTGTGCATTTAGTTGATTATAACGAGAGAACTTGAGTTTAAACGTGAGGACATTTTATTAGTCCGTCCCTTCTTTTCAGTTTCAATGATTTAGCTAAACTGTGGCCAGGTTTAATTTATTTGTTTGTTTTAGTTAGGCCTAAATAATGGGAGCAAAATTATACAGTTCCTCACGTTTTGCTAAAATAAAGGAAATAATTCATAAAACACGCAACAATTTCTTGATCAGTGAACAGATATCTTTTCCTCAAGTAGTTCTCTGTCAAAATAAAGGACAGGTAAGGTAACCAATAGCCTTACAATGCATGTGTGTGACAAAAATGCATGCTGTTTTGTTAAAGGTATTTTAAAATATAAACTAAAAATGTACTTGTGACAAATATTAAGTAATGTGAGCATATTGACATTTTGCATAGTATAGCCTAGCTTACTGAAATAGGCTACCACTTTTAAAGCTCAGATGCAAAGTAAACCATAATTTATTTATAGAATAATATAACAGGATTCATATTATATCAATAGTACTGCACACGTTATGTTTCAAATCTAAAATATGGTGTAATACTATGTGTGTAGCTTAGAGTAAATATAAGCACAGGCTCAAAGGCTTGACATTTATCCTGCTTGAATTCGTTCTAAGAAATGCACATAACTTCATAAGTACTAAATATTTTAACTACAGTGTTTTTCTTTCATTTTCTGCCGACTGCAGCCGTCAAATGTAACACATCGGCGAGGTAAAGCTGACGGCTATTTGCAAAAATGTTCTTTAATGCGTTTATTTGATAACTTGTGGTTAAAACGCCACTCAGTGGTCAAAAGCTGCAAATACACTTTGCAGACGCGGCGGCGGCGGTGCCTACTGCGGTAAAAAGCACACTTTGGTTGGCCACCTACTGTACGAATTCACACTGGAGAGAAGCCTTATGCATGAACTCATGAATGCATGTGGAAAGAGTTTCACTGAAAAATGGAGTCCTAAAATCCACATGAGAGTTCACACTGGAGAGAAGCCATACACATGCCAACAGTGTGGAAGGAGCTTCACAACAGCAATAAACTTCTGTGGCCTGTAGCACGAAGCGAGATGAACAAACTCAGAGTTGCAGAGTAAGAGTGACAAAACCCGAAAAAGCCAACCTGGTTTCAGGATGAGTCACAAGGCTGATATAAACAAAACTCAGAGTTTGAACCAGTTTGAAAAAGCCAACCTGGTTTGCAGCAAACAGATCACGGGAACAGGATCAGTTTGATTCACTTCTCGCGAGAGTCAGCGCAATTCATTTTTCTGCTGAAGATTAAGAGATGTCGTATACAAAGGAATCAACTGAATTTAATTATTTATATATAGTGTCACACAGAGCTCAAATTTAATTTAAATTCGAAGCTTAAAATTAATTGTCACTTCATATAGTAATTAAATGAATATATTATATGAATTAAACAATTACAATTAATGTAATATTAATATAATAGATAAATAGCTGCAAAAGTCTGCAGTTTTGTCTCTAAAATTCTGTGACTGTACACTGCTTTAGATCTGGAGCGAGACATACGAGGGAGTGGCTTCATTGCATTAGATGTCACTTTGCTTTCAGCTGATTGGTCCAGTTTGGGTTTGCGATGTCTAACCCAGAACAAAACCTGCAGGGTAGCCGTGTAGCATAACTTACCATAGCAACGCAATCCGCTAAGAACCAACCCATCTTCTTGAGCCCGAAAACTCAGTTTGCTCAAACTAACATGAACTTACCTGGGTAAAAGCCTACACCGGCTTCTTGTTACAGGCCACAGTTGTCACATGAGAATTCACACCGGAGAGAAGCAGTTTACTTGAGATCTGTGTGGAAAGAGTTAAAAAAACGAAAGAAAAAAAACCACACAAATTGACCAGGGGCCCGTTTCAGAAAGGAGGTTAAGTGAAAACTCTGAGTATCTTACGCACCACTGAGAGTATCTTCCACTGAGTATCTACCACTGAGAGTATCTTCTCGCACCACTGAACTCTGACCCACACACACCCACACACACACTGTGACAAGCACCGGTCACTTTGTACAGCATTGGACTGACCTCATTCAACTACCTCTTCTGACAGTCTGAATAAAAAAAGACAGCTCTTTGTCACTTTAAATAGAATAGTCTTGATAATAGGGATGGGCGATATGGGCTTAAAAATATATCACGATATTTCTGTTATTTATTGCGATAACGATATCAATGATGATAATTCAGGGAATCCTGTTTCTTTAGAGAAAAGTATTATCCTTCCTATTTTTACCCCAAATAGGGTGTTGTGAGCATTACTGAGTACACACGTAATGCAATGACTGTTTAATTCATACTGGAAGCCGGAGGGCGCTCTTGCGCAGAAACTTCACACATCCATAGCAGAAGTAATAGACTGACGACGCTTCATGAAGGTATCCAGTTATCGCTGAATAAAACGTACAACGGAGATAAGAGAAATTTTAACTGATGAAACTTGAAGACAATAAACATACGATTGCACAAAATATATGGTTTATCTGTGTTCTTCAATCTTGGGTATTTTTATAAGGAAAGTATATTTATAATGCAATGCTAATCGACATAGCCTTTATCGCTGTATATAATACTATCATTTTGTAATATGAAACCACGTCTGGTCACAAAAAGAAGTATTTAAAACACTCGAATATGTTAAGTTCATTTGGAGGAAAAGCATGTCAATAAATGATATCTTTGTTGGACAACAGGTTTGTAAACAGGCTCATACACATGCAAAACTGTATCGCACACATACTGTACTACATTTATTCAGACCGATTTTTTTTTGAGCACTGTCCAGCCCTAACCAAACCAGTTACAGATTGTAAAAGGAGCTCGAGCTCATCATTAAGCGATATACTCCTCAGTTTCACGTCTGCCTTCCGCGATGTCGCTCCGCACTGTCGCACGCAGAAATATGTCAACAACTAGACTTTATCGTTATTATCGCGGGAAGACTAATTCTTATCCTGGGGAGAACTTTTACCGGTATATCGCAAACGATAAGATATCGCCCATCCCTACTTGATAAGCTCTTTGCACTACACCATTTATATTCTGCACTGTTTGTTTATTTCACTGGTTTGCACTATCTACCATGTGCCTTATGCTACTTTATCCATTTTTTATTTTGTTTTATTTTATTTTTTCTACATGTCCTTATTTGTATATTTATAATAGTTGCATTTTTATATATATATATTAGGGCTGTCAATCGATATTTTTTTTTTAAATCGCGATTAATCGCATGGTTTTCATGAGTTAACTCGCGATTAATCGCAATTAATCACACATTTTTATTTGTTCTAAATGTACCTTAAATCAATCCTTTTTGGATACACAAAAGGTACACAAATATGGATGCTTTATGCCAATGTACACTATATTGCCAAAGGTATTTGGTCGCCCCCTTCTAATGAACATGTTTGACTACTTTAGTAATTTCTATGAGTACAAATCTTAATGTTAAAGCATATAATGATATTCTAGGAAATTATGTGCTTCTAATATTATAGCAACAGTTTGGACTCTTTTCTATTCTAACATGACAATGTCTCTGTGTATAAGACAAGGTTCAAAAAGAAAATGATTGATTCAGTCAGTGTGGAAGAACTTGACTGGTCTGCATAAAACCAAGTCCTAATCCCAGTTTAACACCTCTGGTGTGACTGTAAATGCAGACCTTGAGCCAAAAACTCATCACCAAACACCACTGACTTGTACATATGGTTTCAGTCATTTTAGACACTTACAAAACTGTTGCAACAGAGATGAAATACAATTTTTTTAAATACATGAATTATGTTCCCATTGTTGTTGCCACAGATTTGGAAGTGCATTTTTCTGTTCTAAAGAAGGGGGTGCCAATACTTTTGTCTATATAGTGTATATACAAGTCATTGGTGTTTGGTGATGAGTTTTTGGCTCAAGGTCTGCATTTACAGTCACACCAGAGGTGTTAAACTGGGATTAGGACTTGGTTTTATGCAGACCAGTCAAGTTCTTCCACACTGACTCAATCAATCATTTTCTTTTTGAACCTTGTCTTATACACAGAGACATTGTCATGTTAGAATTGAAAAGAGTCCAAACTGTTGCTATAATATTAGAAGCACACAATTTCCTAGAATATCATTATATGCTTTAACATTAAGATTTGTACTCATAGAAATTACTAAAGTAGTCAAACCTGTTCATTAGAAGGGGGCGACTCAATACTTTTGGCAATATAGTGTATGTTTATTATTATTGAAACCATAGTCAACATAAAGCATGAAGAGTAGACATGTTTCAAAGGTCATAGATGTTTTTCAAAGAACTTCTTCATGTCTATTAGACACATGAAAAAAGAAATTCCAGGTTCCCATTACTTCTCTTTCTTTGCACTGAGCAATTTACTGACACAAACCTGTTTATATTTTCACACAACAGGGCAGCTCTTCTTATGAAAATGCAAAATGTACATTTATTATTTATTATTACATTTGTTTCCCTATCTTTGCCCACATACTGTATTTTGATGAAGCTAAATTCTCAATAAAACTGGTATATTTTACTGTTTCTGTTGTCAGACAACGGAATGAATATGAAATAGTGACTGAAACGCGACCCATTAAGACTAGACTACATAACCAGCTCTCCCTTCCAAGATGTTAATCTGCACAAAAAAAATCATGATAATCGCACCGTCGTCTGATGAAATCAAATACACATAAGATAAAGACAATAGCTGTGCTGTGATTTCAGCTATACTTGAATGTAAAATTAGAGAAGCAACATAATATCTGTGTTTAACTGAATTAAAGCGCTGCTCCTCTCTGCCGATCGCTGAGCAGACGCAGAGAGAGAGAGAGGTGTGTGCGCGCTGAACAGAGCAGACACACAGAGGGAGATAGAGAGAGGTGTTTGCGCGTGCTGGGAGAGCAAGACCTCGCGCTCGTGCAGTACCGGTGATTCTCAGAAACTTGGTTTGGGCGCTTTTTTGAAGGGAAAAAGGTCGCTAAAGGGGTCTGCAATGTTGCTAAGTTGGCAACACTGTGCATCTCCATTTCTCCAACTACGGGTTGAGCCACGGGTCAAACCGGAAATGCGCGTTAAAAAAATAGTGCCGTTAAAATGAATTTGCGTTAACGCGTTAACTTTGACAGCACTAATATATATAAATATATATATATATATATATATATTTGATTTGTACTTATCTGTATTTTTGCGTTCTACTGTTAGTGTTTAGTGTTATCTGTATGCACCAGGGAGTAAGAGTAACGCAATTTCAATTCTCTGTATGTATGTACGGTACATGTGGCAGAATTGACAATAAAGCTGACTTTGACTTTTTTTTACTTTGTCTTTTAGATGAAAAGTGTTCTAAGATATTTAGTCTTGTTTCCTGGGGGATTTTCCTTTTAAGTGCATTTTACATAAAGCAAGTAAAATTGTCCACCATAGGGTAAGAAAAATAATCTTAATGCAAACAGAAATAAGAATATTTTTTATTTCTTACCCCATTGGCAGATAATTTGCAAAATAAGAAAAATGCACTTTAAACATCGGAGATGCAGAGTACATTATAAGTCCGCTGTATGCAGATTTTAAGGAAAGTGTGCATCCCCCTCACACTCATTCTGAGAATGTTTTCATGAGCACAAATCTGTCAAAGAGGATTTTCACAGGACTGTAAATCAGTGGTGTAAAAATCTGTTTAAATGAGGCTAATCTGATAAATGACGTTCACTTGATAACATCTTTCTGTGACCTCTGGAAGTAACCCAATAATCAGAATTTCCTTCAGGATTTCCAGTGTGGTTGGATGCATTGATGACAAGCATAACTCCATCATCACACCTTCTGAAAATGAAACTAATTACTGTATGCAATGGAAGGAGATGGAGGAGTAGTAGCAACGAGATGCCGTAACCACAGCTGTTAAATCAATACAAATTATTCACAATTTTTATGGTCATCTTTATTTCCTACAAATACAAAAGCAAAAGTTATTCTTTTTACTTTTGGATTTTAGAATTCTTCCAATACTTGAGCATCTCCTCTTCATCTGTCAGTGGTGCTGCTGCAGGTTCTCCCGGATTAGGGAATATTTAATTATTTGAAAAGAGTGTTAAACAATGGAAAAAGCGGCAGCGCATTGAAATAGACACTGAATGATATTTAATGTCAAATGTTTGTAAAGTCATTTAGCCCACACCCATGAACCTTTCATGCTTAAAGCCTAACTTGATTGAATAGTGTTTTTATACTTAATTTTTAGCTGCTACCACGTTCTTGATTCTTTTTTCTGTCTTTTTCCTTTTTTTGGACATGGCATGCCATTAAAATTAATATTAGTTCAATAATTTACAGTTTTCACCTCTGATATTATAACATTTATTAAGTTATTGACAGTTATTAAGAATTAAAGTTACGTATTGACTCGGACGTACACGGACGTCTTTTTGGCGGGAGCTGTTGCCATGGTGAATCGTAATTTCACAGCTCCACTGATCATGACTTTTCATAGTTGTAGTGCACGTGCTAAACTCAGAGTCAACCTACTCAGAGTTGAATAAACTAACACAATTCAGCCGTTCTGTAACAGAAATCTCTTAGAGTTCCCATCTCACGGTAAGTCAACTCAGAGTTCAAGTTTAAACTCAGAGTTGGTTGAACCTCCTTATTGAAACGGGCCCCAGGTAAACATGAACTGAGTCTCCACATGCATCACAGCCATTTTGGGTCCGTTTACACCTGGTCACTTCATGCGTTTTTTCTGATTGGATAGCTATCCAAAAAGAGCCTCTTCTCTTTGGCTCTCAACGGAGGCGGTCGCATTTTTCTTGCTCCCCATCCTCTCCCTTTTTTCCCTCCCTGCCTGCTCTCTTGTCTCGTCTCGTATCGTAATACTTGAGAGACTCTCTCTGCATTGCTCCTCAAAACCTCAAACTGAAAAATCATGGATTTGATCAACTGGTCTCTCAACGCAATTGACACCATCTTCTCGACGAGAAGCACGGGCTCGGGGGAGCCTAATTGTCCTGACGGAACATACCCCGCTGGCTACACGATGGACGCGTGTCGTGTGTTTAGCGGCTCTTTCTGTGGAGGACATCAAAGATATTTATCTATTCGGAACCACGATAACAGGTCTTCTGCTGATTGGATTAGGCTTTGCCCTGGGTTATCGAAGAATTAAGGAAACGGGAACAGCTGTTCAAAGCCTCACAAGGCTGCCCGTCATGATTGAAGCAATGAGCAGAGCGGTCAGCATTGAGACTGAGACTATTAACCGCAATATGGTTTCTATCACGGAAAAGCTCACGGCTTTGGAAAGAAAAATTGACGGAGACCAGAACGGACAATGAGAGTAGCTGTGAAATTGGAATGCGGTTACTCGCCCTAAGACTAAACAAGCACAATCTTATCTTTTCCGGCTCCCCTCTACCAGAACTGGCCTTGGACAAGGCCGTTGGTAGGAAAACAACCCTGAGAAGCACCGCAGGGAGACTCTCTCTGCGTTCCTCCCCCATTCCTCAGACACCTGCTGATTACACATACACACATATACACACATACTGATTACAAACTATTACACATACAGACACATCCCCAGAACCCCCGATCCAACGCCTCCGTCGCTTTGATCCGCCAGCCTGACAAACGGGTCTGTGACTAGCGCTGCTGGGTTAGCGCTGGACCGGATGGCTGCTGTTGGAGCTGGATTACCTCCCCTGTTGCATAGTCGTGTGTCTGTATTATGTGCTTTTATGCTGAGGTGTTTTTTCTGTTCTCACACTGTACTCCCCCCCCCCCCAAGGAGTATAGTCTGGGGGTTATTTTTTCCATCTCTCTTTCCTCTTGTTTATGCTGTAAATTTCTTAAACAAACCCCTGCATTTCACTGCTGATTGTACTTGGTATGATTGTGTATGTGACAAATAAATACCTACTACTACTATCCGATCCTGAAAAGACCAGGTGTAAATGCCCTCCGAAACGCATTCGAGATGGATATAAATCCGATCGCTCAAACCACTTCAGGAGGTGTTCTGGGCCGCATTCCAGGCGATACTGGACAAATGCATCTGGTTGGTGAAACCACATATGCTAAATTTACTCCTCCGAAAATATTAAAATAATAAACGTGTGAGAGCGTTTTATAGGCTATATGGCATGTTATGGTATATGACTGCGCTAATGCAACAAGCGTCAACTGCAGACGAGTAAGCTGAGCATCTCTTCAGAAAGCCGACGCGCAAACTGCCGCGAATGAAACTGAAAGTAAAGTCAAAGTCAGCTTTATTGTCAATTCTGCCACATGTACCGTACATACATACAGAGAATTTAAATTGCGTTACTCTCTTACTCCCTGTAAGATTACTATTTTTTACTACTAATTACTATTTATTTTTTTATTTATTTATTTTTTCTACATGTCCTTATTTGTAATAGTTGCATTTTTGTGTACGTATATATACAGTGTGTATATCTATCTATCTATCTATCTATATATATATATATATATATATATATATATATATATATATATATATATATATATATATAAGGCTCTGGCTCTTCTGAGTTTGCGGAGGAAGTAGAGATGCTGTTGTGCTTTCTTGGCTAGTGCTGCAGTGTTGTTGCAGGGCTCGAAATTAACTTTTTTACTTGGTAGCACTGGTGCTCCCAACTTCAAGAAGTTAGGAGCACCAAAAAATATTTAGGAGCACCCACTGAATATTAAGGAGCAACACAACTGCCAATTGAGCGGAAGGGCTGGCAACATCCTTCCTGATTATTAAAAATCTTCATCAATTGAACCTGATCCTTAAGCTGCAGTGCTTTGTTTTTTATACATGCAATATACAGAGGCAAGATGAGAAGAAAATGCAATTTAAACTTTTCTCAAAACAGTCAGTTCCCCTCAGAAATACATTCATATAAACCCCCACTCCCAATTCAATATTTAGGATTTCCCTTCCATATTTCGCATAGTGAACGTTGAGCTTGCTCAGGCTGCTACAGTATTTTCTTTTCTTTGTGTCCGTCTTCAGCGTTAATGGCTGTTTACACACTTGGCAATATTTCCACACAAATGAAATTTTGGAAAATGATTTCAATGCAGTTTGTGCAAGTGCGGTCACAAAACCGGTCAGTTCCAAGTAGGGGTGGGCGACATGGCAAAAATCACGATTCTTTGTCATGTTAGTTTTACTATTTTGTCTGAGCAGTATGGCCAGACTAATTTCCCTATTATAAAGACAAAGCCTTTCAAGGTAACAGAATATAAACAAGAATGGTGGATATTTAGGCCAAAGTGGGTGAAGATGAAAAATCTTTGTCATTATTTTATCTTTGTTATTAAAAAATAAGAACAAAGATACACATTACAAATACACATAATATACAAATAAAATAAACAAGTGTTTTATTTTCAGGCACAACAGGCATATTTAGCAGGAGCATTCAAGAAATTGAGTGAACAAATATAAAAATAAATCCCTATATAGATTGATTCCTATTAAAGTAACAATTTTTTCAGTCAAGAGTAGTTAGTTATTTCTTTCTCTGTGTTTTGTTGTTTTAACATTAATAAAAATTCTGTCATCTGTCTGTTGATTCTGTCAGTGTTTTATAGTAATGCCATCATTTACTCACTCAAAATTAGTTTTAAACCTGAGTTTCTTTCTTCTGCTGAACATAAATGCTATTTAAAAGTTGCTGGTCCAATACTTCCGTAGTATTTTTTTTTTTTTATCCTACAATCATGTGGACCAGCAACTGTTTGATTACCCACATTCTTCAAAATATCTTCTTTTGTGTTCAGCACATGAAAGAAATTAATACAGGTTTGGGACAACATGTGAGTGAGTAAATAATGACAAATAAATTTTATAACTACTTTAATGAAGTGTTTTATTTTCCCTTTAAGAGCACGCATCTAATATACACAACGTTGTTTAAAAGTAAAAGCTGTTTACTTTTATTTTAGACATAACTAACTGATATATTACCTTGTGTGTTTTGCAGTATTAGCTCAAAAGATAACTTAGTTCAGTATTCAGGCGCTGTTAGACAGGCTTTTCAGTTCAGTGCACGGGCTCTGAAAAAGCGCACGTCAGACCAGCGCGTGAATGAAAAGCTTAGCCGGCAAGGCTTTAAAACACACGCAAATAATGTACTTTTGTGATTGTGAATAAGTGCAGTGTTTCGTGAGTGTAACTCTATCGCTGAGTTAACACTGAATGGATGTGGCGTTTACAGTACTACAGACGGCGGCACCAGAACTGCAACTGAAAGAATGTGCGCTGTTGCACTATACTACAATATTTCTTCAAAAGCAGATCGTGGAGACATTTTTATCGTCCACGATCAAAAATCGTTATATCGCACACCCCTAGTTCCATGTTAGCTACCTGTCACGTGGCACTGCTGTGCAGTAATTCGCGAACGTTTAGCAGAGAACCGTGGAGGTCGCACCACAACAATTATTTGCACTCGCACAAATGCTCCCAAATATATTTTGGAGTTGCACAGATTACATTTCAGGAGCATATGCGACCAAAGTGGTCGCAATTCCGAGCCCTGTGTTGGTCCAGGAGAGGTCCTCTGTGATGTGTACACCCAGGAACTTGGTGCTGCTCACTCTCTCCACGGTCGCACCATTGATGGTCAGAGGAGCATGCAGAGAGTGCACTCTCCTGAAGTCAATGACAATCTCCTTCATCTTCTCCACATTCAGAGAGAGAGAGTGTTGTCACTGCACCACCCGGCCAGGCGGCTCACCTCGCTTCTGTAGTTTCTCATCTCTGTTGCTGATGAGACCCACCACAGTCGTGTCATCCGCAAATTTAATGAAGAGGTTGGAGTTGTGTGACGGTGTGCAGTCGTAGGTCAGCAGAGTGAAGAGGAGGGGGCTCAGCCTACAACCTTGGGGGGCCCCTGTGTTCAGTGTGATGGTGCTGGATGTGTTACTGCTGACCCGTACTGCCTGAGGTCTCCCGGTCAGGAAGTCCAACAGCCAGTTGCACAGAGAGGTGTTGAGCCCCAGCTGGACCAGTTTATGAATGAGCTGTTGAGGGATGATTGTGTTGACTGCTGAACTGAAGTCTATGAACAGCAATCTGACATACGTGTTCGTTTTGTCCAGGTGTGTGAGGGCTGGGTGGAGGGCAGTGGCGATGGCATCATCGGTCGAGCGATTGGACCTATATGCAAACTGGAAGGGGTCCAGGGAGGGGGGGGGGGACAGACTTGATGTGTTGCATGACTAGCCGTTCAAAGCACTTCATGAGAATAGGAGTGAGTGCAACTGGACGGTAGTCATTGAAGCAGGATGGAGATGACTTCTTCGGGACTGGAATGATGGTGGTAGCTTTGAAGCATGTGGGGACAACAGCCTGGCTTAGTGAGATGTTGAAAATGTCTGTGAAGACATCAGTGAGTTACACTGCACAGTCTCTCAGTACACGCCCAGGAATGTTGTCAGGACCCGGAGCTTTGCGTGCATTGATCCTGCTGAGGGATCTCCTGGTCGCCGGGAGGAGGTGGAGTCTTCTGTGCAGTGGTGCTGTTTTGTGCCTCAAAGCGAGCAAAGAAGGCATTCAGCTCGTTCAGCAGGGGGATGGTGCTGTCACAGGTCTGTGGTGGGGGCTTGTATGGTCTGAATCCCCTGCCACAGGCTCGGAGTGTCTCTGCTGTCGCTGAAACGATGGGCTATCCTCCTGGAGTACTGTCTCTTGGCCTCTCTGATGCCGCGGGATAGGTTGGCCCTAGCTGTCCTCAGGCCCTCCTCATCTCCAGCTCTAAAGGCAGCGTTCCGAGCCTTCAGAAGTCTGTAGACCTCCCCTGTCAGCCACGGCTTCTGGTTGGCCCGGACAGTGATGGTCTTTGTGACTGTTACATCAATACACTTGGTGATGTAGGCAGTGACAGTCTCTGAGTACTCTTGGAGGTCTGTGGTGTTGTTGTATGTGGCAGCCTGCTTAAACATATTCCAGTCAGTGGTGTTGAAACAGTCTTGAAGTGCCTCTGACGACCCTTCCGGCCACACTTGTATCTGTTTGTGTGTTGGTTTGATGACTTTAACGAGCGGTCTGTATGCAGGCATTAGCATGACAGTGATGTGGTCTGAGGTTCCAAGGTGGGGGAGGGGGAGGGCCTTGTATGCTCCTCTCTGGGTGGTGTAAACAAAGTCCAGTGTATTTTTTCCCCTTGTCGACATGTTGGTGTATTTTTGGGAACGCACTCTTTAAGTCTGCGTGATTAAAGTCTCCAGCCAAGATGAGAAAAGCATCTGGGTGGGCTGTCTGCTGCTCACTGATGTGCTGGTACAAATCATGTAGTGCCTCACTCCTGTTGATGTTGTTGGAGCTGGGAGGGATGTATACAGCAACGAGCAGAATGGCTGTACAGTGCCCTCCACTAATATTGGCACCCTTGATAAATATGAGCAAAGGCGGCTGTGAAAATAAATCTGCATTGTTTATCCTTTTGATCTTTCACTCAATAAATTCACAAAATTCTAACCTATCATTGAAGTAAAACAATTGAGAGTGGGGAGAAAATCTCATGATGAAATAAATGTTTTTCGCCAATGAATGTTGGCCACAATTATTGGCACCCCTAGAAATTCTTATGAGTAAAATATCTCTGAAGTATATTCCCATTCATATTTACATTTATTAGCACACCAGGGTGACTAGGAGCATGAAATTGTCCAGCCATGACTTTCTGTTCCACAGGATTATAAATATGAGGAACAGAAAGGCCAAATTCCCTTAATCATCCATCACAATGAGAAAAAAACAAAAAATATATTTCTGATGTGAAGAACAAGATTGTTGAGCATCACAAAATAGAAAGTGGTTGTAAGAAAAGAGTTAAAACATTGAAAATCCCCATTTCCACCATCAGGGTAATAATTAAGAGGTTCCAATCAACTAAAGATGTTAAAAATCTGCCTGAAAGAGGACGTGTGTCTATATCGTCCTAATGCACGCTGAGGAGGAGAGTTTGAGTAGCCAAAGACTCTCCAAGGATCACAGCTGGAGAATTGCAGAGATTAGTTGAGTCTTGGGGTCAGAAACCTAAAAAAAAAAAATCAAACATCCCCTACATCACCACATGTTTTTCGGGAGGGTTTCAAGACAAATTCTCCTCACTCATCCAAAAACAAACTCCAGCAAATTCAGTTGTCAGACACGACTGGAACTTCAAATGGCACTGGCTTCTATTGTCAGATGAAACTGAAAAAAAGAGCTTTTGGCAGCAAACCCACCAGATGAGTTTAGTACAAACAGGGATAAAAAAGTACCCCATGTCCACGGTTAAATATACTGCTGGATCTTTAATGTTGTGGGCCTGTTTTTCTGCTGGAGGTCCTGAACATCTTGTTCAGATGCATGGCATCATGGATTCTATCAAATACCAACAGATAAAAAATCTAAATCCGACTGCCTCTGTTAGAAATCTTATAATGGGCCGTGTTTGGATCTTCCACCAGGACAACAATCCAAAACAAACATCAAAATAAACACAAAAATGGGTCACTGAGCACAAAATGAATCTTTTACCATTGCTGTCTCTGTCCTCTGACCTGAACCCTACAGAAAATGAGTGAGGTGAACTGAAGAGAAGAAGTACTAACATGGAGCTGTGAATCTGAAGGATCTGGAGAGATTCTGTATGAAGAAATGGTCTCTGATCTCTTATCAGGTGTTCTCCAAAGTCTTCAGGCATTATATGAGAAATCTCAGAGCTGTTGTGCTGGGAAAAGGACGTTGCAATAATTGGGTGCCAATAATTGTGGCCAACATGAAATAGTGAAAGCTTTTATTTCACAATGAGATCCCCCGCCCCACTTTCAATTGTTTTACTTCAATGATAGGTTGGAAATTTGTGAATTTTTTGAATGAAAGATAAAAAGGATAAACAATGCAGATTTATTTTCACAGCCGCCTTTGGTCATATTTACCAAGGGTGCCAATATTAGTGGAGGACACTGTATATTCCCTCGGTAGATAGAACGGTCGGCACTTAATAATCATAAACTCCACCAGGGGTGAGCAGTGTTTGCAGACCACAACAGCGTCGTGGCACCATACATTATTGATGTAAACACAAAGCCCGCCGCCACGTCTCTTACCTCCCTCGATGAGAGCTCTGTCAGCTCGATAGCATGTTAGCTGCTCGAGCTGAATGGTGCAGTCCGGAATGCTGTTGTTAAGCCATGTTTCCGTAAACACAAAAACACAACAGTCTCTTACAGTCCTCTGGGTAGAGCGAAGTAGTCGGATGTAGTCCAGTTTATTGTCCAAAGAGCGTACGTTCGCCAGTAAGATGGTGGGGATAGCTGGCTTGTGTGGGTTAGCCGCTAGCCTAGCTCGGATACCTCCACGCTTACCCCTCTTTTGCTTCCTCTCATGCCGCTTGTAGCGCCTCCGCTGTGGGCGAGATGCAGTAGTGGGGGTCGGTGATGGAGTAGGCCTCCAGAGCAGACCGAGGTCCCGCAGCTCTTCGGTGTGCGCTGAGTTTAACTCTAAAAATGTGGTTCTGCCGACATCGAGCAGAAACTCACGTCTGTATGTGCGCTTAAAGACAGGTAGACGAGACGAATATGTACAAAAACATTGCGACTTACAAGACAAAAAACACGAAAACACCATTCTGCCGGGAGAGAGAGAAGCCGCTGCGTCTGTTGTGGGCGCCGCCATTTTGGAACATAAGTCGCAGTGTTTGGACATTTGGAACATTAATTTCTCGTCTCGTAAGTAGTGAGACTAACCTATCTTTCCAGTGCTGATGCCGCACTCTCTCCTGTTGCGTCTCTGATATTGAAATTAGCTGATAATGAATAAAATGCAGCGCCTATGTATTGCTTTCATTGACGTGAACTCCGTTAAATTTGCATATAGCGCGGGAAGCGGATTTATATCCGTTTTGCGAAGACACATTTATGTGGCCAAGGAAGAAAAGTTTTAACAAATCGGATTTATATCCGTTTTGCAGAGAAAAGACACATTTATGTGGCCAAGTGTAATTGGAAAAGTTTTAACAAATCGGATAGATATCTGATCAGAGAAAACGCATGAAGTGACAGGCCCTTTGAGGTGTAAACAGGCCCTTTGATGTGAGTGGAATGTGAACAGGGACTCTTGTCCAGAGGCATACAATAAACTTTCAGCCAGATGTTTTGGAGCTGCTTGGAACTAAACTCTGCAGGACAGTGGCCCTCCAGTACTGAGTTTGGAGATTTATTATAGTGTTAATGTAACCATTAAAGCACTTTTTACAATACAGATTGTCAAAGCAGCTTTAGCAGCTCTAAACAATGTAATGACATGAAAAAATAGCCTAATAATTTAACAAAACTTTTATTTTTTTCGGGTCTCAGGAGGATATTTACACATGCTTTAGCGTAGTTATTTACCTGTAGTTGTTAATGACGATGGGTGTCATCAGATTTGTTCATGCTTTCATTTTTTATTTTTACTGTTAATTAGAAAGACAGACAACAGAAATACATAGAATGTGTGAACTAGCACTTATGTGAGTGCAGTGTTACTGAATGAGAATTTAAAAACGGATGTGCTCAACACTCTTACTTTTGGGTCGACACTCTTTTAGTATAGTGATATGATTTACGGTGCTGCTTTGATTTCTTGTTGATTATGGCAAAACTGCTTCTTCCACACAGAAATTCAGCTGGAATATTCCCATCAGTTTACAGATGCAGATGAGCATCAAATCATCAGTAAGAAATCTGTAAAGACTGAGTTTATTAAAGAGGAAAGAGAAGAGATGAGAGATCCAGAACACTGCAGAATCAAACACACTGAAGAACAAACAGGTTGGTCTTTATTCTTCATTAATAATGCTGACGGTTCTAAAGTTTCAAGTAGTTTTAGATTTTGTTTGTTGTAATTGGAAAAATCTTTAGAGATCTTCAATAATATAACTAAATCAAATAATAAGGGACACTTTCTATGAACTGGGTAGTTTTTTTGCAACACAATTATTTATGTTAGATAACTGTTGTTGATCAAACATGTTTAACCCTTTAGGCGCCAGGGTTTTTTTAAAAAAAATGCTGGATTTTGACGTCAAGATTTCAAAAGCTTGTGGCTTGAAAAGGCTTAAAGATAGAGATCTACTGCAAATTAGAAAAATGTTGGGCATGACCGAAAGTTTATGTGGGGTGTAAATATACTCATCTAATTTGCATATTATGACGTCAACAGGGGGCGGCCCTCTTGAATTTCATAATATTCAGGAAATAGTAGATATTAAATTGATGTTTGAACTTATTTGCATGTTTGTTTGTTTTTTTGTCTTTTTATCCTCATTCCAAATGATCAGAAAAGAGGAAATCAGCAGTAAAACAGGAGAAAGTACTAAATTATTACTATACTATATAATAGTAAAACTCATGTGAACAGTAGCCTACTTTTTGATCAGTTCATCAGTAATATTCAGGAAATAATAGATATTGAATGGATGTTTGAGCTTATTTGCATGTTTGTTTTGTTTTTTGTCTTTTTATCCTCATTCCAAATGATCAGGAAAAGAGGAAATCAACAGTAAAACGGGAGAAAGTAGTAAATTATGACTATATTACTCTGCCATAGTAAAATACATGTGTCTATTTTGTGATCAGTTGACCAGCTATCTGCCCATTCAGGTATCTAAGTGACACAGTTTATAGTTCTTGAGAGTATGGTAGACCAACCCCACACTGACTGCACCTGTACTGGCGGCCCGTAGAGCGCGCGCGATCAGAAAAAAAGACGCAATCTGGCCGATCATCAGCACCGCGGCGCGGTAGCCAGCGGCGCTCCGTGAGCTCAGAGATCAACAGCTCTCCTATGGACACTACGACCACGTCCACCCCTGCCACCCTCATCCCCGTTGGGCAAAGGGTCAAATGATCACTTGTTTGTGCTTCGTGAACTCTCTCGCCTTGCATGGCGGCACCATTGCGCTGCAAAGATGTACCGGGAGAAGCGCGATCATTAGACGGCCGATCGTCATTTCCAAAAGGCAAATATTCCCCTTCAGAGTCAGAATCAGCGAATAACATTTGCAACACATCCTCACAGTACAACTTTCTATTAGCCATTTGGCGATTTTCTCTCACAAATCTCACAATTCACTCGTGACGCTGTGAACTGAACTGCTTCCGCATCAATGACACGATCGCTCACTTTCTCTGCTATTTCCTCGAACACTTTGAATAGGAACAGGACGTAATTTTGGTCTAGAATCGAAGTACTACATGTCTGCCATCTAGTGGTAGGGAATACAAATGAGATATTACACCATATAAGGAACTACGGTCTACTTGATCAAGTATGACGTCTTGTCGCAATTTTGTGACTTTGGCGCTTAGAGGGTTAAAAGTTCTTCCTACAGAAACATGGGATTTGTGCCTATTATGTTTTAAAAATGTGAAAATCAAGGTCAAGTTTCAGGGATGTGTATATATTAAATGTAATAGATGTATTTATAAAACTGCATCAAAATTATCTAAATTTTGTATAGCAATTGTCTACTTTCCAGTGCTACATCAGGGTTCAATTTAAAGCCCTGCACTTCCGCGGGAGTACCGCGGGACCCAACACAACAGGGTGTGGTGCGGGACAACTCTTGATGGGCGAGTACGGGTGCGGGCAGGAAGAGACTTGTGTGTGTGCGGGATGCGGGAGAGTAAAATTATTCGTGGGACTCCCGCAAAATGATCTAAACATAAAATGTCTAAAACATATAAATTGTTATTTATCTGTTGCACAAAAGCAAAAAGAACAACTAATATTAACATTAAAATGATTAACATGCGCAAGCTAGCCAGAGTTTCTATTTATAACACGTGTTTAAAAGGTTGCGCAATGTAGCCAATCACAGACTCAGCTGTTGATTTCTGGACTGCAATGGCCAATCAGGTGACTCACAGCAGTGCTGAAATTGCGTGCTCACGAATCGTCTCATTTTAATACATGAAGTGTAGACATTGTGAAAGATTCATTGTGCATGTTCATTGTGTTATAACAGCTTTATGAGATCGCGATGAACTGAGATGTCAGCTTTTAGTGATAATAAAGGAAGCTGCTCGCATTTTGCCATGCCTAACCATGCACGCAGCAGCCATGCTTGCTTTTCTGTTAAAAATAACAGTGGTTTGTGAATGTTGATGCTTAGCCTAAATAACATATTTTATCGGGAGCGTTTATGCTGGGATGTTGTGGAGCTTAGGAGATGTTACAGAACCATTTCATGTAAATTTCTTCGATGTACAGAAAAAAAATCTATATAGATTACTTTTATGCGGGCGGGAGCGGGACCAGATAAGATATATTTCTCTGCGGGAGCGGGCGGGCGTGGGACAGAATCTTGTGGGCGGGAGCGGGACTGAAAAATCCGTCCCGCGCAGGTCTCTAGTTTTAATAGTCTCAATTTTATGTATTTTCACATTTTTTATGAGTTACTGACAAATGTACTGTTTTTACATTTATTTCAGAGTTGATTAAAAAAAATGAGGACAATGAAGAATTGAGTGAAGTTGAGGAAAAAAATCACTGTCAAAGCAAACACAATGATTTAAATAAAAGAAGAGTCAATAAATATTTCACCTGCACTCAGTGTGGAAAGAATTTGACATCCAAATATAAATTTGATGTTCACATGGGAGTTCACACTGGAGAGAAGCTGTACAAGTGTTCACACTGTGATAAGAGATTCAGCCAGTCAGGATCCCTGAAAAGACACGAGAGGATCCACACTGGAGAGAAACCATACAAGTGTTCACACTGTGACAAGAGATTCAATAATTCAGGATTTTTGAAAACACATGAGAGGATCCACACTGGAGAAAAACCATTCAAGTGTTCACACTGTGACAAGAGATTCAATAATTCAGGATTTTTGAAAACACATGAGAGGATCCACACTGGAGAAAAACCTTACAAGTGTTCACACTGCAACAAGAGATTCAGTCTGTCAGGAGTCCTGAAAACACATGAGAGGATCCACACTGGAGAGAAGCTGTACAAGTGTTCACACTGTGATAAGGGATTCAGTCAGTCAGGATCCCTGAAAATACACGAGAGGATCCACACTGGAGAGAAACCATACAAGTGTTCACACTGTGACAAGAGATTCAATAATTCAGGATTTTTGAAAACACATGAGAGGATCCACACTGGAGAAAAACCTTACAAGTGTTCACACTGCAACAAGAGATTCAGTCTGTCAGGAGTCCTGAAAACACATGAGAGGATCCACACTGGAGAGAAACCTTACAAGTGTTCACACTGCAACAAGAGATTCAGTCAGATCAAGTACATCTGAAAACACATGAGAGGATCCACACTGGAGAAAAACCTTACAAGTGTTCACACTGTGACAAGAGATTCAGTCTGTCAGGAGACATCTGAAAACACATGAGAGGATCCACACTGGAGAGAAACCTTACAAGTGTTCACACTGCAACAAGAGATTCAGTCGATCATCAAATCTGAAAACACATGAGAGGATCCACACTGGAGAAAAACCTTACAAGTGTTCACACTGTGACAAGAGATTCAGTCAGTCAATACATCTGAAAACACATGAGAGGATCCACACTGGAGAGAAACCTTACAAGTGTTCACACTGCAACAAGAGATTCAGTCTGTCAGGAGACCTAAAAACACATGAGAGGATTCACACTGGAGAGAAACCGTATCACTGCACTGCATGTGGGAAGTGTTTCAACCAATCTTTTGCTCTACACAGTCATACAAAAAACATTCACAGTAAGTAGATCATCTACAGATCCAGCACTTTCAGGTCTGACGCCGTGTCCTTGCTAAATGTGACACAATAATGCATCAAACAATAAAATATAATCTAAATAAATCTGTCATAAGTGACATGACAAAGAAACATTATCTAAAGTTTTCACAGTGAATAAAGTTCATCTTCATAACCAGCAGATTTAACTGAGATTCAGATCAACTCAAAGATGGGGTTCCTCCCCAAAGAACAATGTCAGAAAAATTGTATTATTGTTTTCATTTTGCTTCATGATATAAATGAAATCAGTGTGCTTCCTTATGAGTTTCATGTTGTTCAATTGTCTTATAATGCTTATGTGTCACTTTCAGTTTGCTTGCTCTTTCATGAAGGAAAGTAGAAGATTTTTACAAACTGTTCTTGTTCAGGAAGCAGAAGAAGAGACTGTAACACTTTTAAGAAAGACTTAGGTTTATTTTAAATGTTGTTCTTCACTGTTATTTCAAAAATGACTAGTTATTCTTCCATTAATGATGTATTTAGGAAATGCAGATGCAAGATATACTTTCATTTTGCTTCGCATCTAATCCTTCTTTGCTTCTCTTTGTACCTGGTATTAAACCGGCTGAATTATGAAAGACCGTAGTATTGATAAGCTCTGACATTATCAGTTCTGCTTCCAGTACTGGAGAAATTAAGGAAATACACTTACAATTTATTATTGTTACAAGCTAATTGTATCTTGTGAACTGTTTATGTATGCAATAAAATCAAGACATTTGTCAGTGATGTGTTTTCATTATTTGTAATCCAGAAGTGAGATCTCTCTTGCACTTTAGGGCTGTGCGATTAATCTATTTTTATTTGTGATTTTGAGTTTTGTTCCAAGGATAATGAAAACAACATGTTTGAGGTAAATTTATATATTAGAGAAAATCTGGTGCAGTGTTTCCCACACATGGACTTTACCTGGGCGGGCCGCCCAGGTATATTAACGGCCGCCCAAGTATATTTGGTGAAACATTTTTGTTTTTATTACTATTATTATCTCTTACACTTTTTTTTTTTTTTTTTTTTTTTTTTTTTTTGTCCGCCCGAGATAATGAAACCATCCGCGATCGATTAAATAGCCTTACATCTCCTTTTTTTGCCCCACAGAAAATACAGGTGCATCTCAATAAATTAGAATGTCGTGAAAAAGTCAATTTTTTTCTTGTAACTTATTTCAAAAAGTTAAACTTTCATATATTTTAGATTCATTACATGTAAAGTAAAACATTTAAAAAAATAAAATAATAATTTTGATGATTAGAGCTTACAGCTCATGAAAGTCAAAAATCAGTTTCTCAAAATATTAGAATATTTACATTTGAGTTTCAATAAATGACCATCCATACAGTATAAATTCTTGTTCTTTAAAACCACAATAATGGGGAAGACTGCTGACTTAGCAATGATCCAGAAGACGAACATTGACGCCCTCCACAAAGAGGGTAAGACACAGAGGGTCATTACTGAAAGGTGTGGCTGTTTACAGAGTGCTGTATCAAAGCATATTAAATGCAAAGTTGACTGGAAGGAAGAATTTGGGTAGGAAAAGGTGCACAAGCAACAGGGATGACTGCAAGCTTGAGAATACAGTTAAGCAAAGCTGATTCAAACACTTGTGAGAGCTTCACAAGGAGTGGACTGTAGCTGGAGTCAGTGCATCAAGAGGCACCACGCTCAGACGTCTTCAGGAAAAGGGCTACCAAGCCACTTCTGAACCAGAGACAACGTCAGAAGCATCTTACCTGGGCTGTGGAGAAAAATAACTGGACTGTTGCTTAGCGGTCCAAAGTCCTCTTTTCAGATGAAAGTAAATTTTGCATTCCAAGGTCCCAGAGTCTGGAGGAAGAGTGGATGTTGCTTGAAGTCCAGTGTGAAGTTTCCACAGTCAGTGATGATTTGGGCTGCCATGTCGTCTGCTGGTGTTGGTCCACTGTGTTTTCTGAAGTCCACAGTCAACGCAGCCATCTACCAATACATTTTAGAGCACTTCATGCTTACTTCTGCTGACAAGCTTTATGGAGATGCTGATTTAATTTTCCAGCAGGACTTGGCACCTGCCCACACTGCCAAAGGTACCAAAAGCTGGTTCAATGACCATGGTGTTGCTGTTCTTGATTGGCCAGCAAACTCGCCTGACCTGAACCCCATAGAGAATCTATGAGGTATTGTCAAGAGGAAGATGAGAGACACCAGACCCAACAATGCAGATGAGCTGAAGGAATACAGGAATGAGCTGTATGAAAGACTCGGAATTTGATTAATTCAGTTCGTTTACTATAGATATAAAGCACAAATAACAAAAACTGATTTTCTTCAGAAGCTTGAATATTGCACCATTTACTCCACATCGTCTCCTCCACATGTCCCTAAAACAAGAAAAATGAAAGAAAGAAAAGGTGAGTGTTTTAACATTAAAATACACAAGTTAGCACTGAAAGAAGCAGCAATCAAAGCAGATCGTTTTGTGTAAAAATCGCTCACTTTTAAACCGTCACAAAAGTTACTTTGTGGCAAGGAATAAAGGAAACTTTTTTTGTTTGTCACAATGTAACCGTTTAATGAGTCTATGACGAAAGTTCTTGTAACAATTTGGTACATATGTTTCACTTATGTTGGGGGTATTTAAAGCCCGAATTACTGTTTAGAACAAACTACTAATTATTTTTATTTTTTTTGTAAAATGTATTCAGTTGAATATGGCAAAAATAATTAGAAAAAGTAGACTTATGAGCATGGCTACACACACACACTTAATTGGCTGAATAGTTGACTGAATACTACAGGCAAAGTCCCTTTCAGGCAAGTCATTTCACTCAGCTGCTATCTTTGAATCGCCTCTCGGGCGTGCATGTGCAGCTTCTATCTCTTTGAATGGAGAAACATCAAATTCTTCAAAGCTGTTCACTAAACTTACGATTAAATGTCTCATTTGAAATCACCAATGAAGATCTGAGAACAACGGTCTCATAAATTTTGTTTCTATACGCTTGAATCATGGAAAAAAAAATTCAAACTGGACCAGCCAATGCACATGCGCAGTCCTAAGCATACTTCTCAGGGCACTGACTATTTCTATAGTAACCAGAGCTTCTAACGGCAGCTGCAGTGATGTGATGACTTTATAAATCAGTGATCAGCTCATTTACTTAGAAAGTGGGACTTATTCACCATATTTCATGTTGCACTTTCTCCCATTTATAGTAATATGAGTGCATAGTCTTTGTATTTCTAAAGTCTTTGCAACAGATCATGGTTTTGGAACCTAAATCCCATGAGAAAGAAAGGTTTGGGTCAATCAACTAAGAGTTCATGGTATATGTGATGGTTAACCTTGCCTTCTGCAATGCACCCCATTACTTTTCCCAAACTTCACTCGCGTCTCACCCATTTTTGTAGGCAGATTATAAATCATAATTAAAATTCTTAATTAAATAAATTATAATTGCGTCGTTGCAATTGCATTTGAATTGTCACAATTTATGCATCCACATATGGAAAATACAATTTGCAATTCCTTTTGAAAATTGTCCGGAATATCCTTCCATATACTATACCTCTGTACAATTTTAATTCACGTCTCGTACACTTTAATGCCCTTTGAATGGGACATAAACGTTCGCTTCAATCTTGGAATCATGGCAGAATATCCTGTGAAGTCCATTTCGCAGGGTACTTACAGCTGAATAGAATAAACATCTGAAGTGATAAGAGATGCATACAAAATATGCAGAGCAGTGGGTCATGAAGAACAGTATTAAGAAATGTTTATTTAGATGTATTCTATTTAAATTTTTAGCACATTTAGGCACTTTTAAATAAGACAAAATTAATTTGTTTTTACTGTGCACAGAATATGAAGAATATCAAAAGAGTACTCGCACAAGACAAACTCTAAAATACTGTTTTATCAACAAAATCCCATGCAATTAGAATTGTATATCACACACCCCTAAAGTGTATTTCTTTTTCATATGGTGCTTTATTTGCTGTGGTATTTGTGAAAAAAAAGAAAGTAAAAAAAAATTACTTGGTTGCAGTTTGGGTGGAACTGGAAGTTTAGCTGCTTCTGCTGTTAAAACATAAAAAAAAAATGTTTTTCCATTTAGATGAAATTTAACATCAGCAATTCAATATTCTCTTATCATATATTACTTTGAAGCACATTTTTTCCAGTTCAAGCATTATTACTAAAAATAACAGTCCCGTGCAGACCTCTAGAATGGGGGTTAAGACATTAAATTATAATTTGATCAGCCTAAATTTAAGCACACACTGTACAATGATATTTGCCTAGTAGAGGTGAGTATTGGAAAAAGATTATACCTTTGTATGGCCTTTTTCTTACAGTTGTTGTGTTGAGGTGAGGTGAGGAAAGGGTTCATCTGAATGGTAAGCACAATATTAATTACTTTAATGCTGGAGCTGAATTTACTCATTTGAAATTTGCAGATGTACCTTGATGCTTTCTCTTTAAGTTAGGCATCCAGGTGTCTCTTCACCACTCATCTAAAATAATAATAATAATAATAATAATAAAATAAAAATTAATTAATAAGGAATATTTAATTCATTAATAACGAAAGGGGTAGTTCTCAAAAAAATAATAATTCTGTCATAGTTTTCTCACCTTCAAGTTACAAGCTAGTGTGACTTTCTTTGTTCTGCTGAATACAAAAGAAGATATTTTGAAGAATGTTGGCAACAGTTTCTGGTCCCCATCAACTCCCATAGTATGTTTTTTTTCATACTTTGAAAGTCAGTGAAGTCCAGCAAATGTTAAATTACCAACATTCTCTAAAATATCATAATCTGTGTTCACCAGAACAAAGTAACTCATAGAGGTTTAGATCAACTTTAAGGTGAGTAAATGATAACAGAATTTTCGTTTTGGGGTGAACTGTCCCTTTAATGTAAAATGTTTTTCAATTTTAGCCATTTTTCTGGGCTTGTAATATTCTCATACCATCACTGCTGACTTTGAATCTGCTTGGTCTCTTGAAGTTATTGCCAGTGTTGCTTTCTACAGAGGAATTCAATTCAGCATTTTTACTCCACCTTAATGCCCTCTCGAAACCATCTAGGGATGAAATGTTAATGGAATTAGGAAATCAAAACGTCATCACAATTTATTTCTGTAATAATCTGAAAATACCCTGCCATATATTGAACTTTACCAGTTTTGGCAAAAACTTGGATTTTTCGTGTGATCCATGTCTTTTCGTCAGGGACGACTTCTTTTTTTTTTTGCCTGTTTTGTCTGATTGTTCGGGGGCCAGTAACTATAACTATATTGTTGCTGAAATTTGTAAAGAAATCAAAAATGTATTGTTATCTAATTGGGAAAATTTAAACTTTCAAGATTAAATTACAAACCCGATTCCAAAAAAGTTGGGACACTGTATAAATTGTGAATAAAAACAGAATGCAATGATGTGGAAGTTTCAAATTTCAATATTTTATTCAGAATACAACATAGATGACATATCAAATGTTTAAACTGAGAAAATGTATCATTTTAAGGGAAAAATAAGTTGATTTTAAATTTCATGGCATCAACACATCTCAAAAAAGTTGGGACAAGGCCATGTTTACCACTGTGTGGCATCCCCTCTTCTTTTTATAACAGTCTGCAAACGTCTGGGGACTGAGGAGACAAGTTGCTCAAGTTTAGGAATAGGAATGTTGTCCCATTCTTGTCTAATACAGGCTTCTAGTTGCTCAACTGTCTTAGGTCTTCTTTGTCGCATCTTCCTCTTTATGATGCGCCGAATGTTTTCTATGGGTGAAAGATCTGGACTGCAGGCTGGCCATTTCAGTAACCGGATCCTTCTTCTACGCAGTCATGATGTTGTAATTGATGCAGTATGTGGTCTGGCATTGTCATGTTGGAAAATGCAAGGTCTTCCCTGAAAGAGACGACGTCTGGATGGGAGCATATGTTGTTCTAGAACTTGGATATACCTTTCAGCATTGACGGTGCCTTTCCAGATGTGTAAGCTGCCCATGCCACACGCACTCATGCAACCCCATACCATCAGAGATGCTTCTGAACTGAGCGCTGATAACAACTTGGGTTGTCCTTGTACTCTTTAGTCCGGATGACATGGTGTCCCAGTTTTCCAAAAAGAACTTCAAATTTTGATTCGTCTGACCACAGAACAGTTTTCCACTTTGCCACAGTCCATTTTAAATGAGCCTTGGCCCAGAGAAAACACCTGCGCTTCTGGATCATGTTTAGATATGGCTTCTTTTTTGACCTATAGAGTTTTAGCCAGCAACGGCGAATGGCACGGTGGATTGTGTTCACCGACAATGTTTTCTGGAAGTATTCCTGAGCCCATGTTGTGATTTCCATTACAGTAGCATTCCTGTATGTGATGCAGTGCCGTCTAAGGGCCCGAAGATCACGGGCATCCAGTATGGTTTTCCGGTCTTGACCCTTACGCACAGAGATTGTTCCAGATTCTCTGAATCTTTGGATGATATTATGCACTGTAGATGATGATAACTTCAAACTCTTTGCAATTTTTCTCTGAGAAACTCCTTTCTGATATTGCTCCACTATTTTTCGCCGCAGCATTGGGGGAATTGGTGATCCTCTTCCCATCTTGACTTCTGAGAGACACTGCCACTCTGAGAGGCTCTTTTTATACCCAATCATGTTGCCAATTGACCTAATAAGTTGCAAATTGGTCCTCCAGCTGTTCCTTATATGTACATTTAACTTTTCCGGCCTCTTATTGCTACCTGTCCCAACTTTTTTGGAATGTGTAGCTCTCATGAAATCCAAAATGAGCCAATATTTGGCATGACATTTCAAAATGTCTCACTTTCAACATTTGATATGTTATCTATATTATATTGTGAATAAAATATAAGTTTATGAGATTTGTAAATTATTGCATTCCTTTTTTATTCACAATTTGTACAGTGTCCCAACTTTTTTGGAATCAGGTTTGTAGTTTACAGAATGAAAAAAAAAATGGACTAATATTCGAATCCCTTGTGTTATTAAAGTTTGTGGTCAATTTTTTTATGTTTTTGAAATAAGTCTCATGTTCACCAAGAAAACTGCATTTATTTGATCATAAATAAAAACAGTAATGTGAAATATTACAATTTAAAATAACTTTTCTATGTGAATATAATGTAAAATGTAATTTATTCTTGTTTTCGGAAAGCGTGATTCCTGAAGGATCATGTAACACTGGAGACTGGCGTAATGATGCTGAAAATTCAGCTTTGATCACTTTTTAAAACGTATTGAAATAGAAAATAGTTATTAAAAAAATGGTAATTTCACAATATTACGATTTTACTGTATTTTAATCAACTAAATGCAGCAGTGGTGGGCATAAAAGATTTCTTTCAAATACATGAGAAATCTGACCCTTAAACTTTTGAATGGTAGTGTATGTTTGAGGTATTACTTACTAGTCATATGGCTCATAATGTCTAGAGATGTTCTTCGACAGGATACGCTCCAACTCTAGTGCACGGCCGTCAGCGTGGAAGAATCTAGGAACATAAACAATCTGTCACAGAGCCAACAATATTTATTATACAATGCAAGGTTTATTATATATAAACTATAGCAGAGGTGAAATGAAAGAAAAATAATAATTTACAGAATATACAAAAAAAAAAAATTAGTATCTTTGACAGAAAAGGGAGATTCGAGATCGGTCTGTAATTAACTAGATATTTGGGGTCAAGTTGTGGTTTTTTAATGAGAGGCTTAATAACACCCAATTTGAAGGTTTTGGGGACATATCCTAATGACAATGACGAGTTAATAATAGCCAAAAGAGGATCTATGACTTCTGGAAGCACCTCTTTTAGTAGTTTAGATGGAATAGGGTCTAACATACATGTTGTTGGTTTAGCTGATTTAACAAGTTTATACAATTCTTCCTCTCCTATAGTAGAGAATGAGTGGAACTGTTCCTCAGGGGATCTATAGTGCACTATCTGATGCGATTTTGAAAATGTAAATTATTGATTACTCCTTTTAAAAATAGTTACTTTTCTGATTACTTTATTTAGTTACAATACTAGTTGTTACTTTTTTCTGGACATCCATGAAATTTACATGAAAAAAGTAAGTTTTGTGTCACCCAGCCACAACATTCCAGCATAAACGCTCCTGATAAATATGTATTATGAAAGCATCAACAACAAAACAAAAGCAGTTTTTGAACTAAATGCAAGCATAGGCTGCTGTGTGCATGGTTTGGCAAAGAGCGCTCTCTTTATCTGAGATTATCAGTCTCACAATGCTCTGTTATAGCATATGAGCATAATGAATATTTCATAATGTTTACAATTCATGTGTTACAATGAGAGGAACTTCTGTCCGCAATGATGTAACGCACAGAGACCTCGGCTTGGAACTATAATAGCTATTTTGGCAATTATAACACGCAACTAAAAAAGTAATGAAATTACAGTAACATGTTACTAAGTAATGTGTTACTGCCCAACACTGGTTTTGAGTGAATACGGTGTGATGTAAGTGTTCAGTAATTTTGCACAGGTCTGGTTTTCAGCACTATATGAGCATCATCTGTTTGTGTTGCAGCTGCCCACCATCATCGCTGGTAACGCTGGGTACGACAGCGCAGAGCTGGTGTCTCAGCTGAGAGCCGCTCACCAGGACAACAAGAGCACCTACGGCCTGGGTAAGACACGCACACACACACACATCAGCCCTGAGTGAGTCTGACCTCTGACCCCTGTGCTCTCAGACATGACCCTGGGTACGGTGGGAGACATGGTGGCTCTGGGCATCACCGAGAGCTTCCAGGTGAAGAGGCAGGTGCTGCTGAGCGCGGCCGAGGCTGCTGAGATGATCCTGCGCGTCGACAGCATCATCAAACCTGCTCCCAGGTCACCCTTCACTGCTCTTTAGTGGCTCGCCGGTTCTCTCTGTGACGCTGTGTTGTGTGTTTTTAACGTGTGTGTGTGTGTGTGTGTGTCGTGTGTTTCAGGAAGCGTGTGCCGGATCATCACCCCTGCTGAACACACATACCAGCAGTCTGTGTATTTATTAACAGGAAGTTGATGCTCTTTGTTTTGTATTTTCATGTGTAGTCGCACTTCCCAAGCGTCACTTGTGTCTGTATGTTACTGCTCTACACGATGACCTTTTGTTTACTCAATAAAACCATCATGACTGACTGTTGAGTGTGTTTCTGTAGGGTTAGGTTTTTTTGGTTAAAGCCTGAAAAAAAAAATCTATAAGCCAAGAAAATTCAAAGGGAAAACAATTCTAACCTCATTGGCAGATTTTTAGTTTTTTATTCTTGATTCTTGTTTTAAACTCAGATTTGATACTTTATAAGGGTGCTCCGACTGATCAGCTACCGATAACTATCGGCCAATAATCGTTTTGGGACGTTTGATCGGTGGTCTCTATAAAGGCCGATCTCAAGCTGATGGTTTGACAGGACATGCAGCAGCACCGTCTCAGTCTCTGTCCGGTGCGGGTGAAATAATTATGTTGTACAATTCATATTTTTTCACTAAATAACTTCTAAAATAATTTGAAAACTTTCTGTGAGATATAATTTCACAAACTGCGTGAGTGAATCCCCGCACGCGCTCTCTCTCAAAATGCACAGATGGCTTCAAATCATATCGCATCTTCACTATAAGTGAAAGTGAAGTGACATATGACCGAGTATGGTGACTCATACTTGGAATTTGTGCTCTGCAATTAACCCATCCAAAGTGCACACACACAGCAGTGAACACACACACACCATGAACACACACCCGGAGCAGTGGGCAGCCATTTATGCTGCGGCGCCCGGGGAGCAGTTGGGGTTCAGTGCCTATAAGCGAGCTGCACAATGGCACAGGAATTGTCGCTTGCACAATCGAGGCAGTGTCGCGTCATCACTAAAGCTTATAAATTGCATTTCTTTTTAATTCTTGCCAGTGTTTAAACCATTCAGCGCTCGCACGCTCTCCAGGGGCTTCATTTATAAAGCGTGCGTACGCTCAGATTTGATCTTAGAGTGTGCGTACGATTAAATCCACGCCAGCGCTCATATTTATAAAAACTTTGACGTGGAAAAGTGCTTAGCGTCACGTCAGGGTCTGAGCAGACGTACGCACTTTTTCTTGTTCGAGTACTGCAGGTTTTTGGAAATGTAAGGGGTTCTTGCGGCTCGCTGTTCTAAATTAAAGAATTTGGATGATGATTGGTAATCTTTTATATGTTAATGACATTAATTAGAAGTCGTTTACAAGGCAGAGAGCTGAAACCATTCATTTGCGCGCAACTTCAAGATCATTTGCGATTCATAGATTTCACATCTGAAAGAGACGCGTACATGCGTTTTCTGTTTGTGCGCTCATTCTATGAATCACACGTATGCATTTTTGAGAGATGATCATAAGATCAATTTTAGGATGGTTTCTGCACAACATTTTATAAATGAGGCCCCTGGAGACTGCGCTCGAGCACACTCAAAGCGCACACATATAATGCCAGGTTCACATTACTCCGGTTGCGGTGCGTATTTTTTCCTTGCTCATGTTAATGGATTAAAGCGTTCACGCTGCACGCGGTTGCGATCCGGCAGTGCGTTCCAGAAGCGGTGCGTCTACAGCAGTGCAGCGATTGTTTATGCACCGAGTGCATAAAATAAACTGCACAAAAACCAATGCCATTTTTTATGCTTATTTAAAATTATTTCAAGTTTTTCCACAATTAATAAAAGTATAAAAAAAGTAAACAAGTTCCACTTCAAAAGTTTTTGTCATATTTCTGCTGCCGCTGAAGAACAACTGTAAACTGTCTGTTTTAGGGTTTGCTGGAGCTTCATGATCTTCCTGCAGCTGTAAAAGGAAAATATAATATTAGTAAAGCAGTGGACTGAGTCTGACCAAATACAACATTAGATCATTGACTCCAGCTAAAATATAACATTTCAGTAAATAACAAACCTCAGCTTTTATAATAAATTTAGATAAGATTATATATTTTAAGACAAGTGCATATCAAATAGAAGGAAACTGTAGTATTAAAAACACTTTACAATAAGATTACATTTGTTAGATAACATGACCTATCACATAAACAATAGTTATATATTGCAATTATTCTTCTTAGGGTTCATTTCAAAATTTACAAATACATAAAATCAATCAATCAATCAAAGTTCAATCTGTTAAAATTATTTAATGCACAATGAACAATGATCATGTGTTTGTATTAAATAACATTCACAAACATTAATTAATGTTGTAAAAATATATTGTTCACTCACTGTAAGTTGATGTTAGATAATAACATGAAGTCATTGTAAAGTCTATACAGGAGATAACATTTGACTGTACTTTCATTTAATACAAACTGTGTACATATTTAATTTTAAAGGGCTTTTAAACCTGCTAGTTATCCAGCCAAGAATAACAACAACTAGCAAAAAAAACAAAAAAAAAGGCTAGAACTGTATTTTTCTGACGGACTGATATGACATAAACACTGTTAACTGTTTGTACATTCTCCAACACGCATATTTTAGATTCACAATTCATTTAAAAGCCTCTGGTGTGTAACAATAGTAAATACCATCATGTCCTCCTGTTTTTACCCTAATAAAAGATATAGGCGCATTAAGTAGTTAATAAAGAAACTTAATGCTAATGCTCATTATATTAGCGTTAGCCGCGCTTATGCTAAGGATTAACTCCGCTATAACGGCAGTTTATTTTAATCCGACATTCAAATTCAAATATGGAATAATATTCATAACAGAATATCTAAATATTAAATTGAAACTTACCTGCTTGAACTCTTTCATTTGATCCGGGTGTCGGTCTTTAAAGTGTTTTATTAGTTTGATGCATTTCCTCCGTTTGAAGTCGCCACGTCTCAGTGCTTTTATGAAGAGAGCGCATCTGCGCAGCTTTCAGATCGGTACCACCGGGACTTAAAGAAACTTGTTACCGTGACATTTTCATTTTTTTAGTACAGACTTGGTACTGAAGTACCGGGTCTTTTGACAACACTAGTTCAGTCAAAGTTACCACGTATCATGTGTCTTGTTAATCTGTTGTTTTTCCCCTTCATGTTTGGTATCATTAAAGGTTTCTGTGCGAGTGGTGAATTGATCTCAATTTCACAGCCAGGGCTCTAGACTCATTCTTCGCACTGGTCGCACTTTTGCGACTAACTTTCTCAGTTGGTCGCAATTGTTGTTTTTTTTGCTACAACATTTGATTAATCAATGCATGCTGATGAAATTTTATCATAGTTTATAGTTATATGGTAACGAAAGTGTTCAACATTCAACCCGTTCTTTTTCATCAGTATTATTTGTGATTTTACTTTTTTTTTGCACTTTCACTTTCAAATTCGCGATCTTGGTGTCACGTTTTACAGGAAAAGATAATTGTCTGTTTTTCTTATATCTATACACTAGGGATGGGCATTTCTGATCATATTTCATTTCGAGTAATCCACAGGTTTGAGAAACGAGTACTCGATTAATCGGGGGTGGAGCTTAAGCAAGGCGTGTGCGTCATAGCGACAATTAAAATATTTTAATTAAAGCCCTGTTAAAAACGTTGTTGATAAAACTATGACAGGATTCAAAAAATAATTAAATTAACACAGATTATTAAACATCACCATCAATAGTGGTTAACACAGTAAACATTTAAAAGAAATAACAGCGTGAGGTGAAGCTGAAGCGCTTTTTTTACATGACGCATTGTATATAAAATTAATCACATAGCCTAGATACACAATATGTAAATGTTATATTACAAATTGTATTTATCTACACAAAATGCATGTGAGCTTGAACTAAGTGCCAACCAGAAAGTAGTGGATGCGCTTCTCCCGTTACAGGGCGCTTTAAAACAATGGCAACTGAAGCCCCGCAAAAAAAAAAAAATATATATTTTACAGTATTATCCCATCAATATGTCTGTCTTATTATTTGTATAAATATTTTGCATCGGTTTTTAAAAGATAACCTACCTTTTTCTATGTTTTATAAAACAAATAAAACACACATGATATGCTTTTCAGTTATTTTATTCAACTGTTATTTTTAACAAAACAATATTTTACTTCAGCAGCATCACAACAGCTGTGGATCAAAAAAGTATTTTTGTAAAAGGTTCGCAAAAATAAAGTTTAATACAACTTCACCAAACGACTGTTAAGTCAAGTCAAGTCAAGTCACCTTTATTTAATAACAAATCTCAGCTTTTATAATAAATTTAGATACAATTATATATTGTAAGACAAGTGCATATCAAATGGAAGGAAACTGTAGTATTAAAAACACTTTACAATAAGATTACATTTGTTAGATAACATGACCTATCACATAAACAATAGTTATATATTGCAATTATTCTTCTTAGGTTAATTTCAAAATTTACAAATACATAAAATCAATCAATCAATCAAAGTTCAATCTGTTAAAATTATTTAATGCACAATGATCATGTGTTTGTATTAAATAACATTCACAAACATTAATTAATGTTGTAAAAATATATTGTTCACTCACTGTAAGTTGATGTTAGATAATAACATGAAGTCATTGTAAAGTCTATACAGGAGATAACATTTGACTGTACTTTCATTTAATACAAACTGTGTACATATTTAATTTTAAAGGGCTTTTAAAACTGCTAGTTATCCAACCAAGAATAACAACAACTAGCAACTAACTAGCAAAAAAAAAAAAAAAAAAGGCCAGAACTGTATTTTTCTGATGGACTGATATGACATAAACACTATTAACTGTTTGTACATTCTCCAACACGCATATTTTAGATTCACAATTCATTTAAAAGCCTCTGGTGTGTAACAATAGTAAATACCATCATGTCCTCCTGTTGTTTTTACCCTAATAAAAGTTATAGGCGCATTAAGTAGTTAATAAAGAAACTTAATGCTAATGCTCATTATATTAGCGTTAGCCGCGTTTATGCAGAGGATTAACTCCGCTATAACGGCAGTTTATTTTAATCCGACATTCAAATTCAAATATGGAATAATATTCATAACAGAATATCTAAATATTAAATAGAAACTTACCTGCTTGAACTCTTTCATTTGATCCGGTGTCAGTCTTTAAAGTGTTGTTAGTTTGATGCATTTCCTCCGTTTGATGTCACCTTGTCACAGTGCTTTTATGAAGCGAGCGCATCTGCGCACCTTTCAGATAGCGCAGCAAGAACCGGGTTGACCCGGGTACTCGGTACCCGGTGGGACTTACCGACACCTGGTACCGTGACGTTTTCATTTTTTTAGTACCGACTTGGTACCGAAGTACTGGGTCTTTTGACAACACTACTGCACACACTCCAATATTTGGGTTGAACTGTTCTGGAACAGTGTTGTAAATACAACTTCACCACTGATTTCTAGTTGTGTCCTCTTTTTGAAGCCCAAACAAAGTACTTTAGCTTTCACAATGAAACAGCAAGAATAAAAGTCCCGCCCTCTTTCTTTGCCTATACATTTGGGCGGTGTTTTGCAAATCTTCCCACACCATGACGTAGACATGTGGGGGCGTGTTTGAATGAGCCATTTTAGGAGGACGTGGACGAGTCTTAACTTTTATAAAGAATATCTCTTTGGTTTTGAGACTTTAGTCTTTGCAACTGTAGGGATCTCATCTATGCACAAACAGCTTGTAACACTCCAAAGACAAAGGAAAACTTTAAATCGCATCATATGACCCCTTTAAGAACGGTAACAGGGTTGACCGCTTTACGGTTTAATAATCCCTGCAACACAAAGTCATGAAAGATGCTGCTTGGAAAGGGAATTTAATGCTTTCTACATATATCTTCATTATAATTATCAGTTGGTTAGGGTTAGGGTTAGTGTTTGGAAAACATGACACATCATTACATTAAGGTTGAGAATGAAACAGACATTAAAATACCATGTTGTTGTGTGTTGTACAGGCACAGTTTTTTGGTCAGATCAGTCTGGGCAAACCAGAGCAA